>CM051268.1:7218461-7445961 GCA_027921565.1 Artemia sinica | reverse complement strand
ATCGATAGTAACTGTATTATTGACAACGACCTATGTGGATCAGTTGCTACAATTGTAGCTTATTAATATTGGTGGTGGTTTTTATGTGTTTTTAGTTTATTTTAGTTTTCCATCTTTGTTTCTTCGCTGTTGAAGACGCCTCGTTTTATTCAAGCTAAATATCCACGTCGTTTTGGTTTTTATCTTTACTCTACTGTCCGTAGTCTCGTTTGTTTATTTCTTCTTTGAGTTTTCTCTCTTTGTTCTTTGTTATTGCTTGCCAGTTTGGCTTAAAATCTTTCACCTGCCCTTATTGTAGTCAGTTGCAATTACTTATTGAAAAACCCCGATTATTGTGCTCTATTGAACTCCCTTTGGAAAGGCTAATTGATTTTACGCGAGTAATTATACAATGAAAGAAATGCTCAAGTTTAGCAATCTAGGTGTCTCTCTCTATACGCCTCTGTTGTTCCTATTATACCAGCAATTATAGTTGAAAATGAAAAAACATTCTTTGGTTTTAAAAATTTTGCAGCTCTATAACACCTTTTAAGGCAGGTCCTAAGAGGAAGACTTTGAATTTATCCTGGTAGATCAATACACCAACAATTTTTCTGTCTGAAAAATAACGAGTTGCAGCTCATCGAGCTCTAAAGCACAATAATCAAATAATAATTGTGAACGGTTTAAATATGTGCTTTTGATAATAATTTGATAATTTTTATGGACTATTGAATGCTAAAAATTACAAAAATCAATTGCAATAAGTTTATTGAACACAGGGCGTGTCGACATAAAAAATGTAAATTCAGGCGGCAAATTCAAATGCAAGGTGAATTGATAATTTTTTTTTTTTAAATGATGCTTTTTTGTTTGTGTTCAAGGATGGTAAGGGGCATTACAATCAATTAACCAAAATACCAAGGACATAAAAAAAATGTCGCCCGGGCCCATTTTAGACCTATTCTTACATGATAACCTCGATTTTTTGGTTCTACCAAAAATGTTAAGTTTTTATGACATTGTCACATTTTTGTCAGTGTTGCCATGTCGAACTATGAAAATTAAAAATGCAAAATTTGACAACATTTTTCGTCCATAAGAATTCAAATGCTAATAATGTGTTAATTCCTTAGGCATTTACACCTTCTGAAGGTGTTTGATGTTTTTAGTGTAATTTTGCTCTTTTTTTCTTTTTTTTTTAATTTGGTACTAAAAACGGAAGAGGTGCGAAGGGAGGCCCTTCTCATTAAAAAAAAAAAACAAAAACAATTCCCACTTTTTCTTTTTTTTTTAATTTGTAAGTTTCCACATGGCCAATTCAAAGAATCGGCTGTGCTTTTCACGTTTCTTGGTAATTTTCAGATCACGTTTTCACTGTCTTTGATACTTGTGCTATTCTAAATCGACATAAAAAAAAGACACAAATCAAACACCAAAGAACAAAATATCGGCATGATGTCGACTTTGTAACGCTAATACTGTTATTCCCAACGTGAGCTATGGCAATATTTTGGTGGGTCACGAACTGAACTTGCACCCTTTAGCTGACTGTACTTTAGAGCCTTATTTTTTGAAAAAAATATATTTTTAATGTTAATGATGTCACATTCGTATGCATTTAAAGAAAAGAAAAGATACATGACAGTATTGCAATAACGTTATGCATTGTAAAAGATGATTTATACATACAATATTTTTCATTACCGTAAGATATGCCTAGAGGACAACCCGAAAAAAAAAAATCCCAAGTTAATTGCCTTTGAGCTTCCTTTAGGTGAAAACATGTAAAATTTTGAATAAAAAAATTAAAGTATCACGAGGAGGGGGCATCAAGATTTTTGAAATGCCTAGGTCGGGCATGGTCCAAAGTTGTTGTGGAATCACTGTGCGAGCCCTAACACGGCTATGTTATGGCTTCTAAATTTTCAATTTAAAAGTTAGGCCTGTCCTCCTACCTTAAAAGTTAAGTTACCTTAAAGTAACTTAAATATATGATCATTACGCGAGCTTTTTTGAAATACTGTACCTCTTGGGGGTAAATCCGGGGAAATACTCGTTTAGGCGTTACCCGTCTCCCCTAAGTGTTGGACCTGTGTTTAACCAAACTTATTTTGCTATCTTTTCAGACGGATTATGATAACATTGAGTATTTGAATCGACTGAGAGAAAGCTGTGTAGAGACTTACGCAAGTATTGTTCAAGGTTTAAGAGAAGACATGGGAGCACCGACACCCAGCTTTCAAATGCTTTATGCTCACGTTCCTTTTATTGTTGAATTTCTGGCGTCTATTGCCCAAGACCCAGATAGGGTTGATTCGCTTGTTCATGTTGCGGCTGGACTTGTAGGGTAAGTCGTTCGCTTCTCGTAGCTTTTTTGAAAATTAAAAACATGATTCACATATTTAATACATAGGTGAGATAGATCCCGTTATATTTTTGGTTTTCTAGTATATATTGGCCAAACCCCAGATGGTGTTGTTTCGCTTACCATTGTCGCGTCTGGACTTGTTGGGTAAGACGTGCTTTCTCGCTGCTGTAAAAAAAAAACAAAAACAAAAAAAAAACATTCACATATCTAAGATGCAGGTGAGATAGATTATCCTTTTATATTGCTGATCTTTTAATATCTATTGTCCAAACCCCAGATGGTGTTGATTCGCTTACCATTGTCGTGTCTGGACTTGTTGGATAAGACGTGCTTTCTCGCTGCTATTTTAAAAAACGAAAAAAAAAAATCAAATATCTAAGACGCAGGTGAGATAGATTATCCTTTTATATTGCTGATCTTTTAATATCTATTGTCTAAACCCCAGATGGTGTTGATTCGCTTACCATTGTCGTGTCTGGACTTGTTGGGTAAGACGTGCTTTCTCGCTGCTATTTTAAAAAACGAAAAAAAAAATCAAATATCTAAGACGCAGGTGAGATAGATTATCCTTTTATAATGTTGATTTTTTAATATGTATTGCCTAAACCCCAAATGGCATGATTCGCCATTGATTACCATCGTCGCGTCTCGACTTGTTGGGTAAGACGTGCTTTCCCGCTGCTATTTTTTAGAATTAAAACATTCACATCTATGATACAGATAAGATAGGTATCCCAGTTACATTGTTGGATTTCTAGTAGGTATAGCTATTGCCCAAACCCCATATGGTGGTGATTCGCTTACCACCGTTCTTGCTGGGCTTGTTAGGCAGCTAGTGTTTCCTTTTTCCTTTTGTTATTTTCCCTTTTATCCTTTTTTCTCTTTCCTTTTATTTTTCCTCTTACTAATCATATCTTGGTTTCATAAGTTGAAAACGGTTATTTTTTTTCAGGCTGTTTTACTATCTTTTGGGTTTCAGTATCTATTTTTTTTTTCAAAGTGTCAAATAAATCAAGGAATTTACAAAACACGTATTTATTCACTCAACTTTGCTATTTTGCTAAAGTTAATTCTGCGAAGAAGGAGAAGAAATTCAAAACATGGCCTAAAATTGACGCAACTCGTAAATACCTATTCTACCATGTGTTGCCTTCAATTGCCCAAGTTGTGAGGGTGAACAAAACTATGACTAAAGACCCAGGACAAATGCCTTAGCGGAATTTAAACAAAGACTATTTATGCTCTAAGCTAAAACTATTTATATTCTGAGCTTTATATAACTATTAAATATAACTAAGCTAAACTATTTTATAACTAAACTAAACTTATTGTATATTATTTATATATTATTGTATATTTCTACCTTATTTATGACTATTATAATTTGCCAAAAACATTTATAACTTATTATGTATAGTGCTAAACTTTTTAAATATTGTGTTATAACTAAACTAAATGCATTTTATAACTTAACTACTTATATTCTATGTCCAAATAATCTCTTTCACAGTTTTCGTCCTCCTCACTATCATTAGATATTTATTTATTTAAAAAGATATTCTATTTACTTCAATTATTTAGTTATTTCTCTATCACTGATTTGTTTCAAAAGGATGTCTATTACGAGCCCAGATGTACCGAATTTGCATTTTGGAGCCAAAAGTAAGAAAGAAAGAAAACCCACAAATAACGGGGCAATAAATTAAAAAGAAAGTAAAAACTTAAAATGATCAAAAGTAAAAACTCATTTATTATTGTCTAAAGAACCCAGTATCAGATACCAACACCCAGTGAATGATCTTCCATTGAATAAATTAGCTCAAGGCGTAATGTGATAAAATTGCTTTTAAAAAAAGGACCATCCTTAGATGGGCTTTTCAAACATGTAACTTGCTTAAAGCTTTGCAACAATTCGTCAGAGTTAACTCAATTGTGCTTTAGATAATTTCGGAGACCACACTGCCTTTCCATGACGATAAATAAAAGTTCAAATAGGGATAAAGTCCTTTTAATAGACAGTGTTTCACAAACAGTGATAGAAATTCACAAAAAATACCAGATATTTCGGTCACTGCATATGTGACCGAAACATCTGGTATTTTTTTGTGAATTTCTATCACTGTTTGTGAAACACTGTCTATTAAAAGGACTTTATCCTTATTTGAACTTTTATTTTTCAATTGTGTTTCTTTCCTTACTCAAATAATATATATATATGTATATATATTGTTAAATTTATTATATAAATAAAAGCATACAGAAATGGCAAAACATCGTCTCTGATACACAAGATTGTGTCTCGTATAATTTCAGGTTGGCAATGAAATCTAGCAGAACTGAAATGCTATACATATATATATATATATATATATATATATATATATATATATATATATATATAATATATATATATATATATATATATATATATATATATATATATATATATATATATATATATATATATATATATATATATATATATATTATATTTATATATGTATATATATATTATATTATATTTTCATTTAGGGACCTTTGCAATGTGTTTGGTTCAGGGGCAGCCAGTGCATTAGATATACCTCCAATTCAAGAGCTACTTGGTGAGTGTCGTCGTTCAAAGAACACCAAAATAAAGTCCACAGCACATTGGGCCACCAAGGAACTGAAGAGAATTAAGTCAGCTGTTCCTGCGAGTTGGTCAGTAATTGATTAATCACTGATTCTTGCTTGAATTCATTGACTTATTTTTAGGATTATTGGTTTCCATGAGTAATATCAAAGAGGACAAGGGACATTAATTTCTAGAGTTCACTGTAACAAGTATGCTTTAGTTTATTGGTTTGTCTGTGATATATTTTAGTGAGCCAATCACATTTCTAGAGAGACAAATAACTCGGCCTTTTAAAGACCTGATTGATTGTACAAAATTTGGAGTCACAAAATTTTTTTCAAGTCAACTTTCTGTTTCTCTTTGGTAATATAACGTAGTTACCGATCGTTGCGTAATACTTTGCTCTTTGTTAATCCAGCGTTGAGGATAACCCTAAACAATTTATTTTCAATTTATATCCGAGGCGTTTTAAACGTTGGATTCTTATCCTAACTGCTAAATAATCGGAAAGGTTAATTACTTTTCTGTTAATTTAATGATGATTTTTATTGATGAAACGTAATTTAAAAAGTAACTCGATTGTAGAATAGTATAAACAAAGAAGTAATTATGGCTTGAAGTGGTATTTTAATACAGGGTTAGAAATATTTGCAGTACAAGATGAATGCTCTTTTAATGTACGCACATCATCCTTTTGTCAAGCACATCATCAAAAATTTGGCAATATTTTTAATTATTGAATTTGCCAAGGAAATTGAAAGGGTTATTTCTGTTATTGGCCACTAATTAGTTAAAAATTTATTTTAATTGAGATTGGCTGATTGACTCGTATTTTCTTTGTCCGTTTTAAGCTTCCTTCAGATGAATACACGTCAAATTTTGAATTACAAATTTTAAATTTCACGAGGGGGCTTAAGGATTTTAGAAATACTTAAATGGGACATGGCCTAAAATCAGTTGGATTAGGAGGTTTAGGAGGATTTAGGAGTTTGGATTTTAGGAGGCTTAGGAGGAGCATGTGAAGTTTTCAACCCTTTTTGTATCCTTTGTTCTGTCCATCCTTTGCTGCTGTATCAACTTTCGAGCCTGTAAAAGCAACACCAAACCTTATTGGTTCATATATTTCTGTCATATATTTTTTGCGTTCTTCATGGTAGCTTGCTCTTTCTAGCAGAACCCTTTAGAGTCGCGGAACCTTGGGGCTTCAAAGAAACTCGAATTTAAAAACCCTGAGGTAGACATTGAGCATTTTTTTTATTTTTTATTTTTAAGTTAAATTCCTTTTAAAACGGATTGGATATTCGGAAAATTGTACCTGAATATGTTATTAGGCTATGTTATACTGTTATACTTATCCAGTTAGTTGACTATTGACATAGATTAATAGAATCCTTGCTTTCTTCTGATTTAAGAAATGTTACTTTTATTGCTTACTGTTTACTTATTTCCTCTAGCCTATATTTGTTCGGTACTTCTATGATAAACGCCCTACCGTTCAAATTGTTCATTCATGACGCATTATAGAACCGGTTTTTTTTCGTTAGTTTCTTTCAGCTTAGCGTGAGATAAGACAAAGAGAAGTGACAGAATAGATGGGAAATATATAATTTGGGCTATATATTTGCACATTAGGGGGTGGGGGGGGGGGGGTGGGGGGGGGGGTTAAATTATTGAACAGTATGAAGTTGGAAAACAATTCTTACTACATAATATGCTTTATAAATATATGCAATAGGCTTTAGAAATATATAAAGAAAATAAGCAGAAACTCGGTAATTGCACTCGGTAATTTCATTTGAATTGTTTCTATCTCCCCCTGTCTATCGAAAAGCTCTCCTTGACAGCTAACCGTAATATCAGAATAAATTTAAATGAATAGATCCATTTAAGATTAAACGAAAAATAATTTTTTTTTTTAGTGAAAGTAAAGGACGAAATTAAAACGTAATACGGATGGATTTGTTCTGTATATGAGGGATCCTTCAATATCCACTTAGAAGAAATTGTTCCCTTCTTCCTTCTAAGTGCCCTCCAAATCAACACAGAAGAACCTTGTGATGTAGTATCATATTTACATCTCAAGTCAGAAAAATAAGTATTTTTCTAACCTTTGTTTACTCAATTTTCCTCAACTCACTGACTTTTATTTTTCGGAGCACTTCCGAATGTTCCATTGCTTCAAATTTTATCAGTATATGGACTTCTAATGACAGTGAAGTAACGCAACACAAAAAATCTCCCCCTTTTGTTTAAATAAAGCGACATTAACGGTGGTTGGGCCCTGCAAAAAGTATAAAACAAACACTACATATGGGAACTTATGTTTGAATCTTGACAAATTTTTTTCTCATAGAAAACTATAGGCTTTTAGTCTTAGAGGCGACTGAAAAGTCGAAAGAGAGTATATGAATATAAGCAAACGAGGGGCGCAAAGCGAATCGGGCTTTGCATAACTTGATCTTTTTAACTCGTTTCTCTCAACTCGCCGAATTTTTCAATTTATGTATTTTATAACATAGGTCAGTTGGAATCTGTGTTATGTACAGCCTTATACCCCTAGCTTTCACTTACATTCATAGATTCTCGAGAAAAAATTTCTACTTTTTAGTCTAATTTGGAAAACGAGTTTTTTTTTTTATATTTACTATTTACTGATCATAAATTAGTTAGTATATTGCGACCGTATTTCGTTTGTGGGTATACAGACTAACTGAACGGTATCCATGAATTTTTTTTGGAGGGTTTTCGCCGATAAAAAATGAAAAGCCATTTAAACATTTGCCTCTCAATTACTTGAACTATCTGTCTTGGCTTTTCTTTGTCTACAATTAGCCATGTCTTGATGCAACCATATGCAACCTACTGCAAAATACTTGATAACTTCAATTCAAAATCACTATCCATTTAGTGAGGAAGAAGTTGAGACAAGCGGGACATTCATGGTTGAGATAAAATTTTCTTTTTTGTGTTTTTTTTTTTCAGGAATTTTGAAAGAAAGTAAAGCTTTAGAGCACTTCAATCTTAATTTTAGAAAAAAAAAAACAGTTGTTTCCCCGTACGCATTTAGGGGAAGAGGTTCGGACAAACAGGGCAACTATTTGTTTGCGGTTCAAATGAAATTTTTTATTTCGTTTTTTTTTTTCAGAAATCTGAAAAACAAGCACACTTTTGGATCTACTTTTGTTTCAATTTGTGCAGGAAGGAGGAATTTTGGTTGAAGAAACTAGTGATCTCTAAACGAACAAAAAGTCTTTTTCCAATTTTTTTTTTCGGGGCGGGGGTGGGGGGGGGGGGGGTTCAGTAATTTTCTTTCCAATTTCAAAGTGGAATAAATTTGTAAACTTTGCTGAAATTTAAAACTTGCTTCTTTAATTTTATTTGGCTGACCAGAAGACTGCTTATTTGAAAGGCATAAAATGGGCTTTGAAATAAAAGGGGGTAGAAAATACGCTCTTATAGACGAAAGCCAATTTCACTAAGTTAGTATCTGATTTGATACGTTTTATTTCCAGAGACAATGTTTTCACAAATATTAAATTGCGAAAAATGTATTGACACAAAAATATCTTTGTTTTGTAGGGGGTTATTGTCCTGGGGATATTGTCCTTGAAAGTGTATAAAAGCTCATATTGAAGAAGCAGTTGATAATAATGTTTTTCCTTTTAGGTAAGAGGCTGAACGCGTATGGATGGTTGAGTGATTGATTTTGGTTGAATGGATGATTATGTATGATTTCTAATATCCTTTCGAAGTTCCGTCAATTGACCAGAGTATAAATTGAGTTTGAAATATACCCCCCCCCCCACCCCCTTGAGATATTTGAGAGAAATGTTAAATACGCAATACCTTTGAAAAATATTTATGCTTCATTTAATCAAAATACTAAAGATCCCTGGTCAGGCCGATGCACAAAGACTCATTCACTAGAGAGGAAAAACTCACTATTTTAGTTTTTCTCACTTCGTAACACAGTAAAGAAAAAATTATTAAAAAACTGCCATTAAAAAAGAAAAACAGACGTTTACTTAGACTTAGGCCTTCCCATGCTGACTAGCCCATATGGCGACAATGGTGACTCCACGAGGCACCGTTGTCGTTTAGAAGATCATTCAAGCTTAGTGATTAACCTGTCACACAACCCTCCTCCTTTACAGGCTTGGGACAGATTGCCCACCCAGTAGTAGCTTTAGGCCTCATAATCTGGGGGGGGGGGTATATCACAGGAGTCTAAAAATATAAAATAAAAGGAATATAATGTCAGATGTCAGAAAAACTGGGAGGGGGCAGCTGCCCCACCGACCTAACGCAAATTGCTAGCTAACAATATTAGCTAACATTGTTTCTAAATTTCTCTGTTATTGAATCATTTTAGAAGACTTTCTTTTGGAGATTTTGAAGCAGAACCTTCAAGACTGATAATGGTGCAAACAGGGGCGGATCCGGGATTTTTTTAGGAGGAGGGGGGGGGGGCAAAATAGGTTGATCCGATATAGGGGGGGGGGGGGCAAAATAGGTTGATCCAATAAACTTGCATTAAGAGCAAGTTTAATAACGCAAACTTGAGTTAATTAAGTAAATTACTCTACTTTAGACTACGCTAGAGGGGGGGGCCTCGCCCCCCTGGATCTGCCACTGAGTGCAAAGCACGATTATTGATTTACGCTCTAAACAGTTGTGGAGAATTTAAGACTGCTAATATTTCTTGCAGTTGGTAAATATTTTTTTTACAAATATCTTCAGGGATAGACTAGCTTAGTAGGTTGTACTGAATCTTTATTTCCGAGCTGGTGTTATTTCATTTTTTTAATTATAGACACAATTAAACACGTTATTGAGAATCACCTGTGAACGATTTTTGTTAGCTAACACTTCTGTTTTTACACATCGCTTAAAATTGTTACCTAACATTGTTAGTTAACGGCGAGTTACTTCTTAGTTTTCGTTAACGGTAGGAGATGGGAATTCGAGCCCTTTTTCCGGTATAGGGATCGCAAAATGGAGAAAATGAATTTATCTGACTTATGAAAAATATCCAGTAATTCCCCGTTAGAATTAAGTTGTCCCCCAAATTTGATTAAGTTGTGGTCAGTGAGACCTTGAAAGGGAAGTTCAAAATAGATTTTTTTTTTTTATTAAACGTGTTCAAGGTCCTCTAAAAATGGCGTACTCATTTTTTGACGGGACACCATTCTTGACTAATTCCAGCATTTTTTCTCCAATTGAACGGCAAAAAAAAAAAACCTTGAAATACCAAGAATATCAAAAGAAGCACATTTTCATGTCTACTTCCTGTCCATTCACAGAGTCGGCATTTTCTAAATTTTTGAATATCCAAAAGCCGAGCAAAATTTGTTGTATTTTCAGTTGGTTTAACCTTTACCATTATAAGCTCAAAAAAAAAGAACGAAAAACCAGTTTTTTCTCTCCCATTATATAAACTGGTCTTATAACCTCCCGTTGTGTAACCTGACAAAACTGTTCATTAGATGTTTATGTATTTGTTCACGCGTATCCGTCACTGCCCCAAACTTACCAATGTACAGTGGACAAAGAAAAGTTTGACGGCGGGCTTAAATCAGAAGTTTCTTGAAATAATATTGCCTCGCTCTAGCGTAAATTCTAATGATTATACACCCCTGTAATTTTATATTCTGGTTGAGAATGTATTGACAAGCATAACTTTTGGAATTGTTCTTTATATAATTTGAAAAATTTGAAATTTAGGGGAAGTGGTAGATACACCCCTCCCTCCTTCCCTGTTTACGCACCTGATCGTGATTGATTCGATTTTCTAAAAGTTATGCTTATTGTATGTCTGCTGTGTGATGCCTCTCTTTGCTATTCTTATTCTAATTTGCGTTTCTTTTCTACGCTTAAAATCTTCCATCTCATTAAATCAGGGATGTCCAACCTTTTATTTACACTGGGCCGCATTGTCACTTAAAATAATTTAATGGGCCGCAGAACCCTTAAATTTGAAGAAAAACGGGTACAAATTGGGCAAAAATGGGTACAATTTCCATTAATGGATGTTGTGAAAATGACTAACGGGCCGCATAAAAATCTCAGGCAGGCCCTAGGTTGGACATCCCTGCATTCAATTTTTAGGTTAAGGCCTCGTTAAATTATGTCGGGTCACCAAATAGAATAACTCTTTATCAAAACAGTAGAGAAAAGTGATAAAAGGC
Organism: Artemia sinica; assembly: GCA_027921565.1. Classification (NCBI taxonomy): domain Eukaryota; kingdom Metazoa; phylum Arthropoda; class Branchiopoda; order Anostraca; family Artemiidae; genus Artemia; species Artemia sinica. The sequence goes on along the minus strand of CM051268.1, from coordinate 7,434,809 downwards.
TTCATTGTTTAAGATGTTTATCCACTGTACAAATAAACTACCAAAAAATTCTTGTTAGTATGAAACCCATGCTGAAATGGTCTAGAACATAAGTAAAAAAGAGTAATTATACTCAGGGTGATTGACTACATAAATTATAGCTCTTGTGACTCAATTCTAGAAAAGCCATGACAAAAATTTATTTTGCTTGAAAAATGCTTAGGGTACTAGTTTAGATGTTGCTGTTGTTGCTAGGGCGTCCGGACTCATTTGATGCACCTACTTCCACGGACCTTCTGTAGACTGCAGGTCCTTCCGTGGATCGCCTGCCTTTGTATACGTGCAATGTAGTGTATTTAAAAACATGACAGCTCTTCAAATTCTAGCCAGAATAACATTAAAAAAGATTAATTTTATAGAGGGCTTCCTCAAAGACAACAAGGTCATGTTGTAGAAAGACTTAAGTGGCTTCCAGGACTACATATTTTACGTATCTTCTGTGCTAAAAGATTTAAGCCATGTTAAGTATAAACTTTCACGTTTAAACAAGTCCTTTCACATTTAACCAGCGTGAAAACTGTTTCGAAATGCTGGAGGGGGGGGGGGGGGTTGGAGCCAGTTTTCCCAAATCAAGTGAAAATGGCAGTGAAAATTGAAAAATGAGGCATATGGTTCACCATAAAGGTTATGGTTTATGGTGAACCTTAAAGGTTATGGTTTACGGTGAACCTTTAGTACAGGTTCACATAAAGGTGAACCTGTACTAAAGAAAACTGACCGTTTCTGTGGATTCTGAATTATGCAGGCTGAATTTAGTTTTGACAAGATTTTTGAATGTTACTAAATTTCAGTTGGGAGGAGGGCGGGGGGGCAAAACTGGAGTCTGGGAGGTGGAAGCAAACCGAGGTCTGGAAGGGGCTGTTGTCCCCTGCCCAATAGCAAATTTCGCCTTCTAATCATTACATCATCATAAGTAAATTATCCAAAACAGAAAATGTGGAATGGAGATTCAAGCTCTGATAAAGTGTGAAGGCTATTAGGAAAGATTCCTTAATGTATTTTCAAGATTTATTCGTTGCTAATCCTTTCACGCTTTATCAGAGCTCGAATCCCCATCTCCATTCCGCGTTTTTCATTTCCAATAGTTTGCTTATAATGGTTTTAGACGACCAGTGAAGTTTTACGGCCTAGTGTGAAACGTTATAATCAACTTGTCGTAACTTAACCACTTATCATTGATAATCACGGACGTAGGGTGAATGCCCCTTAATATCAAAATATAAAGCCATTTAAGTACAATCTAATTTAAATAAATCGAATTAAAAGAGTTTGACTGTATTCTTTCAGTACTTGGACTGACTGACCAGTAAAGGACATAAATTGACCATTTTCTTTTGTCATATTTCGACATGTGTATTATTCTCCTTCATAGAGTGACATGTCTTTATCAGTGAAATGTGATATAAGGGCTATTTTGCAGCCTCAGTCAGAGAACATGAATATTGAAAATAAATGAAAATTCAAGGGCTTCATCATAAAAATTGTTATCGCCGGTATAATATACACTGCAACATTAGCCGCTCCTAAAGATCAGAAGTAAAATGAGTCTAGATCTTAACGAGATAATTACTTACCTGAGTTAAAGCAAAAAAGTCAAAGCCTAGTAATTGGACAAAAGGTAATACCGAGACTGTATAATACTCACAAACAAAAATAACAGTCATTACATTACAGTCTTTGCAGTCATAATAGTAATATATAATTTTGAAAAAAGACTTAAGCTTTGAGCAGAAGCTTTCGTTGTGTTGGCCTCAGGCGGCTTACTGCTAATAGTAATGCGCAGTTCCTCCACCATCCCAATCTATTCTCTCTCTTTACACCCTTTTGACAAGCTCCACTTTCCACTAAATCCTTCCTTATGACTCCTCCCACCCCCTTCGGGGATTGACCCGCTTTGCCATTGGTCCTAGACGGTTAGCCGAAAAGGGACGATCTTTGATATATATATATAATATATATATATATATACTATATATATATATGTATATATATATATATATTATATATAATATATATATATATATATATATATATATAATATATATATATATATATATTATATATATATATATATATATATATATATATATATATATATATATATATATATATATATATATATATATATATATGTTATATAGAAAAGATGAAATCGAATCTCAAACTCTATTATTGGTATTATTCATCAATTTTTATTTTTGCCCGTATATAATTGTATATTTTCAATTTTGTTTTGAGCTCCAAGTCTAATTTTATAAATACTAACTTTATCGATGGTCTAAATTTTTGAGGTTAGAAAAGAGGAAATCGTGTCCTTAAGGCTGTTAATCAAAATTCTTCTAAGTTAGGGAAAAGCTTCTTTTTGTTTATATACCAGTAAAAACGCTCTATAAATTTAATTCTTAGCGGGCATGCTTGGAAATCGCAACATGCCAGAACAGTCTATTTACCAAATAGAAAAAAAATAGTAAATAAAAAGTAAACGAAGTACAAGAATAAATAACTAAAAGTAAAAAGCAACAAATCAGAAAAAATAATAACGAAAACCAATAACAATAACTGAGACTTCAGGTCAGTGAAATTTTAAGAAGAAATTATTATTACTCTTAATGATGTTGTCAAATTTGCAGAATTTTTTTTTTGAAATATCATTGAAGCTTTTGTGAAGAAGAAAGTTTTGAAAGGAATTTTCAAAACTTTTTTCAGAATTTATTTTTTGAAAGAAATTTCAGAGAATTTCAGAATTTTTTTTTTGAAAGAAATTTATGAAAGGCTGTTTATCAACAAGTGAAAATGGCATCATTTTTAAACAATCCTGAAAAATGCTATGCCAGCTTTGCCTCTCACTCAGACTATCTATCTCGGCTTTGTCTCCAACTGACAAATGCCTTGATGGTAACTTGTTTTTAATTCGAAAATCAACGAATTTTGCCTGCCATATTGAATGTCCATCACCGCCTCTTAAACTAACACACGCAGCTCAGACCTGGTAAAGTAGAAATATAATAATTAAAAAAAGTTTTCACCATATACTAATGAGATAATCTCACTGATGTATGTTTGTCTATATTCACTGGCCTAGAGCCAGCCTTCGTTACAATTTTATTTTCCTATATATTCCTCATTCATAATTAACTTTCCCCTAATTAACTAATTTCCATAATTAACGTTTTCCACGGTTGGTGAATTGGGCCTTATGTCTCATTTGCAAATAAGAAACCCAAATACATGCCAAGTATCTATACTATGTCTAAGGATCAGCCTAAGTGTATTGATTCAAATACCCCCCCCCCCCCCAAAAAAAAAAGTGGCTTCTGCATTGATCTGGCCGCAAAATTGCAAACTGAAAAATTTTTCTCTTTCTATCATTTAACTTCTCAATTCGATAATTATTAAGTTTTGATTTTGAAAGGGGTCAGGAGGTAAATGACAATTGAACGAAAGTTATTATTGTCACTAGCTGAATGTTTGCATTTCATTTCAGAAGTTAACCGATTGGTAGTCTGCAAGGGAAGCAAGAATGTGATCTGAATAACTGCGGCGTGTTTGTTTCTGCCTTGTTCTTTTCTTCTTCTTCTTCTATTTAGCAACTTACTATCGTTGTGGAAGTGATATATTCTTTTCTTCTTTTTTTATTGTTCGCCAGTGTGAATGCTGCCTTTTTTTTAACGTGAGTACAATGATTTGAATGTTGGTGAATAATTTGTACTACTTACTCAAGACTAGAACTGTGATTGACTTTTATTTTTGTCTTTTTGAATATTGTGCCTGGCATAATTGTGGGCGGGATTATACATTCCGTGTCCACTGAAGCGATGTCAATAGGAAGTGCCAAGGTCTTGACTTTCTTGAATTGGGGTCAAGTGGTGTGAACGAAAGAATGAATGTGATTTTTAGTTTTCCTTGGTATCGCACTTTGTGTCAAGTCTCATTAACAATGAGATTTAGCTAACGTCAGACCCTTTGTAACAAAATTTATCTGATTGGCTAATTCGAGTTAGAAAATGTTCATGATATGGTCAGATTCCTATATAGTTTTTTTTCTGCACAGCAAAGGATTGATAGTGAAGTTTTGATCGTCTGGATCTGTCGATAGCTACGTCTTGACGTTAGCTAATTTATTGTAAATAAGCTTCGAAATATTATTTTTTTCCTGAATTTTAGCAATTTATTTTTGAGATAATCTTAACGCAAAATAAATAAACCCTATCCCCATTAATACTCGTTGGGCGTATTCCTGTTTTTTTTTTTTTATTCAGAAACCATGTAATATATAATATTAGGGACATACATAAGCCATTTGGGGGGGAGGGGGAGGAGGAGGGGGGAATAATATAAAAACAATATAATATATCGTTTATAATATAAATTGACAATAATAAAATATTGTCAATATAATATATAATGAGACTAAAGACTTGGTATGCCCTAGCAGCGCATGTACAATTAGGAACATTTGATTAAATCTTCAAATAGGAGTATAAGGCACCTTGCAGATAATTGATCTTGATTAGCTTGAATGCCTTTGGGTTTCAACCTGGTTTTGCAAACAGTTGGTCATTTAGTCTTTTCCATGCAATGCATAATTAACGAATGCCCTGGGTTGACCAAACTCAGCCCTGTTCTGCTGTTCCTTGATTAGTCTCCTGCTTTGATGTCCCTTTGTCAATCGTTTTTTTTTTTTTTTTTTTGAAAAGGCAGCATAATGGAATGCAAGCTCATCACAAGAAAACTGAGAGAAAAGCTACTCGTCTGTAAGTGTTTCAAGTGACACAAGGGCGATGAGCAAGTGAGCATCCATGAGGACTCGTTTTTTGGACACTGGAATTTCGTGTCCAAAAAATGGATGCTGCAGGCAGGAATTTTGTCGTCTCTTTCAATAATTTGTTTGCTGTTACCGATTGAACAAGCGACCAAAAGGCAATTTAACAAACGAATTTCACTCGACACTTGCCATTCGAAGATTTATTTTATTAGTAATTTGGTTTCCATAATATAGAGTACTGATCAATTTTACTGTATTCTTGGCTTGACAACGCATCAATAATTTCATGGCTGAACTGATATGTGGGGCTTGGGGTCAGATGCTCTTTACAGAGGGTTAGGGGAGGGTGGAAAAACAGAAAATGCATTAATAGTCCACTATTTTTTAATTTTTGGGGCAGGGGCGTTTGGACCACTTTGGTCCAAGCATTAGATAATACTGATTCCCTTTATAATAATAGTACGCGCAATAGGCTATTCTTTAACATTGATTAGAACGTTTACCATCGTAAAAACTAGTTAATTCCGCATGCTGGAAGTTTTTGGTGGGCTGTATTCAAAGTCATACTGTGCTGTAGACCTGAACTGCGGCTATTAACGGTGATAGGGTTAATTATAAAAAAAGAATTTGGTACCTAGGAGGTGTTCTAGTGTTTTATTCCATTTACTAAGTGGCTTCTCATGGTATTCCTTTTTTTCGGAGAAGTGCACATAATTATTGGCCCTTAACGATGACGGTGTGATTGGCTTTTTACTGACGGAATGAATGTTAAGAATACGAGTTCTATAACGTTGACTGTGATCTCAGTGAAGTGTTTGATACAACCCTAGACGGGTCAGGGTATTTTTGTGGCAGGAGAAGGGGAGTGAATAACTTCTAATTTCATTTGTAAGAATGTTTTAGGTGTGTTCGTTTTTTGTATGATTTTTTGTTTTTTTGTATGACGACTTACTTGCAAGGTTATATTTTCTGCCACCTGTCAAAATAAATATATGAATATTCGGCCTCAAAATAAATTGGTAGAGTTTATTAGTTTTGAATTTATTGTTATAGGAAAAAAAACGGAAGAATACAAAAGAATATTTATTAAGCAAAAGAATATATAATAAACATTTAGAAAAATAAAATATATAGTAAACAGAAGGAAATAAGAAAAAAAGGATTAAATACAAGCGTATTGAATATGAAATACTCGCTAATAATAAATCTCTTTGGTTACTAAACAACTAGATGACTACTCTTATAGTTGAAAGAGTTCAAACGGGAACACATTAGCATCAATATATATATATATATATATATATATATATATATATATAATATATATATATATATATATATATATATATATATATATAGATATATATATATAATATATAAGAGAGAGAGAGAGAGAAAGAAAATTCTTGATTACCCGTGGTCCTCCAAGGAAACGAATAAAAAATGATTATGATAATGTCATCTTAAATGATGTCATAATTTTAAGTGAAACGTATTAAAGGAATTCGTGTCCTGATTTTTAAGCATGTTCATTCTCAATTCGGATCATATGCGGTTGGTAAGTCGCTCAACTGTACGCTATAAAACAGCGGAACAAGTTAATCCTAGTTGTGTTCACAAAAGACTTGCACTAATCTGGCTTCAAAATCTAGATTGTGACAGGGATCACATTTCGCTTCGAAAGCTAGAATTAACGTTCACCCAATGCGAAAATGTCTAAATGAGACGAATATTCGGTTCGCTTCAATTTCGAATCAGTCTCGGAATGTGCTTATCTAGCCGGCAAAATTGTCTTAAAATGAAACATTTTGTTTATGCACTGGCGAAAACGCGCAATGTTAAAACTCCATTCTAGATTAAATAAAAAACACGTTTTTTTTAAACTGAAAGTAAGGAGCAACATTAAAACGAACAGAAATGATTCCGTATATGAAAAGGGCTGTCCCCTTCTCAATGCATCGCTCTTTACCGCTTAAGTTTTTTTATTGTTTTAAAAAATAGCGTTATTAGAAAGAGTCTAACTTTAGCGTAAAGAGCGAGGCGTTGAGGAGGAGACAGCCCCTTTCATATACGGAATAATTTCTGTTCGTTTTAAGTTTTAATGTTGCTCCTTACTTTCAGTTAAAAAAAACGTGTTTTTTATTTAATTTTTAAACGTTTTTGAATTAATGCAGGTCTTGATTTTGGCTCACAGTACATGAACCATTAAAACAAATTTGCATATTAATTTTACTTTTATTTGGTTAAATGGCTTTCTCGAAAGTTGTTTAATTTTATTTACGAACGTTTTTATTATAAATAAATATACGTAACTAACGAATTAACTTACGTAACGAACTTCTATATCAATATATTTTTCATATGTATATTAGGGGGTTCGCCGTCCTGGCTAAGCGGACGTGCGCTGGGTTGAGAATTCTTTGTCCAAGGGGCACGGGTTCGATCCTTGGCGTGGCCAGTTATTTGGTTTGGGACACGGGTCAGTGGTGTGACTGTAAGCTTAGCCAGAGTCGACCCAGTTCTAAATGGGTACCTGAAGAAATCTGGGAAAGGTAAGCAGGAAGGGTTGTGCGAAAGCACAGGAGGGCTGGCCCCCATTGCACTTCCTGGCTGAAGGGCCACGAAACGGAGATCAGCACCGCCGGTTTGGACCTTAAGGGTCTAGTGCCGTCATACTTACTTACTTTTTAGGGGGTTCGCCCCCTACTCAATACCTCGCTCTTTGCGCTAAAGTTCGAATTTTGTTCCAATTCTTTAAAAATGACCCCTTAATCACAAAGGCCGTTAATTGCAATAACTAGCTCTTCTGAAAGTACTAAAAAATCTTTGGCTTAAAGAGCGAGGTATTGACTAGGGGGCGAACCCAATCATATACATTTCTGTTCGTTTTAAGTTTTAAATAATGCTGGGAAATCCGGCGCCCCCTTCACAGCAATGTCCTTTTCCCCAAGGAAAGATCCTCCCACATAACCCCCGACCCCCCCCCCCCCCACTACCAGAAAAAAACCCTGAAAACGTCCGTATACTTCCCAATAACCAATACTATATGTAGACATTGGGTAAAGTTCATAACTTCAAGCTTTCCCCCTGGGGACTTTGGGGGATTAAGTCATCCTAAAAGACATATTTATTATATTTTCGACCATGTTGAACAAAATGGCTATCTTAAAATTTTGATCGGGTGACTGTGAAAAAATGAGCGTGGGAGGGGGCCTAGTTGCCCTCCATTTTTTTTGGTCACTTAAAAAGGGCATTAGAACTTTTGATTTCCGTTCCAATGAGCCCTCCCACGATATTCTAGGACTACTGGGTCGATACGATCACCCCTGAGAAAAAAAAACAAACAAATAAACGTGCATCAGTGATCTTTCTTCTGGCAAAAAATACAAAATTCCACATCTTTGCAGATAGGAGCTTGAAATCTCTACAACAGGGTTTTCTGATACGCTGAATCTGATGGTGTGATTTTCATTAAGGTTCTGTAAATTTTAGGGGGTGCTTCCCCCCTTTTTTTCGAAAATCAGGCAAATTTTCTCAGGCTCGTAACTTTTGATGGGTAAGACTAAACCTGATCAAACTTATATATTTGAAATCAGCATTGAAATATGATTCTTTTGATGTATCTATTGGTATCAAAATTTCGTTTGTTAGTTTCGGTTACTATTGAGCCGGGTCGCTCCTTACTTACAGTTCGTTACCACGAACTGTTTGATAGAGTATTTTCAAAAATTCATGGTCCGGCTTTGCCTAATTCCTAGATGAAAGAATTATGAATAGTGGTAGGAAAAAGTTTTTTTTCTTTTCTAAGGCTTACAAGTCAATTCAAGGTACGTTTTACTTCCTTTGTTCTGTATGTTCCCTGTCTTTGATTTCAGATGATTGAGTTGACTTAATGTAGATAAAATAAAAATGCGAAGGGGAGAGGATTGCATAATTCTCAACGTCAAGGGCTATGAGCAAAAGCCTAGCGATATTTTTGTCTCGCTGTCCCAATCGAACCAGATGTAGTTCACTGCAAACCGCCACCTCAATCTTATCCAAGGTTAAAAAATTATTCGCGCTGTTTGAGGGACAAATATTGTATTGAATAATCTATTCCCGACGACTAGATAAAAAGCGCAAATGTGTAATTACTTACAGAAACAGTGTTTTTTTCTCTAAGCATTTAAAAAGTGGACTACATAATTGATTTTCTAGCGAGAATGCTTAGGAATTAAGTTTCATTAACAGGGCAGTAAAATAGTCTTATTGGCTATATAGTGCACAAATTGTAAAAAACAAAGCCAGAATGTAAATCATCCTCAAAGTATGCAAAAATTGGCACCAAGTGAGTTGCAGTAGCTAAAGTTAATAATTTTGGGGAAAATTTGGTAATTTGTTTACTAAAAGACGATATCTATGAGATTTTCCAAACTTTTACACAAGTTCAAATAAATATCTGCTAACGCCATCTGTTTAAAGCTATTTCAGCGGTACCAAGGATATTGAAAAATAGGATCTAGCTGTTGACAGACGAAAGGTGATTCGTTTTTCTTATTTTGTTTAATTAAATTTAATTGATCACCTTTGTTTATTTAGTTCTCACGGTCCAATATGGCAATATTCACGAAAGTATAACACTGCTCTAATAGCTTGTAATTTTGAAACATCTTGGCCGTTATCAGGTACGAAAGACTTAAAACGAATCCAAGTGGCAAAAATTGTATTCATTTCAAAGTCCTTGGTATTTTAAAGACAGTTTTGGACGCGCGGAAGCAACCGAAAGTTGAATTAAAAATGTTAATTACAACTTACAACCTCCTGACGGTCGGATACAACCGGAAGTTAAATTAAAAATGTTAATTACAACCTTTGTTAAAGCAGCGGTAAAAACACAATATTGGTACTCCACTTCAGATAGGGATTTTTCTTTCAATAAGAAATATTTAACTGGATTTCACATAACAACCCTTTGCTTGAAAAAAATCACCATCTTCTTTTAGAACTCCCAACATAAGCTATCATTTTAGCTGCGTTACAGTTTTTCGATAGGCGTTGCGTGATATTTTTATGGAAAAAATGGACGATACCATTCCCTTTTCCCGGGACGATTGGCCTAGACCATTGTCCGATATCTAAGTTTTTTTTTTCTTTAGTTTAAGAAGTTCAGGAATTTCACCTTATATCCAAAATACAACATTTGTTCATTTCCCATTATCTAAAATACTTGGTAGAAATATTCATAGCATGATTGTCTTGATTCGGGGATGAATACAGAATTTTTTCTGAAGGGGGGGGGGGGCACCAACGAAACTTGGGCTCTTCCATAAAAAATTGTTTGTCTCTTCGCTCCCGTAATTATCGCAACTTCTAGGGGGCGGGGCACATGCCTGGATGAGGGTAATTTTTGTTGCTAAAAAATGCTGCCTGCTAAGGGGGGGGGGCATGGGTATCTTTCTTGTTTATCTCTTGCAATATTTCAATTAATTGCAGCAAGAGCTTTTCTAAAAAGTTGCTTAAATAACATGGCATGATTTTAGTCTAGGGTAATATTTGCCCTTAAAAATCGGGATCGCAGAATTTAAGATAAAATATATTCACACAAAACTTAGTGAATAAAAATTTCTTGTAGATAATGACTTAGTGTCAAAATATATAAAAAAGACAGTAATTTTCCTCAGTACATTATAAAAATTTATAAGAGACAATTTTTGTCTCTTGGAAAAAATAAGATGTACGTTTTGGTTACGAAGTGGATGAAAACCATGTTACTAATTAAGTGAAGTCAAACTCGTAGCTAAGTCAAAGAGAAAAGGAGAGACATTACTGTCCTATACTTTTGTTATAAACAGCGTGCATCAATCCCATTGTTTTATTCTTCTGACGTCAGTCACTGAATTTTTTTAGTCAGTCACATTGTTTCTTAAGCGTATGACCAAAAGGGAAGCCAAATAACTACACCTTTTCACCCGCTTTGTATCTGGTTGTTGTATCAAACTCTTAGCAGCAAAAAGAACGCAAAACCTGATCCGCGCTCCGAAATTTTCAGCCAGTAAAGAGAACGAGAAGATTTGAGTCACAATATTTTCTTAGAAGTAAACTCTCTGTTTGTCTTTGGTTAAAAAGTGTTTTGGTTAAAAATTTAAAAAGTATACGGAAGTTTCAAGAAAAATAGACAGCAGTAATAGTCGGCCAAATGGCAAGTGGCCATTATGGCAATAGTCGGCCAAATGGCATGAAGTCTCTTCTTCTTCTTTCTGCAGTGCACCGAAGTTCTGACAGAAGATGGCGAATTTCGTCACCGCGACGACAGCCAACTAATGTCCCTATGTAAACTCTTGATGGTTTAGGTTGCACTCACATCTGGAATTCTGTCGCGTCCGAAATGCGACAGAATTCCACAGAACTAGCTTTCGGAAACAAGCACTTTAACGAATTCATTTAACGTAGTCAGTTGAGATTCCGTAATTTGGGTCGTTTTTGAGCCAGGTAATGCTTTTCAGGGGATCTTATAAATAAATTCAAACTATTGCCGAAAATCAATCTTTTTAAGGACGCTAGTAAAGGTGAATTGAACGAATAGTATAATATTATAATTAGTTTATAATTAGTATATTATTATTTATGATATTATAATTAGTATATTATAATATTATAATTGAACAAATAGTATAATAGTATAATAAACGTAATTTATTAAATATACACCTCTTAATATTTAATTAATTGCAAGACTTTCCTGGATTTCCCGTTTTTCTCGGCAATTTACCCGAACTTGAATAAAAAACTTAAGAATGGAACTAAGAAGACGGAAATCCTTCGACGAAAATCCTTCCGTTTTTTAAGAGGGACCTTAATTGAGGTGAATTGAATAACTGCTCTAATATACACAATTTACTCGTGGTGGAATATGCACAGTTAAAATTAATTAATTATTATTAATTAATTAATGCAAGACCTTTTGTTGAAGTGCTAACTTTGCTCTGCACCTTATGCGAATATAAATAAAAAACTTAATATTGAAAATAAGTTATGATAGAAGACAGTAATTCTTCCCAAATGAAGGCGGCCAACTGGTAAATTCCGGTTGGTATGTCTTATTCAAAGCGAAATTCTTATGTCTTATTACAAAAATTCTTCAGACGAAGGCGGCCAAGTAGCGTTCACAAGCGAAATTCTTTGGTCTTAATATAAGAAGTAACTCACACAAAGAGGACACCCGATTATTTTCAACAAAAAATATTAACGGCCGAAGAAACGAATTTTTGAACTCGTACACAACAACAGTTAAGTGAAGATTCTCCCCCTCAACAGAATTGTGGGGTGACGTAAAACCTGCCAGTGAAGCGAAATTTGACTCTTCCCTGAGCCTAGCTTAAGTAATACTTTTGCAAAATAATAATGAAATACTTTCTAAGACTAAGGGGATTTGAGGGGAACGATCTCCGCCTTATGTACAACTTGATAAGCCTTTCGAATCAATCCATATGGGAAGCAAGATTCCAAAAGATCCATAGTAAGGTAACTTGACTCTTGGACAATCTGAAAAAAGAAAGAGGAAAAATAATCAAAAGTCATACAGAAAATAAGGCTCAGCAATATATTTTTTGATATGTCATGAATCAATTCTCCTTTAAATTAAAGAAAAAAGAAAGAAAAGCATTCAAAATACGTAAAAACAAGGATAAGTTTTTTTTTGGAAACTGATCGTAGTTAAATTCACATTTAAAAGAGAACATCATACAAAAAACATAAAAACATAAAATATAAAAAAAAGAAAGAGAAAAAAAAATATTCAAAAGTCAATGAGATTACGTAATTTATCTTTTAATTGATTTTGGATAATTTCTTCTTTAAAATAAAGAAAAAATGCATAACATTCAAAATGCATCAAGTAAACATGGACAGTTTTTTTTTGGAAATTGGTCATAGATAAATTCACATTTAAAAGAGAATATCATAAGAAGAAGAAGAAGAACTATCAGGAGAGACACTATATAAACGCAAATCTTCTATATAGTTGTGCCATAGTCGTAAAACTTTTGACTATATTTTGGCCCAGTGTGTTTTTTTTCTCGCCAGTTGGTCAAGACGCGTTCGCAAGAAAACTGTCCTTTATATGAATTCTATGGAAACCACCCTGAGCCAAGGCCGTACCCAGGAGGGGGGGGGGAGTTTGACCCCCCCCCCCCCGAAATGTTTGTCTGACGTGTAAAAACGTAACAATGGATATAAACAAATTTTGTATGCGTTTTTGAGTTTTCTTTTGTGTAACGCCCCCCCTTCCCCCCGTAATTTTTTTCCCAGTAAAATCCCCTCCGAAAAAAGTCCTTGGTACGGCCTTGCCCTGAGCCCCATTTATAACACTTTCGTTGATTCTGATTCTTCAGATATTTCTCGGCCATATACTAGAAACCCATATATGTCAATTAATTTATGCCCTAATGAAAATTCAAATACTTTGAAACATGGAAAGTGATTAACTCATCTAAATTACCTTAAGTTCCAAATTGAATGTTGATCTTTTTATTCTGCACCCAGGATTATTTTTCACTCGCCTTCTTGCTATTAGTTCCACTGAATAGCTCTTTTCATTCTTTATTTGCTTTGGCTTTTATTTCTCTTTGCGTCTTTTATTATATATTAGATTATTCTAATATTAGATTTATATTATTATTATTATATATTAGATATATTTTATTATTATATATTAGATTATTTAAATATTATTCTTTGTGCACCGAGGACTGCTGAGTAGAGGTTCTTGCGAAATATTTGCATTATTTTCTGGTTTTGGCTCGCTAAAAATTTCTCCTCGTTTATTTGTTCAACATCGTTTTTGTACTTTAGAAAACTAATTTAAAATTACCAAGATGTCGTTCAAAGAAAAAAAGGAATAAAATTCCCCTTATCTAGATTAATATCTTGTCAATCCCTCTCTTAATATTCAAGCAGTCAAGTAATCCATTTTGATTTGGGGTAACTGGGGCTAAAAATAAAGCGCATGGAAATACGTTCTGTCACAACTAAGGGCCTTGAAAAAATACTATCTATTTATTTTATAGTAATTTTGATAGTGTTAACCATAAATTGATTCTTAATAGAAAAAAGAGACCAGATAGCGACTCAATAGGCACATAAACCCACGTAAGTGATAGGAAAGCGATGCTGTAACAAAATCAAATAGCATAGCGTTGGAAAATCAAAATAGACTAGGGTATACAACAGAAGACAAACTCAAGATCACAAAAAGCTTTCAAGTTGTCAGCCAGCTAAAAGGTTTTTTTTTTCATTTGTTTTCTTTTTTTGCAAGGAAGGTTTTCTTAGCCTTCAAGAAGCGTAAAAAGAAGAATAACATTTGACATTTTTTTGCTTTCTTTTTTTTTTGCAAGGAAGGTTTTCTTAAGCTTCAGGAAGCATAAGAAAAATGGCATTTGTCATTTTTTGACATTGCTTTTTTTTTTTTACAAAGAAGGCTTTCTTAGCCTTTGAGAACCATAAAAAGAAAAGAAATTTGTCACTTCTTGTCATTGCTTTCTTTTTTTGCAAGGACGGTTTTCTTAGCCTTCAAGAAGCATAAGAAGAAAAAATGGCATTTGTCATTTTTTTGACATTGCTTTCTTTTTTTTTACAAAGAAGCTTTTCTTAGCCTTTGAGAACCATAAAAAAGGAAAGACATTTGTCACTTCTTGTCATTGCTTTCTTTTTTTGCAAGGACAGTTTTCTTGGTTTTAAAGAAACATAAGAAGAAAAATGGTATTTGTCATTTTTTTGACATTGCTTTCTCTTTTTTTTTACAAAGGTTTTCTTAGCCTTTGAGAACCATAAAAAGAAAAGACATTTGTCACGTCTTGTCATTACTATTTTTTTTGCAAGGGCGGTTTTCTTAGCCTTCAAGAAGCATAAGAAGAAAAATGGCATGTCATTTTTTGACATTGCTTTCTTTTATTTTTACAAAGAAGGCTTTCTTAGCCTTTGAGAACCATAAAAAGAAAAGAAATTTGTCATTTGTTGTCATTGCTTTCTTTTTTTTTTACAAAGAAGGTTTTCTTAGCCTTTGAGAACCATAAAAAGAAAAGACATTTGTCACTTCTTGTCATTGCTTTCTTTTTTTTGCAAGGACGGTTTTCTTAGCCTTCAAGAAGCATAAGAAGAAAAATGGCATTTGTCATTTTTTTACATTGCTTTCTTTCTTTTTACAAAGAAGGTTTTCTTAGCCTTTGAGAACCATAAAAAGAAAGACATTTGTTACTTCTTGTCATTACTTTCTTTTTTTGGCACGGACGGTTTTCTTAGCCTTCAAGAAACATAAGAAGAAAAATGGCATTGGTCATTTTTTTTACATTGCTTTCTTTTTACAAAGAAGGTTTTCTTAGCCTTTGAGAACCATAAAAAGAAAAGACATTTGTCACTTCTTGTCATTGCTTTCTTTTTTTTTTGCACGGACGGTTTTCTTAGCCTTCAAGAAGCATAAGAATAAAAATGGCATGTCATTTTTTGACATTGCTTTCTTTATTTTTTTTTTTTTTACAAAGAAGGTTTTCTCAGCCTTTGAGAACCATAAAAAGAAAAGACATTTGTCACTTCTTGTCATTGCTTTCTATTTTTACAAAGAAGGTTTTCTTAGCCTTTGAGAACCATAAAAAGAGAAGACATTTGTCACTTCTTGTCATTGCTTTCTTTTTTTGCAAGGACGGTTTTCTTAGCCTTCAAGAAGCATAAGAAGAAGAATGGCATTTGTCATTTTTTTTTTTTACACTGCTTTCTTTTTTTTTACAAAGAAGGTTTTCTTAGCCTTTGAGAACCATAAAAAGAAAAGACATTTGTCAATTCTTGTCATTGCTTTCTTTTTTTGCGAGGACGGTTTTCTTAGCCTTCAAGAAGCATAAGAAGAAGAATGGCATTTGTCATTTTTTTTTACACTGCTTTCTTTTTTTTACAAAGAAGGTTTTCTTAGCCTTTGAGAACCATAAAAAGAAGACATTTGTCACTTCTTGTCATTGCTTTCTTTTTTTGCAAGGACGGTTTTCTTAGCCTTCAAGAAGCATAAGAAGAAGAATGGCATTTCTCATTTTTTTTTTACACTGCTTTCTTTTTTTTACAAAGAAGGTTTTCTTAGCCTTTGAGAACCATAAAAAGAAAAGACATTTGTCACTTCTTGTCATTGCTTTCTTTTTTTGCAAGGACGGTTTTCTTAGCCTTCAAGAAGCATAAGAAGAAGAATGGCATTTGTCATTTTTTTTTACACTGCTTTCTTTTTTTACAAAGAAGGTTTTCATAGCCTTTGAGAACCATAAAAAGAAGACATTTGTCACTTCTTGTCATTGCTTTCTTTTTTTGCAAGGACGGTTTTCTTAGCCTTCAAGAAGCATAAGAAGAAGAATAGCATTTGTCATTTTTTTTTTTTTACACTGCTTTCTTTTTTTTACAAAGAAGGTTTTCTTAGCCTTTGAGAACCATAAAAAGAAAAGACATTTGTCACTTCTTGTCATTGCTTTCTTTTTTGCAAGGACGGTTTTCTTAGCCTTCAAGAAGCATAAGAAGAAGAATGGCATTTGTCATTTTTTTTTTTTTTTACACTGCTTCTTTTATTTACAAAGAGGTTTTCTTAGCCTTTGAGAACCATAAAAAGAAAAGACATTTGTCACTTCTTGTCATTGCTTTCTTTTTTTGCAAGGACGGTTTTCTTAGCCTTCAAGAAGCATAAGAAGAAGAATAGCATTTGTCATTTTTTTTTTACACTGCCTTCTTTTTTTTACAAAGAAGATTTTCTTAGCCTTTGAGAACCATAAAAAGAAAAGACATTTGTCACTTCTTGTCACTGCTTTCTTTTTTTGCAAGGACGGTTTTCTTAGCCTTCAAGAAGCATAAGAAGAAGAATGGCATTTGTCATTTTTTTTACACTGCTTTCTTTTTTTTACAAAGAAGGTTTTCTTAGCCTTTGAGAACCATAAAAAGAAAAGACATTTGTCACTTCTTGTCATTGCTTTCTTTTTTTGCAAGGAAGGTTTTCTTAGCCTTCAAGAAGCGCAAACAAAAGAAAAAAGACGAAAAAAAGCGAATATTCTGAGCAATCCTTCAAGCAGAGAAAATAAATTGTAAACAGTCAAAGATCTCCCAAGTGACCTTATTTTAAAATGAGATACTGGAAAATCGCTGATATTTACATTCCAGCCAATTATGCCTCTAAAACGCAGTTACAGCGCCGGTTTTCATCCCATCACTTTTCAACATTCGCCAATGCCTAGCCAATTCACAAGCCAATTTCCCACTGATGCTCATATTCTAGCCGATTTCCATTGCATCTAGTTAAATTACCAATTGGCATACCACAGATTTACCACATCTATTCAATAGCCACTTTCCCACATATATTGATGTTCCAGCCAATTTCCATTGTATCTTAAACGCTGTTAAACAGCAAATTGCCATTCCTTAAATTTCCCAAAGCTATTTGTTAGCCATAGTCACATCCATACTTCAAGCTGATTTCAATTGCCGTCAAAATACACCAATGCCATCTAAAGCCTGTGGGAGCTGATTTCGTTGCCATCTATTCCGCATTTCCCATTAAACCATTTCCCGCATATATTTCCGCATGTATCCCACATTTACTTATTTTAGCCAGTATTTCAGGGACAAAACGATGATAGTGAAATCAAGATAAAATGTACCCGTAAAATGGGATATAAAGGGAAAAATAAGTGATTTTGCAAAATCACTTCTTCGTAGAATTACTCCTGAATAAAATCTTTTATTAAATATAATTAGCAATCATTTCATATTCAATATATAAAATAATTAACAGTGTTACTATAACTTCATACAATTTAATATAGCTGTAATGTAACTAAAATAATATAACTTCAGTAAAATTAGCAATAAACTTTATGTTAGAATGTTGATATGCTCGGTCCTTATCAGCTTTTTCTTTAAGATTAATACAGAAATAAGAAGGGGAGCTTCCTCCGAAATCCGTCTGAAGGATACCTTCCTTTCAAGAGAAAACTGCGGCCTAAAAATGTATTGTTTTTTATGTTTGCGATCTACCCCCCCCCCCCACCCATGACAACATGGTTGATAATATGTTTACTTGCTATCGTGAATTTTAACTAGATAATTTTGCGGCTTTGTCAACTAACAAATGAATGGCGAATATTTACCAGATCAAGAAGAATGTAGATGGCATCACGATTCCTTACTGCTTCTCTGTCTATCTCTTGACCAAGCCTTAACAAACTTGATGAAGCCAACTGCAAAAAAAGAGGGGGTAAGGACTAACTGCAGACATACTGAATTAGAGAAATCACCATAGGTGTAAAAAGAAAAGAAGAAGTACTACACAATAAAAGGTATTACAAAATTCAGTAATTCAAACCTCAAAATTCAAATTCAAAATTCAAATTCAAAAATTCAAAATTCAAACCTCAGGGAATAACAGGAACTAAATCAACTAGGTTTTCATATCACATTTTAAAAGTTGGTCAAATGTTCAAATCTGAATAGTTTCATATGCTTCTCTGTACTTTTATAAAAACTAATTGATATTGGCATCCAAGTCTGTCGGATGAAAGGTGCATAAAAGGAGAAAACTAATTATTATTAAATCTAAAAATAATGTTATTATGAATTAAAATCATCGATATTACCAAAAACAAGAATGAATTAATGATTTTTTTTTCACCTATATTGCCATAAAGCACCTAGAACTCACTAAATACAGCGCTAACCTGAAAACAAAGTTCCTTAAAATCGGTACAGAAGTACAACAATTATAAGTTTTTGAAAGTATAGTTTGTTATTTTTAGTTGTCAAGGTCACTTCAACTTGACGAAAAGCCACAAAACTTCACGAAAACAGCGGGAAATGACAAAATGAACAATACTAAACTCGATTTGAGCGCCAAAGTTCAAAACTGGATAAGTGCGGAGGTAGGGAGGGAGAGAAAGAGCATGAGAGAGAGAGAGAGTGATAGTGATGGAGAGAATATAAATAATAATTTATAGAAAAGAGAATTGAAATGCTCAGGGAGGATTTTTTCCTAACGTTTATTTCGCATCCTTTATTCAGAAATAAAATGAAATATTTTCTACAACCCATAGTTTGGCATAATTATTATTGGATTTTTAGGTTGAATTTTTGGCCTTCCGATCCAAAAATTTCAGCGTTGCGCAAAAGCAACAGGAACTAGAAAAGAAATGTTTCGTTTCATAGTTCAGCATACAAGACTGGATTAAAAAATGTTTTTTCAAATGTTAAAAATTGTTTTGAAAAAACCCAAATTTCGCCAGAAAGAAAGCTTCACAGAATTATTACTCCGAAATTGCGGGAAAAATAAAAACGATACTGTTTTCAAACACAAAGTAAAAAAAAATATATCTATTACTATCTGATTTTTCAAGTCTTCATAAAAAATATTTTCTCAATATTATTCTCCATAAGAACCGAACATTACTTTACCCCGTATTTTTTGTCATTCTGAAAATCATTACTGGAAAACTGACTTATCGTATGAAAATCTGATTCATTTCATTATTCTTCTGATTTATTTCATTCAATATTATTTTTCATAAGAACCGAACATTACTTTACCCCGTATTTTTGAAAATCGGTACTGGGAAACTGACTTATCGCTTGAAAATCTTAAAAACTAAATTGTTTTTTTTTTGCTTTTCTTATCTAATTCATTTCATTCCAATACACACAAATAATCACAAATCAACGGACAAAATGAGGGGGTTATTATCCTCAAAGACCTAATTTCTAAAACGTTTAACTACGTTGAACAAAATGGCTATCACAAAATTTTTATTGGATGTGTTTGGGGAAAAGGGGGGCGTGAGTTGCCCTCAAACCACTTTCGACTATCCCTTTTATATACCTGAAAATATACCTGAAAAACACTCCTCTTCATTATTGGGTAGAATCTACCCTATAACCTTATCAAATACTTACAGCCAAAAATTCTTTTAGCCTATCATCAGCGTCACTTCGACCCGCTTGAGCGAAGAGGGCACAGAAAATGGTATTGATCGACATGGCAAGGCAGTGAGCATTATTGACGTGACCTCCGAGATTTGCCTTATAAACAGAGGCATCCATACGTGCCAGACGTGGAAGGGACACTGCAACAAACACCAGAAGCAGGCACGCCACGTGGTGCTCATCTTCTTTCGGGTCCACTTGAAAAGAAAACAAAATTAGAAAAAATGTATACATAATTTTAAAATATTTATTTCTGATTTTTTTAGAGAGCGCAGATTATAAGGCCGCATCTTGAAAAAAGATGCAGCACTTAAAAAAAAGAACTGGTATTTTAACTATTTATTTCGTATATGATCCTGGAGGCAGCACAGGATATAAAGCCGAATCTTCAAAAAAGACGAGGCACTTTGCTGCACTTTTGACAAAAAAAAAACTATTATTTTTAACTATTTCGTGTATGATCCTTGAGACAGCACGGATTATAAAGCTACACGCTGAAAAGAGACGGCGCTTGCCCACTTTAAAAAAAATAACTATTATTTTTAAATATTTATTTGGTATATGATCTTTGAGACAGTGGAGATTGAAAAAAAATCACTTTGATGCCATTTCACCGGCACGACGAGCACGTCAGGCGATGCTCGTCCTTTTTTGTGTCCACTTGAAAAGGAAAAAACATTGAAAAAAAGAATATAATTTTTATCCATTTATTTTGTATATTATCTATTTATTTCTTATGTAACAAAATTTATTTATTTTCCTCCGAATCGAGGAATATATAAAATACATTAATGAAATTGCAAAAGTACAACAAGTAATGAAACAAAGCGAAGATTTACAATAGGCCTACAAACATAACTGAACAAAACACGTCAAAACATAAAATATCGAACATTGTTTAAATTCTGGAAAAAGGGAAAAAATTATGCTTCGAGGTAATATTTTAAGATCAAAATTATCCAGCTTAATCATAGCTAATTCCAACGACTCTTTAATTTCAAGTCTCGAAACTAATTCAGCGTTATTATGGAAACCGGAAATCCAAGTAAAGTTTATAATAATTAAAATAGCAAACGCGAATTCAAGAAAAACACAGATTTTAAAATCTTGAAAAAGGAGGGAAGTATAGAGAACATGCGGGAGGGCAACTGCGTTCAAAAGAAAGCCTAAAATATTACGACGATAGATGCAACAAATCCGTATTATTGAACCAAATGGCTTTTTAATTTTTTTTTTCTTGAATATGTAAAATTAGCATCGACTTCAAATTTCGAGATGAATCACAATCAGGTAACCCCAGTTTCCCATCATCATTAGAAACTGGAAAATACTCCTGTCGCAAATTAGTTCAGCTCGGTTATTACCATTCATGGGAAAATGCTGACATTTTTTTTAACACCAATAGAAAGGCCTCTATCTTTAAGCTTACAAAAAAGTTAGCTTAGGATCCTTGAGACAACGCAGATTATTAAGCTGGCACTCTGGCGTCTCCCGTTTAACCCAACCAGTCATAAGGACTTCTCCCTCGAGAAGTGGCAACCTTCCACGTAAATATAGCCGAGAAACTCCGCCGTGTTTTGGGCTCAAGTGGCTTTGTGCTGCAGCAGGTTATTCTTAAAATTTTTTTTTAATAAATATTTTGCTTTAATCTTAAGCTGGAGTGTCAAGTTCAAGGAGAGGCGGTCTTCGAGATAAATATAGCCAAGAAACTAACACAGCTATATGCAGCCAGTTTGGCCTCCGGGGCTTTATGCTACGACAAGTTGATGCTATTAATCTAAGGATTAGCTATTTGTTTCGTCATTTATTAATGGATAGCTTACCACAGGTATCCGCAGAAATAGTTATTGTGATATCAAACCTTTTTCAATGCATTAATAAGTAATTACCAAATGAACTATACTTTGATAGATCAGAGTGCTGTTTTAATTCTATTCTTTATTGTGAGTAGGCGTTACAGATTTTCTCGGCCCCGGTCCTGATTATCAAGATTGGAATTATCAAGCAAAGGTGCAAAACCATTAACAGGTAAGCAGCGCAATACGGCATAACAATAGGTATATTTTTTGTAAGTATATATTTTGATAAATATTTTACTTTAATCTATTGGTTTTCCATTCTTTTACATCTATTTCAAGGTGGCTTACTTTGGGTATACAGCGAAAAAGTTGCTCTGGTAGTCATCTTTGTTAGCTGCATGAATCAGCAGTCAAGAATTTGTCAATCAATAATAGTTTACCATTATCTCCATGAATCAGCAGTGGAGAATTTGACAATCAATAATAGTTTACTATTATCATTATTTCCATTACTCTGATAGTCATTATTACCATTGTCGTTGCTCTGATAGTCATCTTTGTTAGCTGCATGAATCAGCAGTGAATAATTTGTCAACCAATAATAGTTTACCATTATCTGCATGAATTAGCAGTGAAGAATTTGTCAATCAATAATAGTTTACCATTATCTGCATGAATCAGCAGTGAAGAATTTGTCAATCAATAATAGTTTACCATTATCATTATTTCCATTTCTCTGATAGTCATTATCACCATTATCATTGCTCTGATAGTCATCTTTGTTAGCTGCATGAATCAGCAGTGAAGAATTTGTCAATCAATAATAGTTTACCATTATCTGCATGAATCAGCAGTGAAGAATTTGTCAATCAATAATGGTTTTCCATTATCTGCATGAATCAGCAGTGAAGAATTTGTCAATCAATAATAGTTTACCATTATCATTATTTCCATTTCTCTGATAGTCATTATCACCATTATCATTGCTCTGATAGTCATCTTTGTTAGCTGCATCAATCAGCAGTGAAGAATTTGTCAATCAATAATAGTTTACCATTATCATTATTTCCATTGCTCTGATAGCATTACACCATTATCATTGCTTGATATGTCTTTGTTAGCGCATGAATCACAGTGAAGAATTTGTCATCAATAATAGTTTACCATTATCTGCATGAATCCAGTGAGATTGTCAATCATAATGTTTCCATTATCGCATGAATCAGCAGTGAAGATTTGTCAATCGTAATAGTTTACCATTATCATTATTTCATTGCTCTGATAGTCATTATCACCATTATCATGCTCTGATAGTCATCTTTGTTAGTGCAAATCAAGTAATTTTCAACAATATATACATACTGCATGAATCAGCAGTGAAGAATTTGTCAATCAATAATAGTTTACCATTATCATTATTTCCATTGCTCTGATAGTCATAATCACCATTATCATTGCTCTGATAGTCATCTTTGTTAACTACATGAATCAGCAGTGAAGAATTTGTCAACCAATAACAGTTTACCATTATCTGCATGAATCAGCATTGAAGAATTTGTCAATCAATAATAGTTTACCATTAACTGCATGAATCAGAAGTGAAGAATTTGTCAATCAATAATAGTTTACCATTACCTGCATGAATCAGAAGTGAAGAATTTGTCAATCAGTGATAGTTTACCATTATCATTATTTTCATTGCTCTGATAGTCATTATCACCATTATCATTGCTCTAATAGTCACCTTTGTTAGCTGCATGAATCAGAAGTTAAGAATTTGTCAATCAATAATAGTTTACCATTATCTGCATGAATCAGAAGTGAAGAATTTGTAAATCAATAATAGTTTACCATTAGCTGCATGAATCAGCAGTGAATAATTTGTCAATCAATAAGAGTTTACCATTATCTGCATGAATCAGCAGTGAAGAATTTGTCAATCAATAATAGTTTACCATTATCATTATTTCCATTGCTCTGATAGTCATTATCACCATTATCATTGCTCTGATAGTCATCTTTGTTAGCTGCATGAATCAGCAGTGAAATTTGCAACCAATAATAGTTTACCATTATCTGCATGAATCAGCAGTGAAGAATTTGTCAATCAATAATGGTTTTCCATTATCTGCATGAATCAGCAGTGAAGAATTTGTCAATCAATAATAGTTTACCATTATCATTATTCCATTTCTCTGATAGTCATTATCACCATTATCATTGCTCTGATAGTCATCTTTGTTAGCTGCATGAATCAGCAGTGAAAATTTGTCAATCATAATAGTTTACCTTATCTGCATGAATCACAGTGAAGAATTTGTCAATCATAATGTTTTCCATTATCTGCATGAATCAGCAGTGAAGAATTTGTCAATCCTAATAGTTTACCATTATCATTATTTCATTGCTCTGATAGTCATTATCACCATTATCATTGCTCTGATAGTCACCTTTGTTAACTACATGAATCAGCAGTGAAGAATTTGTCAACCAATAATAGTTTACCATTATCTGCATGAATCAGCAGTGAAGAATTTGTCAATCAATAATAGTTTACCATTATCATTATTTCCATTGCTCTGATAGTCATTATCACCATTATCATTGCTCTGATAGTCATCTTTGTTAACTACATGAATCAGCAGTGAAGAATTTGTCAACCAATAACAGTTTACCATTATCTGCATGAATCAGCATGAGAATTTGTCAATCAATAATAGTTTACCATTAACTGCATGAATCAGAAGTGAAGAATTTGTCTCAATAATAGTTTACCATTATCTGCATGAATCAGAAGTGAAGAATTTGTCAATCAGTGATAGTTTACCATTATCATTATTTTCATTGTTAGCTGCATGAATCAGAAGTGAAGAATTTGTCAATCAATAATAGTTTACCATTATCTGCATGAATCAGAAGAGAAGAATTTGTAAATCAATAATAGTTTACCATTAGCTGCATGAATCAGCAGTGAATAATTTGTCAATCAATAAGAGTTTACCATTATCTGCATGAATCAGCAGTGAAGAATTTGTCAATCAATAATAGTTTACCATTATCATTATTTCCATTGCTCTGATAGTCATTATCACCATTATCATTGCTCTGATAGTCATCTTTGTTAGCTGCATGAATCAGCAGTGAAGAATTTGTCAACCAATAATAGTTTACCATTATGTGCATGAATCAGCAGTGAAGAATTTGTCAATCAATAATAGTTTACCATTATCATTATTTCCAATGCTCTGATAGTCATTATCACCATTATCATTGCTCTGATAGTCATCTTTGTTAGCTGCATGAATCAGCAGTGAAGAATTTGTCAACCAATAATAGTTTACCATTAGCTGCATGAATCAGAAGTGAAGAATTTGTCAATCAATAATAGTTTACCATTATCTGCATGAATCAGCAGTGAAGAATTTGTCAATCAATAATAGTTTACCATTATCATTATTTCCATTGCTCTGATAGTCATTATCACCATTATCATTGCTCTGATAGTCATCTTTGTTAGCTGCATGAATCAGCAGTGAAGAATTTGTCAACCAATAATAGTTTACCATTAGCTGCATGAATCAGAAGTGAAGAATTTGTCAATCAATAATAGTTTACCATTATCTGCATGAATCAGCAGTGAAGAATTTGTCAATCAATAATAGTTTACCATTATCATTATTTCCATTGCTCTGATAGTCATTATCACCATTATCATTGCTCTGATAGTCATCTTTGTTAGCTGCATGAATCAGCAGTAAAGAATTTGTCAATCAATAATAGTTTACCATTATCTGCATGAATCCGAAGTGAAGAATTTGTCAATCAATAGTAGTTTACCTTTATCATTATTTCCATTGCTCTGATAGTCATTATCACAATTATCATTGCTCTGATAGTCATCTTTGTTAGCTGCATGAATCAGCAGTGAAGAATTTGTCAATCAATAATAGTTTACCATTATCATTATTTCCATTGCTCTGATAGTCATTATCACCATTATCATTGCTCTGATAGTCATCTTTGTTAGCTGCATGAATCAGCAGTGAATAATTTGTCAATCAATAATAGTTTACCATTATCTGCATGAATCAGCAGTTAAGAATTTGTCAATCAATTATAGTTTACCATTACCTGGATGAATCAGCAGTGAAGAATTTGTCAATCAATAATAGTTTACCATTATCATTATTTCCATTGCTCTGATAGTCATATCACCATTATCATTGCTCTGATAGTCATCTTTGTTAGCTGCATGAATCAGCAGTGACGAATTTGTCAACCAATAATAGTTTACCATTGTCTGCATGAATCAGCAGTGAAGAATTTTCAATCAATAATAGTTTACCATTATCTGCATGAATCAGCAGTGAAGAATTTGTCAATCAATAATAGTTTACCATTATAATTATTTCCGTAAAAACTCATCTGCAATAACATGAACAGGACGTGCCAAAAAATAAATAAAAGAAAAAAAAACAACATTTAAATTAGCAAAACAACGACAGAAACAAGTAAATGCTTTTAAGAAAAAAAAGGTTTTTAATTCAAATAAAAATACTAAACCATGGGGAGCATAGTTTTGTAACTTTAAAAAGTTACCAAACTATGATTTCTGAATCTACGATGTTAAATTTATCAATGAAACTTATCGATGAACTTCGCGCGTCCATAATAGTATGGGGAGCAAATATTTGTCAAAACGGTAAAAGATGCATCAAACTCTCGCGGTTAATAAAGTATAACCTAGTAAAATGTAGTTAATAAACCTAATAAAGCTAGATGAGCACAGTTATTGGGCTTTTTGGTTTAATGTAGCTCTTTATTTTTCTTTGAAAAACTTATTTCATGGAAAACTTTTTTTCAATTAATGTCTATAAAACGTTAAATGAAAACAGCCTTTCTCAATTTTTTTTTTACTGTTAACGAGGGCCAACTACTTGTACAGGAAATCCTATCTATCCAACTACTTGTACAGGAAATCCTATCCATCCAACTACTTGTACAGAAAATCCTATCAATCCAACAACTTGTACAGGAAATATCTTCCTATCTATTCAAGGTAAGTAAAAATAATTTTGATTTCAAGAGTTAAAGTCTCTAGCCCAGTGGTTCTGAACTAGAGAATGTAATTCTCTAGCCCCTCTACAGTTAATAAAGCTAGTTAAATGTAATCTAATACGAAATATAACAATATCATCAGAGATGCTTCTCCTTTAGCTCCACAAACAAATATTCTTTTCAAATTATGACAGTATAGAATATAAATCTAGACAGCTGAAATTCGATACAAAAAGGTCAAATTGGTTTAAA
This sequence comes from Artemia sinica, assembly GCA_027921565.1. Lineage (NCBI taxonomy): Eukaryota > Metazoa > Arthropoda > Branchiopoda > Anostraca > Artemiidae > Artemia > Artemia sinica. Next base: position 7,407,932 of record CM051268.1, on the reverse strand, counting down.
CAAAGCATTAAGTCTATTCAGAGCTAATTTATCAATCCAAAGTTGTATTTTCTGTACAAGAAAATGGGTCTAGTTAATCCTAGGAGTTTGAAATATGATATAGACTGAATAATAAATTTAAATGCTTATTGTTATTTAAAAAATTCTTTCGGTTTAGGTTTGACATTGAGATTCAATTAATCTAGAACGTAAAATATAGAGGTGCACCCAGGAATTTTTTCGGAGAGTGGAGGGCAATAATAATAATAATAATAAAGATGATTTGAAAAAGGAGTGCCCAGACATTGAAAAAACTCAAACTAGTTTTTAGGGGGGGGGGGGGGGGAGGGGATGGGACCAAGGATCCCCACTTACCTCCGTACGTCAATTGTAAAATGCCAGAACTTAAAATAAAGTTAGATTTGTTTTAGAGCATTTGGATCGATATCTAGAAAAGTAATTAAATGATGAAAGTATAAATTATATGGAAATATTTCAATAGTTATCATACTGTATATAAATAGTAAGTGTCTGTAACTAATATAATGTCTGCGAAAAACAACGGGTAGCTGAATCTTAAAGGGAATTCAGTATTTATCATAATGGATATTACATAGAGTCAATAGTTTTCATTTTAAGGTGACACATTTTAAATTTTACGCGTCGACACGAAACACATTTTTTTTTCGGGGGGAGGGGGGGACTTTTCTTTTCGTAATCGATTGTCGTAAATTGGGGTGTCGTAAACTGTCAAATAAATGATTTCGTAAATTGTCGATGCTATGGATTTATTAAATCTACACTATTTTTTTTCATGGCTAAGGGATAAATTAAAAACGTTTTAGGGACAATTTTTTGGGGATAGAGGGAATAGATATGGCTACTTTACTTTGAATTTTATGTTAAAGAGGGGGGCAAAACAACTTTTCTCCGATCATTACAAAACAGCATAGACTACAGTTTTTTTAATGCTAGTCGTCCCATAGGCTCTCCTGCTAGTTAAACAATAATTCATTTTGTTCCTCGAATAATCCCATTATATAGGAAAATAATAATCCGACAACGTTTTAGTAATTATTGTAGTATAAAAAATAAAAAATTCGAATTGTTTTCTGCAAAAATATCAAAAGTGCTTTCGTTTTCTATTCCAAGTTTGTATAAACCTCTAAAGACAGTTCGATATTCTCCAACCGACCCCACTCCTCCAGCTTTGCAACTAAGCCCTAAAAACTTGTTTTGAAGTTTGGTTTGCTTGATATTTGCAGCCATTTTTTGTATTATGTGTAGCCTCATTCATTGAATTTTTGAATTTTTAATCTTTGAATTTTTTACAAATTTTTAAATTTTCTCACACATTAGAATTTTTTAAGAAGCGAGAGGGGTCAATACATTAAAAAGATAATTTTTAGTCTTAAAATGGTAAAAGTACAATAGGAGTGTGATTTTGAATTATTTTAGGTGATTTTCCTCCGAAAAGCACTTACTGCTAGCCAACAATAAAGGTTCATAGCTTAAAAAACGTCTCCTTTTCGCAGATTCTGCAAGTCAAACCGCCTAAAGATCCACCTCTTTAACAGCCTGATCATACCCACTGGTCTATATGGGCGTTAAATATGAACAATAAAAGCCGAAAACGAACGCACCCTTCTCGAATTTGAAATGAGAAGCCTTTCCGGATACCGAATATTAGATGTACCGACCATGTCACAAGTGAAAAAGTCAGAAGAACACCAGAATTTCAACACCAAAACACCAGAACATCAGAACAGAAGAATTTCACCAGATGCGATGCAAAGTTAAAAGACAACAAGTGCGCCGGTCCGGGTACAACAAGATAATGGATCCTGCTCGCCTACCCCAAGATTTCACTTGAAGCGACAGTTGAAGGACGTCGATCCCGGGGAAGATCTTGCAAGAGGTGGACTGACAACTTTGACCGACAATATATTATGCAACTACACCAGAACTGCACCAGACAGAGCAGTATATCGAGTATTGGTCAACGAAATTTTGTAAGGAGCAACATCGAAATGTCCCATGAGGATAGAAGGGACTTAAGCAAGTAAGATTTCCTTTAAGTCTATTAATTACTTCTAGATTTTTATTTATGAGGGAAATAAAAATGAAATAATATTAATTTTCAAGTAACCCAATTCAACTTTGGTCAAAATTAATTAGTTTAATTAAATTCCCCTCTTGATTAGTTTAATTATTTTATTCTGTTTTTCATAAGTTGAAGATCATATCGGCTATGATAATCAAAAGAGCGAAATTTTCCATTTTTGTAGACTTTCAGGTGAACCAAAGAACAGAAAAAAGTTTGTCGGCTGTGGTCCCTTTGAAGGATGAGGTTAATGGAGAAAAAGGGAACATATTCTAAATCAACTTTTTACGCTATTTTCAGTGGTATAAATTAAATTTAAGTATTGCCAGGGACTTCAAAATTGTTCTATTTATGGCGAATGTCTCCTTTTTCCTTAACAAAAAAGGAGACAAATACAAGGTCCCCATGTTATAGCTCCATAGGATAATCATCTTCTGTCATTCTGAATTGCAATAATCCCTGACAAAAAAGAGACATTCACCCCCTAGAGGCTTATATCTCTTTTTATCTTCGTAACGATACAGGATAGGACAATTCTGACTGCAGTATTCGATTCCTCGTGCTAAGTTTATCACGACATATATATAATTTATTTTCGACCAAAATGGCATATGTCACACTTTTAATTATCACAGCCTATATACTATAAATAAATATTTGATTTACTAACGAAGAACAATTTATTTTACAACCCAACCTTATTTTTAGCTCCCAATACGGCCTTAATTAAAAAGATTGTGAGCAAGTAACATTATTTTTTTTTTTTTACAAAAAGTTGGTATTCCTAATATGGGACTTACCTTGCTTTTGATGTCTTAATGAATTAATAAGTGCAGGCTCAACCTTCACTGGTAATCCAGCCGCCGACGCCAATTCACTTATGGCCTAAAAGATGGTTACGTAAACATAATACGTTTTCTTCCATAATATTAAACAAACATATAAATATATAAATACATTATTTTTCCGTTTTAGTGACATTGTCTTCAGAAAATTCGACCTGGAAAGTTTTTTATTGTTTAAAAAAAATAGAGCTGTGAGAAAGTCAAACTTTAGCGTAAAGAGCCAGGCGTTGAGGAGGGGACAGCCCCTTTCATACACGGGATAATTTCTGTTCATTTTAAGTTTTAAAGTCGTTCCTAACTTTCAGTTAAAAAAAAACTTGTTTTTTTCATTTAATTTTTGAACGTTTTTGAATCAATGCAGGTTTCGATTTTGGCTCACCGTACATGAATAATAAAAAAAAATTTGCATATTAATATTACTTTTATTTGGTTAAATGGCTTTCTCGAAACTTGTTTAATTTTATTTACGAACGTTTTATTAGAAATAAATATACGTAACTTACGAATTAACTTACGTAACGAACTTCTATATTCATAGATTTTTGATACGTATATTAGGGGGTTCGCCCCCTAGTCAATACCTTGCTCTTTAAGCTAAAGTCCGAATTTTGTTCCAATTCTTTAAAAATGACCCCTTAATCACAAAGGCCGTTAATTAGAATAAATAGCTCTTATGAAAGTACTAAAAAATCTTTGGCTTAAAGAGCGAGGTATTGACTAGGGGGGGGGGGGAACCAATCATATACGTAATATTTTCTGTTCGTTTTAAGTTTTGATGTTGCTCCTTACTTTCAGTTGAAAAACTTGTTTTTTTTATTTAATTTCTGATCTTTTTCTTTAATAATGCTGGGAAATCCGGCGCCCCCTTCATAGCAATGTCCCTTACCCCATGAAAACTTCTTTCATGGAAAGATCCTCCCATATAACCCCCGACCCCCCCACCTACCAGAAAAAATCCCCCCTGCAAACGTCTGTATACTTCCCAATAACCAATACTATATGTTAACATTGGGTAAAGTTCATAACTTTCAGCCCCCCCCCCGGGGACTTCGGGGGATTAAGTCATCCTAAAAGACATAGTTATCATACTTTCGATCATGCTGAACAAAATGGCTATCCCAAAATTTTTATCGGGTTACACTGGGAAAAAATGAGCGTGGGAGGGGGCCTAGTTGCCCTCCATTTTTTGGTCACTTAAAAAGGGCACTAGAGCTTTTGATTTCCGTTCCAATGAGCCCTCCCACAATATTCTAGGACCACTGGGTCGATACGATCACTTGACACCTCTACAGTAGAGTTCTCTTACACGCTGAATATGATGGCGTGATTTTCATTAAGGTTCTATATCTTTTAGGGGGTCTTTCCCCCTTTTTTCTAAAATCAGCCAAACTTTCTCAGGCGCGTAACTTTTGATGGGTAAGACTAAACTTGATGAAACTTATATATTTGAAATCAGCATTAAAATCTGATTCTTTTGATGTATCTATTGTTATCAAAATTCCGTTTTTTAGAGTTTCGGTTACCATTGAGCCGGGTCGCTCCTTACTTACAGTTCGTTGCCACGAACTGTTGGAAAACAAAATTTCATATTTTTGTCGATGGTAGCTTCAAGATTTTCGAATATTTTGAGTTTTATTGTGTAATATTTAGCAGAATCCCATCCCTTTTTGAAAGTTTAACCCTTTTACAATAATTCTGCCAATTTTCTTACGCTAACAGCTTCTGATGAACAAATTTAAAATCAATGAATATTGCAAATGTTGAATCCGCATACAAATGGATTATGCTGATGCACACAATGCTTTCAAAATGTCCGAGTCTAAATGAAAGTATTAGGCTACTTACAGGCGATTCTACTTCAGTTTTGGGCCATTTTCTTTGATATCACAAATGGATGCAAATAGGAATGGAATCCTTTGGCTCAATACGTCACTCAATGCTTCTTGACATAACTGCCGAAAACTCAAGATAACTCCAATGATTATCATCCTCTGTAATACATTATCAGGACCTAAAAAAATTATTTACAGAGTTACTACAACTACTACCAACAACACACCGCAGCACGAAGCCGCCTGAGGCCGACAAAGCTACGCACGCTCCTTCCTAATCCCAATCTATTCAAAGCCTCTCTCTTACACCTCCCAGAAGTTTCCATTTCCTAAATTTTCCTTACAATTTCCTCCCATCCCAACCGAGGATGACCTGCTTTCTGTTTAGCGGTTGGCCGAAAAGGACAATCTTTGGCAATCTGTCATCCTTCATCCGCAGAGTGACTTATCCATCTCAACCTTTCTCTCATTATAGCCCTATCGCGGGGTTTTTTTCAGGGGTTATGCTAAAGAATTAACGCAGGAAGGAAAACAGCAATAAGGTATAAACAGGTTATAAAAACTGACTAGGGAGAAAAAACTTAACATAGTAACTGATGAATTCTTAATCCAATGATTCATTGATACTTGCTTCATATTATAACGCAAAATTTTATCCTTTTCATGTTAGTTTTTATATAGCCTAGGGCTATAAGAGAAAATTAGGGGGGGGGGATGAATTATCGAAACCACGAACAACCCATAAAAATGAGCATAAAATTATCATTATTAAAAATTCTCTCTTTCTTTTAGCATGTTTCCTTCTGTAGAGCCACAATTCTATCCCTTTTCCAAGAACGAACCGTGCATCAAAAAGGTGGAGTTATTTATCTATCCAAAAATATATCCCCTGGATAGGCTGTAAATAACAGTTCAAACAGAGATAAATCCTTTTATCTGACAGTGACAAAAAAAATACTGGACATTTCAATCACATATACAGTGACCGCCATCAGCAGCTATACTAAATACCTACTAAACGGCTATACTAAATGGCTACGCTTGGTTCGTTAAATAGCATTAGTTAACCCGAAAAAATATAAAAGCCGTAGATCTTTCAGATTCTGTCATTTTAGATCATGTGGCTTCAACTAGTTCATCTAAGCTTGGTTTTTCTCGCGGAACCTCTAAGCACCTTCTACAGAGCCTTACTGTTCTTAGGAGCTATATTTGGAGAACTTTGTTCTTGAATAAAGAAGTCTGAACTTTTTTTGTAGAATTTCTTAATGACTTTATGCGAGAACGAGAAGATGGATTGTCGTGCCCGACACTAAAGAACCAAGGACCATTTTGATCTATCAGTTGCAGTTTTATCGGTGATTTTCAGTCACTCTCTGTCCCACCTCCTACCTTGTCTTTGCCCCCCCACCTCTCATAGCTCCATATTTTCTTTAAACTTTTGCTGAAAGTTCTTCTTTTGTCCTCCTGACTTTCGCTCCCAAAAGGGTGCTGATTCGTTAACAGACACGTCTCAATCTTTTGTGCCAAAGGGTGGACACAAAGTGTTGCCAAGGAGCTCTCTGCGAAGTCTTTTGGTAATGATTGAAAGTTTTTTTCTGACTGGCCACAATTACTCATTAGTTCTGTTTTAATATAACCCATTAAATCATTAATTTAATTTATCAACTCAGTTAATATTAATTGATAAAATTATTAATAATCCTAAATTATTAAAACTATTAACTCAATTAATAAAATTATTAACTCATTAATATTAAAGAATCATTTTTGGTGAAATTCAATTGAAATTCCTTAATGACACAGAACAGCACTGAATATTTTTTCCACGATCCCGCGATTCCTTATAATAATAATAGAAGTTATGCCAGTTTAAGAAAGGAATTATGAGAAATATTAGAAACGGAAAGAATAAAAAAAGAAAAATAAGAGAAGGCAAAAATATCAAGTTAGGAGGGACCGTTAGTGTTAAGTTCTCAGAGAAGATGGTAACTTTTCTAATCGAAAGTGACCGACCAACATTGCTAAGGCAATTTTTGATACTAAGTTTGACTGAAGGCAAAAATCTTGTTAGTCGCAAATTTGCAAAAAAACTGCAAATTTTGCAAAATCTGCAAAATTTCTTAAACGAAAAGACTCCTTTTATAACCAATATTGAGGATAACGGCAATTGTACATTTTTACAATTTAATCCTTTATTCTAAATGTCGAACAAATGTGTTGTCGAAATAAAAAAAAATCGACCAAACGAGACCCTTTTTTTTATCTCGCATCGTGATATCCGGATACCAAGGCGGAAATCCAGCAGAATTTTTTAACTTATTTTAAAAATAATAATTATAACATATTTTTACAGTTTATATTTATTTTAAATAAATGAAACAACTAAAAAACATTTTAGAACTTATATTTGTTTGAAGAAAATTTACATTCTTTTCAAACCAGCGGTTATTAAAAAAGTCGATTGAACCGAATAATCACCTAGTCACCTTAGACATTTTTTTCATAGGGTGACGTCAGATCGAGAAGTCGAAGCAGAATTGGACTATTTTCAGAATCTAGCTAAAGAAAAGATGAAAAAAAAAACAAAACAAAACTGACCTTGCAATCTCTTGGCAAGTTCCTTCATGGTATCAGGTTTGTCAAAATTAGATCTCAGAAGAACTAGAATATCATTATTCTGAAGTACGAGTTTCTAGAAAAAGACAATTTATCAGCAAATCATGTGGTGATTGGCTAATCAAGCCTAAATTTGAAATTGAAAGCGTTGAACAATTGTTGATTGCAAATAAAAATAGCAAAAACAGCAAAAAATCAAGAACTTCAACAAAATTGTATGAATGAAACGATGTAAAGGGTTCTAAAAAAAAAAAAAAAAAAAGAAAAAAAAAAAAAGAAAAGAAACAAGACATGTAATTTTGTTCATAGGAACCAAATTTCGAATGAATTTAAGTTTGTTTTTATTGTTATTTTTCAAAACGAAACTTCAGTACACTCAACTTTTTGAAAAATTCTTCAACTTATATGAAAAACAACAAGTCTGTCTTTTATAGGAATTTTGAAAAAAAAAATTATGAAGAATAATGGGGTTTGTTGCCACAAAAATTGCATATAAGGCTAAGATTCCCATATTGGTCAAAGGGGCAAAGGGGAGGAGGAGGGTGCCATTCTGACCACTTTCAGAGGGTAGTTCCTGCGTCCAATAAATTTATAATTATATTTATTCTCATAAGTTTTCGTTTAACTGTTTGCATCTAGCGTCGGCCTCTTTGTTTTTCTTCTCCAGTTTAAATCCATTTTCGTTTATCGTTTGACCTCAGACGGATGGACAAAGAGTACGACCAAAGGTAATCTGTCATCCTTCATCTGTGAAACAAGGCCTAGTCATCTTAAAATCTCTTTCATTATAGACCTAGAGAATGGAATCGAACCATTCTAATGGAATCTCTTATACCTTTATTTTACACCTTCACTGCATCCGCCATATTTACTAATAATGCCATCCAGGCAAGTGAAGCCTATATTTTCTCTTTGCCTAAGAACTTCATCCTCATTTATTTTTAATCGAAGCGACTTAATATTATTTTCAGACCTGTTCTTGCACATGGACTCTCAAAACCTCCAAAGATTCATTCATTTCGCTAACCCTTTTTGTCAAACACTCAAAACATCTCTTAATCTAGAATAAATTCACCCTCCCCCTTAATACCATGTTTACGTATAGCTTGCGCTGTGTTCCTTAAGACAAAGTCATTATCATTCAGCAGCATTATTCTCATACACAGCACTAATCACTTCAAGTAACTTATCTGGTATACTATCCCTGTAACCGTTCAATTAACCAAATCATTTGCCTGCTATTAATCTATAAAACTATGAAGTAAAGGGGTCTGATGTTTCATACACTTCTCAATTGTAGCCTAAGCAGGATGCGGTAGCCTAAGAGCAGGATGCGGTAGCCTAAGGGAGCAGTAGCCTAAGAGTCGACGCATCCTGCTCCCCTTTCTAAAATCACACTGTTTTTCTCACAAAAATTTACCTAGAGCATCATTTAATCTAACAAGTATCATCATACTAAGTAATTTGCTGCATTCACTTTTATTATCTTTGTAACATTCAGTTTAGTTGCTTAGCTATTATTAGAATAATAACATTATTATTTTTTACATTAATATACAGGGTGTTCCAAAATGGTTGACCCCATTCTAAATGCCCATATCTCGGAAACTACTCGATGGATCTTAGTGAAACTAAATACACTTTATGTTGAAGGTCATATGTTTTATTGGTTAAATTTACAAAGAAAAGTACAAATATTTGTTGGTTCTATCACAGATTTTTATAAATGTTCAATATGAGCGCCACCTGTGACTCTGCAAACGTCGAGTCGGTATTCGAGCTCTTGCCAAACTCGCTGTAGCATGTCTTCGGTAACAGTCTCCAGTGCAGCTGTAATTCTCTGTTTCAGTTCTTCAATGTTAGCTGGAAGAGGAGGTACGAAGACTAGTCCTTTCACATAACCCCAGAGGAAAAAATCACACGGCGAAAGGTCGGGTGATCGTGGTGGCCATTTCAGAAGCAAATTGTCTTCTTCACTACCTCAACCGATCCATCTCTCTGGCAGAACCTCATTGAGGTAGGCTCGTACAGTGAGCTTCCAGTGAGGTGGAGCCCCATCCTGCTGAAAAATGAAACTTTCGTCTTCATTTTCTATGAGTTGATCAATTAGCCAATTCTGAAGCATTTGAAGATAAACATCTCCGTTCACATTTCCTTCGAAGAAAAATGGCCCATAAACTTTTTTCTTGGATATTGCACAAAACACATTAACTTTTGGTGAGTCCCTCTCGTGTTCAACTGTGTCTTGAGGATTTTCTTCGCCCCAAATGCGAACATTATGTTTATTAACTTTGCCACTCGTGTGAAACGTGGATTCATCACTAAAGACTAGCCAATCATCGAAATCGTCTTCTTCGAGTTTATCTAGCATTTCAACACAAAATTCTTTACGTTTTCGCTTATCACCTTCCCTCAAGGCCTGAACGAGCTGAAGCTTGTAAGGTTTAAATCGCAATCGTTTTCTCAGAATTCGCCAAACTGTTGTTTGTGGAATGTGGGTTTCCACACTTGCTCTTCTAACACTCATCCGAGGACTACGCAGGAAGGCTTCACGAACCTGCTCCACTGTCTCTGCTGATGTTGATGGCCGTCCTGGCGATTTAGGTATGCATAAGCAGCCGTTTTCTTGAAATTTTTGGTGCCAAGTCCTAATTTGTTTTGTAGTTGGTGTCTTCTTTGCAAATTTTGTGAAGAAGGCACGCTGCACTGTCTTAGGTGACTTAGTCCGAGCGTACTCTAAGACGCAAAACGCCTTTTCTTTTGAATTGAACGGCATTTCTTAATCTGAAAAGATAGAAATGCCAAACATTACAAACAAAAACTTGAAACGTTTCTACACAAGCTGTGAGAATTTGAGGTCATTCCAACAAAGTTATTGGGCTACAAATTGGGGTCAACCATTTTGGAACACCCTGTATTTAATATAAAAACATTATTAATAACATTAGAATAATAACATTTTTGAATTTTATTATTAGAATAAAATGGTAGTTAATTCTCGTAACATTCAGTTTAGTTGGTGAGCTATTTTCAAAGGCAGGGTCAGCACGGTAATGTATATCCGATCACAAGTTGATACTCCTGAGATGTATTTTGCTGCTGATCCTCCCTTTAAATACCAAAGACATCAAAATTAATAGTCCCCCCCTGGACCCATCTTAGTTCTATTTATACCTGAAAACTATAAATTTCTACATTTCCTTTTGGTTGTTTCAAAATTACACAGTTTTTAGGGCTGTTAAACAATGTTTCAGCGTTGCCAGGTTGCACTGTGAAAATAAATAAGCGAAACCCAATTCGCTAAATTTGACAACGCTTTTCTTCCGTAAAAATACAAATGTGAACAATCTGTTGATTGCCTAAAGGAACTATACTTTCAGCGGAAAGCGAAACCTTCCTAAGCGATGGTTTCAGCTTATTCCTTTGCTGATTCTCTTCACGCCTTTCGTTTTTCCAAATTTGAGGCTATTAGCTTTTATTTTAGTGTTTATTCATGAATTTTTAAGCATTTTCCCAGCATTTTCCCAAAAAATTCCTAGCGCCAATCTGCTAAAAAACCTTAGGGTCTTATAAGCCCCTAGTCTTATAATTACTTAGGTTTCCCCCTAAAATCGTGTCTCTTAACATCTTGAAAAAAAAAAAAAATCAACAGAATATTTTAAGGATAGTATCCCTTGGGAGGCCATTCAAGTGAAGGATCAGCGTCCTTACAAGGTGTTCTTCAAGTTCTCAGCGCGGGATGTCTTAACTTAAAGGTGATACAACCATACCATGTTTCTGCACATTTACAGTATTGGCTTAGCAAACGGTAGTATAATTACAGGCACCTCGTCAAGGTGAAGGTAGTGGGCGTACTTGCAGAAAGCACCCACAGATGACGCTATATTACTTTACCTTCAAGGGTAATCCATTTGAATGTACCTTTTTTTTAACCCTCTAGTTTATATTAAACGATTTTTAACTAGAGTTTAATAAGACTATTATACATTTAATGATAGAAAAATCCATTTTATTATGAATAAACCTTTTCTTATCTGAGAAAAGACATACAAGATCATCAGAGGTGAAGCAAATCAAAAATAAACAAAGTAAAGTTATTAGAATTTAAGATAAAGTAGAGACCTAAGTCTTTAAACGGTATGCTTTAATTATAAGCAAGTTTTTAATAATAAAAATATCGCTTTTTTTTTCAAACTTCTTCTTATCTGAAAAAGATATTCAAGGTCAACACGAAAGATAAATTAAATACAAATAAATAAGAGAAATATAAATTTTTGATATTATCTTTAACTACAGATGTTTGTAAACATTAGGATGTTGATATCTTCAATATGATGTAAACATAAGTTATTGTATAGACTTGGTCATACTAGCCCCGGAACAATTCAAATAATGAATTTGCAATGTACAGATATATCAGATTTTAGGTAGTTTAATTAACACAAGTTAAGCATTTACAACAGCTCCATTAAGACGTTCTATTAAACACTCGTTGCTATGTTGAGGTGTCTTGGAATATGTTTTTGAGCCTTTGTGGGAAAGGGCCTGAGTAGCCAATCAACGTTATTTCTGAATAAAGAAATTACCATGCTTACCATAATTACCATACTTAGAAAATATATAAACTAATAAAAAGATATAACAAATCTTAAAATTGGGTTTCCATAGAGCAAGGAACTACAAGTAGAGAAAGTTGTTTTCCAACATGTAGTTGAAATTCCCCAAAAATTCCCATTAGAACTTTCTCTAGGGTAACTAAGGGTTCATTAACGCGTACCATAATTTATAGATAGATATAGATAAATCGTGTATTTCCAAAGCCCAAGAGCCATCATATACCCAAAAAAAAATTTATGAAAAATAAAGAAATCACAACAGAACAAATTACGAAACACACAGAAACCCGATACTAGCAAAAAAATACCTAATGGTAATTTATCGAAAAAATAAATGTAATTCGATATAATAAATGGTAATTAATTGTAAAAACTTTTCCTTCTTTCAAATCCCTTCTCTATGTACGTACCAATACGAAATATTGTGGTTGGATTACTACTTTGTAAAATACCAGGAAGCAACAAACAATCCCAAGCAAGTATTTTTCCCTTAAATCAGAGAGCACGGGTACGTTTCGGAGAAAATGGTCCAAATCTTCGTTCTCATCTCTACAAAGAGGACATACATACGGACCTTCAGGATCAACTATCCCCCTGTTAAACACCATTTGCCTGCTCTGGATTGGAAGGAAATTCACCCGAAGCTGAATCCATCGACATAGAATCATAGCCGATAAATTAAATTTAAAATAAATTTCCTCTCTAAAACTAGGTTTAGCCTGATTATAATGATTCAATGTAGCAAAATTTAAAACCAGCCCTTACCAATACCGAATTTCTTGACCCTCTAAGATAAATCGTACCTGGCTTACTAAATTTGTTGGTAGATCACGGGAACCAAGACTATCATTCCATAAGTAAGGTATTCCACTATTTCGAGCAATAACCTAATTTGGGGTGCCACGACGTTTTCGAACCATAACTCAACATCTGATAATAAGCTGGCTACTTTCTAGTCTATACTTCAGTCCCCCTAATGAGCTTCAACCAAAATGCTAAGCCATCAAAATAGACCGACGTATTTTTAAAGAAAATTAGGCCCATATCACCTTTCAGAATCTGTGAATGAGTTGTCTGATGAAATCCAAATAGTCTTTTATAATACTGGAGCTGGAGAGACTCCAACTTCTGTGCCGCTTCTCCGCTCCAACTCTATTACTGGTACAATTTTGTATTAAATATTCTTTTATGCATTTTTTAGGTTTTTGATTCTCATTATCGTCGGATTTCTAAAACTTGTAGACATGGCCATTTTACCTCTTTGCGCGTAAATTATGAATATATTTACGCGCACTGGAATTATTTGAGTCAATTTAGTAGGGAATAAAATCATATTTAGAAGTTGGAATTATATTTAATATTGATTATTAACTTTCATATTAACTTTACATCTGTCGATCTGTTAAAAAAAATTCAAATGGCAAATCTCTATGGAACTAAACCAAGATAAATCGAATGACTAGCGGTAGCTATATAAGTTTTTTAGTAGCCTAAGTCAATGAGTTTGTCATAAAAAGCTAGAAGAAAACGCAACTTCTGTCCAGCCCGTAAGTCCATGAGAGGGAGTTCCAAATAAACAAAACTTACCTTATTTCTTGTACTTGGGATGCTACTTGCCACAGACAAACTCTCAGAAAGAGATTTCATCCCATAGGGTCCAATCAGTTTCTGCCAACAGATCGCAACTCGGTATATCACTAAATTCTTCGGCATTAAACGGTACAGAACCTTCGGCATTCATGGTCACGAAGGCACGCTGTATTGGTGAGAATATGATATGGTGTGCTCCCACGCGACGAAGAAGTATATCAGAATACCTAAAAAACTCACTTGCGATAACATTTAGCAAATGAACGTAACTTACTAAGGTCCAAAATCTTCAGCGTTAAAGATCCTTCACATTAAGTTTTGATTTTCTGTTTTTCTCTACAAACTGAATTCCGCGACGCTTAATAGCCCTACGTTAACCTAACTGTAAGCTGGCATACAACGCAAGAGGGGACGAAAGAAGTTGAGGAAATTACAACATTTTTCTTATATTAACATACGAGGCATGCTTTTTAAGTAAGTACCGTTTTGCGATTCCGCCGCCGCAGCGCTACGGTCGGCGTTCTGCGCATGCGCGCTGGTTACCTACATCTTGTCTACGCACTGACGCCATTACAGCTGTGTTGCCAGATGGGCTTGTTTTAGCTGTCAGGGGCGGGCTGAATTTTTGAGTGGGCGTGGGGGCCGTGGGGCGGGAACTGTGGACTTTTTTTTTTTAAATGGAGCTTATTTTGACTGAAAGTTTGGAACCAGACAAAAATTCCACAATCATTGTGGCTCAGCCGTGGCTATGCACCAAAAGGACAAGAGCCTTCCTTTAGCGCGTGGAACGCTTTCTATTCTGAAACGCTTCCCCATTAGAAATTTATCTCTGCATGGCTGAGATGGCTCTGCATTAGGAGTCTTACAAGGAATTGTATTGCTGCTCAGATTAAAACAAGACTTGAATTTTATGTAGATCTATCCATTTTTTATATATTTGACAGATCTGGCCCAATCTTTTTGTGGCCTAAGCTTAGTCTAGATTGGGGCTGTTACGAAAAAATCATGTTAAGAAAACAATTTATACTTTGTAATATGCAAATTTCCCTACTTGTAATGGTATATCCCTAAGGAGGGAAACATGTTAACAAAACAATTCATACTTGAAAATTGATATACAGAAATAATTTTTGCTGATATCTTGCTTGTAGCCCTGTTATAACACTACCCCTAGGCCCTCCCCCTTAATTTGCAATACATGGCTGAAATTCATTTCATTGTACCAGTAAATTTAATCACTGTGACAAAACAAAAACAGAAAAACAAGTTACTGATGGGTGGTAGAATGCATTGGAAATATATAATTTGGGTTATATATTTGCACATTAGGGGAAGGAATTAGGGATAAAGTGTAGCTGAGATACATGCAATATGTGTTATCTACAATTATTCTGCATATTATGAATTGTTTTCTTAACATGTTTACACTTTTTAACTGCAAGTTTATTATACTTTACCCCCCCCCATAATGTGCAAATATACATGGGCACCCATAGGCTGAAGTATAGGGGGGGGGGGCTTACCTGGTCTAATTGGCACTTCCAGTGCTGTATAATTAAAATCTCAGGACAAAATATCATAGGCAGCACAATAGTGCCTGCCTAAGCAAAGAGCAATGTGGGCACAATATATTGTTTTGTTTTTAGACCAGGGTACTTCTTATAGAAAGAAATGTCTAGGAACTTCAAAAAGAGCTCATGGAGGGCAACCCAGCTCCCCCTCCCCACGTCAAACAATTACCCTAACACATCCGTTCAAAGTTTTGAGATAGCCATTTTGTTCAGCATAGTTTGAAGGTCCAGAAATAATGACTTTGAGAATACCATCCCCCTCCCCACAACCCTCAGAGCAATAGTCCTAAGAGAATATAACAGCATCCTCAGTAATCAAATACAAGAAATATTTAGGCAGACGTTGAACTAAATCAAAACAAACTATGGGCATGTGGAATTTCAAAAAGGTGACAAAGCAACATCTCAAGAACAACTTATATTAATAAGTTAGATCTTTAAGAGTACATTGTGGGGGATTTTGAACTATCCAGAAGGCACTATGTGTACACTTGTAGTCACCACACCTACAGTTACTGTAACTAATGATGCTAAGAGTACTAAGGTGAAGGCCCCCCCCCCTGTTCCACCTTATGGGCGCCCATGCAAATATATAGTCTGAATTATATATGGTAACATTCTAGAGAAGCACACTACAGAATGAAGCTTTCTGGATGGGTTTACAGACTGAAGTATGTCCTGGAAAGATATTTTGGAGTAGCCAACCCATCTCTACTCCTTTCCCCAATAGAGGGCACAGACGTTTGATGACCTTTAAAACCTTTGTTTTATAAAGTGAGAACCATGCAGAATAGATCTTCTGCTTAAAAAAAAGTACAAAAAAACTGTTCCCAGCTTTTACACAACTTTGCTCAATCCAAATTTGGGAAGATTCAAAGATCTGGAAATACATTTCCCAAATTTAGGAAAAAAAAACCTTTGATATGGCTTAAAATTCTACCTAATAACAGGAATTGCATTTTCAAACTAAAACCAGAGAAAAAAAATTCAAAATTAAGATATATGTTGTCTTGTCCAAAATTCCAAGACTTAGAAATCAGAAGTGGGTTAACATAGTAAAATGGCAATACTTCCCAGAGTATGTTTTTAGCCCTGGATTCATCACTGAAAGTTTTGTTTTCCTACCCTAACTCTTCCAAGATAGCAAAAAGTAGTCTTGTCTAGAATGGTGCTTCAGAGGCAGTCTGTGAACTCCCTTCGAACCTTGAGTTTATGTCCGAAGCATATAAATGGTTTAATGTGAGCCCCCTTAGAAGGGAGACATATCAACATGTATTTAAGTTGATAAACGATGGAAATTCAGCCTTACGTATATTTCTCCCTCAAATACTCATTGGCTCTCTCGTACAATTCCTTGGCTCGCATACATGAACAGTACTTGAAGCTCACCCCACAATTCAGTCTAGCCAAAGAGAAGAAAGGTTGCTATACTGCCAGAGTGCTACACACTATGTATCAAGATGAGCAAAACAGGGTTTTCATTGTGTTCTTGAAGCCATTGCTGTCCGAATTTCAAAGGGTTAACTTGCTGTTTCAGGACACACACGCTGACCAATTTTATCTTTTTGAAGAGCTGCAGGGTTTGATACTAAGTCTCCTGCGTAGGATACTCTGCTCATCTGCAGTGTCTTTGATGGTTAATATGGACTTCGAAATCAATTTTTGCCGCCAGATCAAGTTGATTACGGACGGGAGTTCCTGATTGAACTGGCCAAATCTAAACTTTCAGACACACAGAAGAGCGAAATCAAAATACGGTGTTTTGCGTACTGAAAACTGCGGCTAAAGCGGTGCTTAAATGCCTCCTGCTAAAGCTGAAATTTTTACCCCCTGTGATTTGCTTGTCTCAGTTTCGACCCCGATTTGGAGACTTGCCATTGAGAATGTTGTGTGTGGAGGGAACAATCACAAAGACTCCTCTCAGTTCTGGATAGCTGTCCTACATTATCTTGATGCTGTTCGGGCATTTCCTTTTCGTGAGTTAGCCAAGTGAGGACTTACCCCTGTTGAGTTTGCCAATTAGCAATACGATAGTGGAACGGTCCTTTTCTATGATGAATGTCCACTAAGAGCAAGCCTCCGAAACCCGTATGCTCTTGCCCATGTTGAACTCAATACTTGTGTTCAGGCTGTGGTAATTCAGCAGGGGGCTCTTGTTGCTCGACGTTTGAGCCTTCAGAGCGCATGCTGATTTTCAACAGTGATATTTATAAGGCTTGTGAAGTCGAAGAAACTGACCAAACAACTGATCTAGTCGATCTAGATAATATCCTAGCCTCCTTTGAGCATTAAATCTCTTAGTGCCTTATGGATCCAAGTGCCTTTCTTTTTTGTTTTTTATCTGTACGTATTATTTCATTTTGGGATTACGAAGGCTTTTTTATTAAGCCCGTTCTTACGTTTTTTTAGGCCTTACTTTAATCATAAAGTTATCTTTAAATATTGTGTTGCAACTGTTTTTCAATAGTGATATCCATTGACAGGCCTGTGATGTCAAGTTACTCGACGTTTGAGCCTACAAAGCGTATGCAGCTTTTCAATAGTGATATTTATAAGGCTTGTGAAGTCGAAGAAACTGACCAAACAACTGATCTAGTCGATCTAGATAATATCTTAGCCTCCTTTGAGTCTTACATCTCTTAGTGCCTTATGGATCTAAGTGCCTTTTTTTTTGGTTTTTGTTTTTTTTACTTGTCTGTATTATTTCATTTTAGGATTACGAAGGCTTTTGTATTAACCCAGTTCTCATGTTTCTTTTTGAGGCCTTACTTTAATCATAAAGTTATCTTTAAATATTGTGTTGCAACTGTACCAAATAACGTGTACCAAAAATTTTTATGCAATAAACCGAAGATATTGTATGTCTTCGGCTTGTGGTTGTTACTAGCGTATTCATTGGAATAAGTCACATTAAATTATCTATTAAAATTTCATATTAAAAAGAGTTCACAGCTGTTTAACCATTATGACGCATAAAACTGCAGCTAAAAACAGATGAATTCTGGCGGATCACATAAATCGTTGTTCTTCCGTGAAAGTGGAGCAGGATGAAGAAGGGTAAGCAAGCAAGGTAAAAGTAGAATTAGATTAGGGGCAAAACTTTTTCTGACTTTAGCACGAAAGAACTATTTTAGCACTATTTCATCATGTGTAACACTGTAGCACGTGCTTGAAATTTGTAGCACTTTCGTAACACAATCTTTTAATTTTGTCATGGACGAAATGATGAGGATTTTGAAAAAGGTTAAGGAATTAACAAAAAGTTTGGACCGCATTTTTCCGTATTTGTTTTGAGAGATTTGTGCACCAAGTTTTGATTTAACCAGGACCACCTTTTTGCCGTGTTTGTGTTCGAAAGATCGGTGCTAAGTTTCAAATAACCGGACAAAAAAAAACTGATCTAGAACTAATCCAACTACACTTATCGGGCCATGCGCGTGTCGCGGCGCAAGCCGTGACAAGCGCCAAATTTTTTTTTGACTTTAGCACCAAAAATTGTTGCGAAACACAAATTTGGGCAATATTAGAACTTTATGAACTGACCATGATGGCAGTCTTTGGTTTCAAAGGCTTGGGGCGTATTTTGGCTTGTTTTTCAAAGGCTCGGGCTGTTTTGTGTTTGAATTTCTGGCAACCCTGCATTACAGTCTGATTCTTCACTGTATACGTTGTTTTACTGAGTGTTTAAGATGCCTCCGATAATCGTGAGTCCCGCAGATTGTAAAGTACGGGCTGTAATACGATTTCTTAGTGCTAAAGGCGTAAAACCGATTGATATTCATTGTGAGATCTGTGAAGTTTACGGACAAAACATTAAGAGTGATGAATGGCAAGGAAATGGGCGAGAGCATTTAAAGATGGCCGCACAAATGTGCATGATGAAGAACGGAGTGGGCGTCCTTCGTCTTTAATGAAGATTTGGTACAGAAATTGGAAGAAAGGTGAGAGAAAACAGACGCTTTACAATTTCATCAATGTGCGACTGGTTTCCTCAATCTTCTCGTAGTGTTTCGTATCGCATTGTGACTGAGAACTTGAATTACCGGAAATTGTGTTCACGTTGAGTTACAAAATTGTTGACGGATTGTGCACAAAACCCAACGTTTAGGCAGTGCATTGCTTATTGTGAGACATTGAACAAACTGGCGTCGTGCAATCCAGAATAATATTCACATGGAGTTTGATAATCTGATGAGCGTCCATGATGTTAACTTCAGAATTTTTTGCTATATTAGGACCATTTTTTTTCTTCTACTCCTTTTTATTGGAACCCTAAGTAGAAAATCTGTGCTGGTTTTGGCTATGTCTGTCCAGCCATTTACATCCTGTTTAAATATATGGTGTTGCAGTTTTTTTCTAATATAAAACAGAGAAAAGTATTGTTGGTGAAATTAAGCGTAAGAATACAAAATACAGTATGGATTTTCACAACCCCTACCAGCGGTCCTGTTCTCCCGTTTCATGGCCATTCAGCCAGGAAGTGCAAGGGGGGGGGGCAGCTATTTTGTGCTTTCGCACACCCTTCTTGTTTACCCTCCCCAAATTTCTTAGCTTCAGAAATACTGAACTGGCAAAAGTGCGGTGTAAAAATCAGCCTTTTCGGTCTTTCATAACATTGATTCATCATGAACAAAATTTGGGACATGAAATGTCAAGCATTCAGCATTTGATTGGTAACTTCAACTACAATCAGAATTGAACCATTCTTTTTCTCCGCTGTTTGTTTTATATATTTTAACTTAATTAAAATTAATTATTTTAATTAATTAATTAATGATTTACTTAATTATAATAGCATCTGATGGTTCATACGGATAAATTCATTATTGCTCGTTTGGCACAACCAAAAAGAGAAATAAGTACCACACAAAACATGAAAACCCATTTAAATAGAGGTTCAAATTTGTTTCTCAATTCGTCGTTTTCCCCCTCTATGTATGTACATATTATTGCATTTTTGTGATAAAAAAATAAACAATTAGTTTCATACAACGGGAAAAGAAAACGTAAAAAATTACAACGAACATATATTACCCGACAATTTGGTCTCGAACCTCTTCCCTTAGCGCTATGGTTTATAAGGTTAAAAAGAAAAGGTTAAAAATTTACAACGAACATATATTACCCGAAAATTTGGTCTCGAACCTCTTCCCTTAGCGCTATGGTTTATAAGGTTAAAAAGAAAAGGTTAAAAATTTACAACGAACATATATTACCCGAAAATTTGGTCTCGAACCTCTTCCCTTAACGCTGTGGTTTATAAGGTTAAACCATATTATAAAGTTAAACCGTTATAAGGTTAAACCCTATGGTTTATAAGGTTAAAAAGAAAAGGTTAAAATTTACAAACGAACTTATATACCCGAAAATCTGGTCTCGAACCTCTTCCCTTAACGCTATGGTTTATAGGTTAAACCATATTAATAAAGTTAAACCGTTATAAGGTTAAACCCTATGGTTTATAAGGTTAAAAAGAAAAGGTTAAAATTTACAACGAACTTATATTACCCGAAAATTTGGTCTCGAACCTCTTCCCTTAACGTTATGGTTTATATTACAGTTTAATGAAAAGAATATACATTTGCAAATGTGCCAACGCTTCGATTGAATACGACATTAAAGTGCACTTTGCTTTAATATACTGGATTATCAGTAAGAAGTTAAAATTGCAATATTTTAGTTCAAAAATTTAGAAAGGTTGTAAATAAAAACAATAGCGACTTCCCACTTAATAGTAATTTAATAAGTGGTGTGCAACTATGCAATGCCAAATATGATGAATTCAGTCTCAGATAAACAATTTCACTCAAATGAAGCTATCAAATTGTTGTTTATAATAACTGTTTTTTTGTGTGGGCTCCATTTATGTCCAAGAATGAAAGTACCATATTGTGACAATATATGATCAGAAACTGAGATTATTTATACAAGCGTTTCGACAGTTTCAAGCCGATTTAAGATAGATAAGATAGTTTTATTTCTGTCGATAGTTTTGTTTTGATTTAAGATAGTTCTAAGATCTCTGAGCTTGTGCTTGATAACATTTTTGCCCTATCTCACAACCAAAAGCGGCAAAATATCGCAAAAAGTGGCTGACGACTTCTTTAAGGCAATAACTCTTAAGTTACTTAAAAAAATCACTAGCACTCAAATTTTACTCCCAATTTCTCTTCAAATTTTAACTTGCGCTTATTTGATTACAGCTACCTCTGAAACAACGAAGTAGATCAATGGGTTTCCAAGTTCAATCCCAACCACTTAGGACAAAGTTTAATTGCCTGAAAATGTTTGTGGTAAATAACAAGGATCTGGAAATTTTTGAAAATACAGGTATTCGAGTCGAAGCGGGCTCGATTTTGTCAATAGCATCTTGGTTTTGTACCAAAAGTTTGTTTTGTGGGTCATCTTCATTGCTCTGCATGTTTTTAATTGCTCTTGGCGGATAAATACATAACTGAATACAACTTTTCATTTCATCTTTTCATTTCAATTACCCAAATTTCGAAAACTGAAAAATTGATTGAATAAATGAAATATTAGAAGACCGTTTCCCCTTCCAGAAAATAAACAAGTAGCCTAAACACATATCCAATATCCGTTACAAATGAAAAAGTATATGGGAGAAATAAATCATGAAAATTCACTGTGCAAAAAGAATAGAAATTGTTATTACATGGAAGCGCCATGTTATCGAAAACACTTATTACAAAAAATACATCAAAAATAACCAATTTAGACCTTAAAACCTGCGAAAAGGTGTAGCCCCTATTCATTTTTTTCAGACGCTTTCTATCCTGGCTTTCCTAGAAAGCACTATATGACCGATTAATAGCCTTTCACATTCTGGGTGTGATTTCAATGAAAGTTAGATCAAGCATTTCGTCAGAATTACTAAATTTTTCAATCAAATATCTTCTTTACTTTCAAATCAATTGACTTTTAATACACAACTTAAGCTTTTGCAATGACTTTACAAATTAAATAAACTAAAAATGTTCTAAATCCTTTTGTTTTCCTTTTTTTTTTATCGCCATTGCAATTTAACATTTTATACAAAAAAGGATAAAGAAAATTTCCTTATATTATAAGGTGTAATAAAGTTTTTTTCTAAGTAACAAAATCAAATGCGTGTTTATTTTATCTATTTATTCAAACTTCCACTGAATTTCTGCCTAAACTTTTCAAGCTGGAATGGTGGAATTTTTAGAAAATAATTTCAGACCCATTTGAATGGCGACAGGCTCGAAAACCCACAAATAATAGATAACTTAAGTTAAGGTAAAATGAGATTGCAGATTTATTTTTAATGTATTTAATCTATTTTCAAAAATGGCAACTGTGTACATATCTTACGTTTTATAAAAGGTCCAAGATTTTATCATTAAGAAACATTTTTTCTATTCTAATTGAAACAAATAAAAAAAACGAAATTGCCCCCCCCGGTAGATTTAAAAAATTATGAGTTTAAAAGTCAATAGATGCGTAAGCACATCTGCGAGGGCCGGAGGAAAGAGCGAACATTTCTCATGTATTTTAACAAATGAGTACAATAGTTTTTCCATATTGAGAAAAAAATCATTAGAGTTTAGAAAGTCAATAGATACGTGTATATATCAACAGGGCCTGGATGCCCGAACTAGTACAGGAAAATGAGCTCCAAAAAGAGGTCGACCCGAAACAAATTGCAACAGAAATGATTTTTACACCATCTTGTAGAGAAAAAAAAACTGAACAACATATCCATTTTCGCATATTCTGAGTCGACGCAAAATAACCGTTTTTTGGCTTTTAATGCGATTTTTTTTACGTTTTCCGGAAAAAAATATAATTTTAGTATCCGACCGTTTTTTCTTGAAATGAAGTATGATTCTAACCCAAAATAACATGGCGAGACCGAAAACGAAGTCGGATTTAGCGTAAGAAGCACCATAAAAAAAGTAACTGTATTTTTTCGACTTTTTTCGCCTAAAAAATACAATTTTCGTTGTAGCCCGATTTTCTTGAATGAAAGTGTGGTTCTGACGTAGAATCACGAGCTGAGATCGAAAATAGAATCAAATAGGTTGTTCACTGAACCAGAAAAAAAAAATCGTAATCATTAATGAATGATCTACATTTTTTTAGAAAATAATTAGGGAAAGTGAATTACAAACCGAACTGGTTTTCAGTGGTCAGTATCGTAAATCACACTTAAAACACTCTTCGTATACAATTTAGGGTCAACCCATAGTGTCTAATCTTCACAGTCTATTAAATAGAATCAATCTTATAAAAAATACAAAATAGAGAATCAGATTCCGACTAGTTTCACAACTTTTTCATTTGGAATGGATTAACGACTAGGGTTCTAGGTTCTCTTCATCATTGTTGCTGTCGATTTTTGGGGAGTTGGAACACATTGTTCCCTTGCAGGTTCTGCATGCTGAAGTACAAACTAAGCCGTTTTTAAAGCAGCTACACCTCGCTGAACTACACTGTACACGACAGGAGCACTTCACGATCTTTAGGAGCATACGCGGGGCTGGTGGGAGGTCAGTTGTTAATGGGTACAAGAAGTCATCTTTATTCTTCCATCCCCATTCCTCGGCTTTCAGTTCCGGATCAGGCTCCCCGGTCCATACCTGAACTTGATAAAAAACTCTATAGCTATGAAACTTGGCTGCATCAGAAGTTGGTGGCAGATGTTCTGGGTGAACAAAAGAGTTTGCCGTTGTCACTTTCTTTTCAAAAAACTTCTCTGCGGAGTTTGTTCAAGTTCCCTCCTTTCGACGAACCGTATATGATCAGCAGGGCGTCTTCACCAGCGGTCTTGATTTCCTCCTTCGAAGCGGACTTCTGCATGAACACTGCAGCTGATGTTCGGAAATCATTGTCTTCTATCAGCCTCTTCAGTGCAAGACCTTTTCCCACACCGTGGATTCGCGAAGTAGAGTCACAGCCTAACAGGGCGTGAGCAAAAAGGATCAGATGACAAGTATCTTGTCCCAGCTTCTCTTTCAGGGTGTGTATGTCCCATATTCGGGGAGCTTTATTCGACTTTGGCTCAGGTGCGAAGAATAGTTTCTTGCTTGACAAGTCACAGTGGTAGCATAAGAGAACCAATAGATCGGTATCGTCCCCAACTACGGCAGTGTCGTGATACCGTGAAGAGGCAACAGCAGCTTCCACAATCGGGACATCTGCGTCACCTGATGCCTGGGAGACAGAGACACCCTTTGCACGGAGATGATCAGCCAAAGCGCAGATAAACCTGGCTTTGTTTTTCTTGCAAGATAAGAACTCTTCTTTCTTCAGCTTGAGCTGCATATCTGCTGTGAAGAAGATCTCACGGCCAACTGTACGACTCCTCAACGAGTGAGCCATATCTTTTATGGAAGCCCCACCATCGTAGCCGTCGAAAACGATAGTGGCAGAAGGGTACTTTCCTGTCACGTAAGTTGCATAATGGTCTAGAATCTCGAGGTATCTTTCATTTTTTGTCCATGGTATCCTGTGCAGCAGAGCTCCTCCGTCTAGGATATATCGAGTGCCTTCGGGGAGGGGAAATGAATGCTTTTCAAGGTTGCACGCCTGGGCTATGGCCTTCGCAAGTTCTGGTTTGTTTGCAGTCCGGAGCATGCAGGAGCTGTCAAAAAGTGAACGCTGGGTAGGAACACAGTTCTGGGTAGAACAAAGTCTGAGGCTGTCAGGTACAAAGTTCACAGCTTCTGAAGTGGTTGACAGTTTTTCTAAAACGTCGTAGTCGTCTTTGTTTGTCTGTAGGCCTTTTATGTCGTTTTTCAACAGTTTCGCTGCAGCGCAAAGCAACTGTGCTTTTTCCTTCTCGGGATCTGCAGATCTTGCTTCCACATGATACTGATTTGAGATTGATGACGCAGTATCCGTGAAAGTCACTACATTCGACTTTCCGTCGACAGTCGAGATGAGAATTCTAGTACCGAAGTGCTCGAGAATCTTTTTCTTCATATAAACATTGCTGTAAGGTTCAACATCCACTTCAAGAGCGTCACGCATCTTTTGAACTACATCACTGACTGTTGTCTGTTCTTCGTCATTCCTTTCAAGAAACTGCATCGCTTTTATGAAAGCATCCGTTTTCACCTCGTCCTCTGGTCTGCCTGACCTTCTTCTCTTTTTCTCAGGCTCACAGTTCATGTTCTCGTATTTGAATGGAATCCCTCGGCTTGTCCGAAAGTTATTGCTGCAAAGCTGATGGTACACGGCATCAGCGGCATGAAGGTCTGGGACGGTGCATATCCTTCGGTAAACACTGACTGCCCAGTCATCATTTCTCAGTTCGCATGTTTCTTTAATTGTTTTGTCAAAGTCTATGGTCCGAACGCAGAAAACATCTGAGCCTTTCCGGTGTGAAGCTGAGAGGTCAACAGGGCAGCCACAAAACAAGCAACACTCGTTAAACCTGAACTGTGAAGTACTCGACCGCAACTCGCACTTGGCAGTGGAAATTTTAGCTAGCCACTCATCCTTTCGCCTTTGAGTGTCATTGTCAATGTTACGCCTGTGTGTATAATTTTTTCTGCATAACTCATGGACCTTCTGTCCGGCAGTGACCACAACGGTATCCCTTCGCATCTGACTAGATTGGTTAATTCCGGCAGCTCCTTTCTGTGTAATAATCGTGTAATGTGAGTCGTCTTCGACATTTCTTTTGCAGATTCTGCAGTGCTCCAACTGAGTAGACATCTCGCTATAAAAAAAAAAAGAGTTATTAAGCAAAACATATCTGATCGAAATTTTAAGAGATTTCTTTTGTTCAGCCTTGTTGAAAGGTCCAGTAATAATGTCTCTAGGGATGTCAACGTCCCCAAAGTCTTCAAGACAACGGCTATAGGCAAGGCAATTACTTCATTGTTGCACATGGATACGTTATTGAGAGGGCTATGTTTGTTTGAACTTTACTTTCCAAGAAGACGAGGGATATTCAAATGAGCCTTACAGAGAATGTTGAGGAAAGTGTTGAACTAAATGAAAACACGTTATGTTTACACAGATTGTCAAAAGGGTGAAACACAGGAATAAGTAAGTATATTAATTGGGAAAATTCAGGGAATGATAAGGGATATGATCAAAAGACAATATTTGCATGCTACCAATACTACTTGAGCTACTACTATCATACTTCTCCATTTACAATACTGAGGGGAAAGTTGAACTAAATCCAAAGACGCTGTGTGCATGCACAGCGTCAAACTAGCCTAGCTCAAGAATTAATTGGGGTATTAAGTTGGAACTTTCAGAGAATGCTTAAAGGGGAAATATCGTCTCATCAAAAGGCAATATGCGCACACTACTGCTAACGCTACTGTTAGTGCAACATTTACTACTACTACTTCTATTGCAACTACTTTTAAAGTTAACCTGTCGTGATGATGAGGTCACCTGTTGGTACAAGGTGTATTTCAGGGGACGATTGTCTTCTCAATAGATGTCGCTGTAAAACAAAAAAAAAAAAACAAAAAACTTCAACTGACATGAAACATCAAAGAATTTGACGCAAAGCAGTAAAGTACAATAATTTATCCTTTAAACTTTTAAAGTATTCAGTTCCGAACCACCATTATAAAAACCGACTTCTTACCTGCGCTAATCATTCATCAGAACACTAGCAGATTCACCGGAAAGTATTACTCGACTGTTAGATGGCGGAATTTCGAATAAAATTTTTTCTCGGGGTAGATGGCGAATTTAAATAAAGGTTATGACTGTCACTGACCGGAACTAGTTTTCTACTCGACTTTCTGGCATTACTTGAGGTCTTCGTCTAATTGATTTCTCAGTCAAATCTTGGGAATAAACTTTGAAATCTTTAAAACACTGAGTGATGAATGTGACGATTTTCATTTTTATTGCATTACGTAGCCTTCGAAGTGTCTTATACTAGTGCCTAGTTCAGGTATTTTTACGAACAACCGATCATTTGTTGAATAACAAGTGCCGATTGATTGTCTTTACAAAAATTACCGCAACGCATATTGATGATAGTGAAACTTTTTTGTTTTGCACCAGACACCCAATCGGACTTCATTTTCTGTCTCAGCTTGTCATTCTGCATCAGAATCATACTTCATTTCAAGAAAAACGGTCGGATACTAAAATTATATTTTTTTCCGGAAAACGTAAAAAAAATCGCATTAAAAGCCAAAAAACCGTTATTTTGCGTCGACTCAGAATATGCGAAAATGGATATGTTGTTCAGTTTTTTTTTCTCTACAAGATGGTGTAAGAATCATTTCTGTTGCAATTTGTTTCGGGTCAAACCTCCATTTGCCTGTACTAAACATCGGTCCAAGTAAAGGAAGGGCTACTCTGCGGAGTTTGATGGTCCAAGCAAATCGAGGTTGAAGGTTGAAGTCCCAAATATGACGAGCCTCATATATAAAGACCCAAACCCCAGTGAGCAGAGCAAGGCGTCAAATAGCTGGATAAGTCATCACTTTCGCCAGGGTAAATATTATAATCATAGTGGGCAGCTAACATTTAAAAATAAAATTCTAAAGCACAGAAAAAAAATCCGACTACCTTAGTGGGTAGCTAACGCCTTACCATGTAACATAGTGAGCAGCTAACGTTTTATCCCCATTCGGATCAATATGATGCGTTTGTTGAAGGAGTACACTATTGAAAACCCTGGTTATATCCAAATGTGCATAATTCTCTATACTCTGTAGAACATTCATATACGCTCGAACACTGGCAAGTAGTTCAGATGGCTTAGCAATATCACCCGTTTCTGGATTGAACATCGACATGCCAACAAGGGCCCGACTGAAACGTGACTCTAGATGTTGGTGTAAGTATTCTCTTGGCGCAAAGGTATAGTCCCATATTGTAATTGTGGAGCAATAGTTGATGGCAAAGCATAGTTCAGTCAGGGCCATGTGAAGCTTGTCCATTGTTGTCAGGTCTTCTCTGGTTTTCCTATATATATGAAAAGCAAAAATAAGAGTAGAGCATTTGGACTTCCTTAAATTATCAATGATTATTAAGCGAAGTAAATATTTTAATATATAGGAATTCATGTTACTTTTGAATTTTTTAAGAGGTCAAAAACAGAAGTTATAATTGACAGGAAAATTTAGAGTTAAGGAAATTAGCTATGAGAAGCAATAGATAGTGGTTCCAAATTGAGTTTGCTTCAAGTAGACGATATTAGTGTGACATTCTAATATTTTCTTTTTCTTTTAACCACTTTTCCAAATTTTCCCGAGTCTAAACTGTTTGCAACATTTTATCAATTCTAGACAGAAAAGTGCAGCGGAAAACATTTTATGCCAGGAAAAAACAACTTATATTTCCATAGTGGAAAATTAAATATAGGCTACATACTTGAGGCTTGTATATAGCTTTCAGGTCGGATTTAACAAACAGGTTTTAACAAAACATAATAAATTCTGTTCGTTTTAAGTTTATTGTTGCTCATTACATTAAGTTAAAAAAAACTCGGCTTTTATTGAATCCAAATTCTTAAGACCAGCTATTTGAATAGATTCTGAGTAAATTACATTGGACAACAGTAGTTTCGGTTCCGCAGCTTTTGGTGCTGATTTTAAATATATTCAATGAGGAAATTTCAGATATGACGTTAGTTATTGGCTAGAAGCTCAAATTTTTAAGACATGTGAGAGTAATTGAACAATTAATTTTAAGCCATTATTAAGCCATAAATGTGGGTGATAGCGCTATACAATAATACAAAATAATCATTTTCAATTTTGTAATTTTTCTTCCTTATCTTCCACCGAGGGCCTAATCCTTTTTTAGTCCCAAAAAGACGATAGCTGAAGTTCCCTCCGATTATTATTGAGCGGAAAAGTTAGACTTAAGACAAGTAAATAATTTTTAAGACCATACTAGCTAAGCATGACAAAATTAAAAAAAAAATGTGACAAAGAAAATACGAGAATAATTCCATCCAGTGATAAAAAGAACAAGACGCCCTTTCACCGCTGCTTAGACATGACCACTTTTAAAACTTTTTTTGTTTTTATTTGTATTTGTTTTCACTCTCTATTTTCTTTTTTTGCAATGAGGACGATTGACCAGAAGAGTAGACATGTTGCCCTTTCACCATTACTTAGAGGACCTTTTTTATTTTAGTGGTTGTTTTTTAAGATTGGTTTGGTTTTTATTTTGTTTTGAGGAATTTTAATCTGTATTTTGGGCCCTTTTCTTCACCGAGGAAGGTTGAGCGTAAGTCTCAGCCCTTATATTTAGATTCTGTTCATCTTTTTATCACTGGCTGGAATTATCCTTGTTTTTCCCTCGTCGCTTTTTTTTACTATACGTCGTTAATATTTTTAATTTATATTTATTTTGATAATATTTATAGTAGATCCTTGTTAAGGGAACACACCCCCCCCAATATTTGAAAATTGGCTTACGTTTTTCAGTATTTTCACTAAAAAAAAGTACAGAAAAGGCAAATCCATACCCTCCTTCAGATTTTTGAAAAATAACTTATTTTTGTATCCTCAACTTTTTACATTCTCAACCTCTGCTCCTCTGTATTTACGTGAATTCGCACCCTTGCACCTGATTGAATTTTAGTTTCATATTGTATAGTGAATTCTTTTGTTATATTACTGATGTTGACTTGTTGTAGATACCCATTGTTATACCCATTGTTTGTAGATACCCATTGATTTCCCATTGTTATACCCATTGATTTCTCAGGATCCCCCTGATACCCATTGATACCCATTGTTTTGTAGATACCTTTTTAGATATCATCTCCTAGACAAGCTGTTATAAAAAGCCTACAGAAAGATTTCTGGATATACGACTGCTCTCATAAAGACCTTATTAATGTGATATTCAATTAGCTGATAAAGATTAAGTAACAAAAGCTGTATAAACTGTGACATCGTTTTCAACTTTAATTAATCCTAAAAAAGAAAGGAATCTATTAGAAAAGTTTAACATTTTTCTAGTTTCTGTTCACTTTTTGAGTTATATTTTGGCTTCAGAACCCATCTGGATAAGATTATCCAGATGGGTTCTGGAGTCTCTCTAATGTCTCTCTATAACCAACTTGATATGGTTCCCAATAAAGAGACCTTACGGTCCATTAGGGTCATTAAGGGGACAATTGCCATAATATTGTAAATTATCTATAACCAGATCTCCCATCTATAACCCATCTATAGCCCAGATTATCTATATTGTATATTATCTATACCATTATCTATAACCAGATGGATAAGGTTCCCAAGTCTCTCTAATGCTGGATAATATTGTGAGGCTATGCCATCATTCATGTATATGTTTACTTTAACATATTTTGCTTAATTTAAAATCCATATTTCAGCCTATCATAGAAAAGAAAAATTGCAAGAGCAGAAAAATTGACTTCGTTGCTCATAAACGTCCAGGTTATAGCCCCTATAAAAATTTTCAAAAACGAGGGTAACAGTGAGACCAAACTTATACATTTTGACAACCCCTGTTTCTCCCCAGATAACTGGTTCCCACCCTAAACTAAATTCTTATATTCGTCCTTGTATATGGCTTTGTTTATGTGGTTACATTATCAAATTACACTGTTTTTTACCCAAATATTTTAGGGGAGCTTCCATAAAATTATATGGGCTAAACATGGGATTTAAACAGAGCATAAATGAAGTACAATTTTAATTACATTATTAGTCCCATTAAACTTGATTAAATTCACCTTTGAATTCAAGCTAACAAAAATGAAAAAAAGTAGCCGTATTTCCTTAGGAGCCACTACATTAACTAAAATACAAGCATAACATAAAGATGATTCATGTGAACGAGTGCAAAAGGAGACCTAAGCTACGCGGCCTCTTTAGAAATATACAAATAAATTCGAAAAAAAAAAACAACAAAAAAATAAACAAACATGACACAAAGTGAACATACAATGAATCATATGAGAAGAATCAGTGTAAATAGAGATAAGGATGCAAACAGGGTTGCCACCCCTAATGATTTATCACTATTTGTAGTGATTTTTTATATTGCCTAAACAAAAAACCACTAAATCAGCACATAAGTCACTAGATTGTTGAAGAAAATCACTAAATCAACCAATAAATCAATAAAATCTGGTGATATTTGCCTCACAGGGTGGCAGCCCTGGTTGCAAAATATGAAAGAACAGAAAGTATGCCAAAATAAAATAAGTATGATAGCACACATATCCAATGGGTGGGAGAAGGGTGAATTCCTTTTATCATCTTCTTTCACCTCAATTTACTAAGGTTTTCAATAATTAAAGCTATTATAGCCAAATGCAAGAGAAGATCCCAGAAATGGCATGAAGAAAAGCTATGCATTAATAAAAGACCAATAAAGAAATCTAATAACAAAGATAAAAGAAAGTAGAAAAAATAGTACCTGTAGCTCTCAATTCCAGGCTTGTTGAGCTCAGTTGGGATTTGTTTTTTTCCTGGCTTGACTTCTCGTTTCTTTTTTCCATGAATTTGTGCAATGTGGGCAGCACAATGCTTTGGTAATAGTCTATCAGCCATTAAGCACTGTTCGTCACAAATAGTTGTAATTATGTTCTTCGCCTCTTTTGCCATCTCATCAAGAAAGACATTGACAACTGAAAGGCTTCGCTCTTTGATATGGTGACGTTCTTCGGGACACAATTCATGAGTGCAGTTTTGAAAATGACCACATATCAAGGGAAAGGCTATTATATACCGGTTCTGAGCAGGAAACTCTAAACACATGTGAAAATGGTCTTCAAAATGTTTGCTATAAAAGCAAAAAAGGGATAAATCAGAAGTTTCAACTAGCATTTCATCAAGACTGTCAACCATTCGAGTATGAAAAACAATTGTATTAACCAAGAATGCGAGTCCTTTATGCTCCATCAAATTCAGAGTAGACTTTCCATCAGCAGCATAGGCTTGTAGGCGACACCAATCAATTCGCATACCTCTAAAGTCAAATAAGTCAGCCTCCTCAACTTGGCGAACATTCAACGTAGAGATTGTGTTGCACATAGCTGACAAAATAACACTTTCCTCTTCAGTCAGGTTCTGCAGAGGCTGCAGCTCTAAGTCAAGAGCAACAGCATCATATCCTGATAGATACTGAACATAATAGCGCTGAAGTACCTGGTTATATTTTCTCACAAGAGCTCTCAACTCCTCCATGTGGAAAAGTAGTTCAGGAAGCTGACGATCAACTAGATCTTCCACCAGTTTGTTCTTCCCCTGTGCTTGTTTTGACGGAAGATTGTCATGATGTCTGACAAGCCATATTACTTCATCCCGTGCAAGACTTAAACCCATAAAAACAAAGAGAGCCTTTGGACCAAGTAGGCCCGGTTGGTCAGCAAGAATTGTTGCTAATTCTTTCAACGCAGTTCTTAAAAATTTCCTCCGTTCTCTATGGACGCGAGTAGAAACTTCTAGCGCCTTATTAAAATACTCTTTAACTTCTGCAGCACGCTTATTTTGACCCTTAATTCCCTCAAAAAAGCTCTGTAAACATCCATGAATATGAATAACTTCATCTCGGAAGAGACAAGTCGTCCATCCTGACTGAAGGGCAACTGACCACATTCCTTGTGCAGCCCCCTGATTCAAATATGGATAACACAATGTGAATCCAAATATAATCCAGCGTTCCATCACGTCAAGAGAAATATATTCACAAGGCATGGTATTTGTCTGTGCAGGGTTAAGCATCTGATTCTGATTAGCAATTAGACTGAGCATTTGTGCTGATCTCCAATGTTGAGCACTCAAATTTCGTCTAGCATACAGCTCCTGTAGAGAAAGCAAAGCAGTAACTAGAACCTTGGAGTGAGGGACAAATTCATCGCTGAGCTTCCTAAAAGGGTGTTCATATTCAATTATCAACTGGCCAAGGCGTGGAAAACTAGGATCTGATTGATGCTGTTCATTGCTCATTTCATGTGCCGCATTGAACAAACCCAGCACCGCTTTTCTATCATCCACTCTCGACAGCAATACCATCAAAGACACATAAGTAAAAACCAAATCCAAATATGATTTTGTCAAATCGAAGTTAAGGCCTATGTCAAGCTGAAGTTGGCAGGCATCAATTGTTGTAAGAAGCTCTCCGACCTTGTCCTTAAAATCTAATAGGTCCACAAAAGTATAATAATACAGTGATAAAGATTTGATAATTTCGGAGCGCAAATGAAAAATCGGCTGCAGGCTTTTGATGTCGATGTTAGGGAACTTTTTAACCACATGCTTTATTGAAGACTCATGGGTTTTGTCAGAGAGAAATGATGGCTTCGATTTTGGATCTGCACACGCCTGAAAAAATTAAATAAACAAATAATTCAGGAAGTCAAATTAGCACACTAAATGTTAACAAAAAAACTGAAAAAAATCACTTGCTGACTAATGGTCTGCACAGCGCAGATACCGATCTCCTGATTCTCTGACTTCTGCCAGAGTGTAATACGTGATTAGGGGCAACCGAGCCTTCCAGTGTCCCCTGATTTCTCCAGATACCCATTTACCGCTGGGTCGAATATGGCTGACCTTAGGAGTCACATTGCTGACTCCATTCCAAACCAAACAATTAGCAACACTAAGACTTGAACCCCTGCACTTACAGTCACATAATTTCAAGTCTGGCATGCCTATCACTTGGCCAGTACAACTCAAATGTTAACAAATAGCTTTGAAATTCTACACAGAGGTTGATATCGCCCAAGATTGCTTCAAATAAAGCATCTTCAAATAAACTTCTAAATGCACCTTTTCACATTGCCCCCCCCCCCCTTCATCACGACATTCAAGTGAAGGCACAGCTTAAAGAACTTGGGAGACTCCAGAAAACCCAAACTTCCCAAATTAAATTCACTCCTAATGGGATTCAAAATTACCAGCCACACATACAGCATTTAGTTTTGTCAAAGGCAAAAAGAATTTTAATACAGCTAAATAGTAATTATTCAAATAATTTTAATATAGCCAGCATTTAGAGAAGAAGGCACTGAGATTAGATTAAAAATCAAATGAGCTAACCCCTCAAGTGCCATAAGCTAACCCCTAATATTGACCAACTAACACAAAGCAAACTCTCTTCAATTGATGATGCCGAATTGTTCAAAGCTGTCTTTAACTGCCTTAATATAGGTGGTTTCATCAATGATATATAAATTCTATTATTAAACAATAATAGACTAATTTTTATTTTTGATTTCTCAGGATCCCCCTGACATAATCAGACAATACGAAAAAGGTTAAATAGACTTATCCGGAGCCTATAACTGACGAAGAAGAAGAAGAAGAGCTAAGTCCTTACAGAGGAGCAGCTCTGTTTAGCCCACAAAGTGAAGCAAAAGGAAAAGGGCTGAATAGTATTGACTGAATAATGAATTAGCCTGCTGTGAATTAGAAGAAGAAGAGGAGCAGCTCTGTTTAGCCCACAAAGTGAAGCAAAAGGAAAAGGGCTGAATAGTATTGACTGAATAGCCTGCCTGCAGAAGAAGAAGGAGAGCAAATATTGTCCAGCAAAAACAATCGAACAACAATACTATGTTAATATTAGCTGGCCATGTCAGACTTCAGCAGCAACATTTTAAGAAATTTAAAAAAATTTTCTTGTGAAATATTATCTCAATTAATCAGCAGTTGTACCGAACCAATCCTGCTCAATTCATCCTCAGGGCTATACTGTGGTGTTTCTCCTCCCCATAGTATAGTGCAGACGGTTTGATATCATTCTATTATTCCTTCTTGTTTTAGTTTAAAGCTTTTTCCAATAGGCAATGATTAGAAGTCCTCCAAAAAAAAGTCCCCCCAGATCCCACCCCAAATACCAGTGAAACTGATACCCATTTTGGCTGGTCAAGCTCACTATCTCAAAGTTCAAATGATAGCTCCAATTCTGAGAATAGGACAATGATAAGTGTAGGGGCTAATGTCACCATAAATGATGAAAATGGGTTTCAAGAGGTCCCTTCTAGAAGCTCTAAAAAAAGGAAAAAAATCTCCCCAATCAAAAGCATTTCCCCTCTCCCTGCCCAAGATCCTCCCTCCCAAAACTTAGGAATTTACCTTAAAATTACTCCTACTACCCCCTTTGAATTAAAAAAGATTACTGCAATAAGAGTTGCAATTTTTGAATTGCTAAAATCAATGTTCTCTCTTAATATTCACCGTGATGGATCTCTGCTAATAGCTGTCCAAGATCAGAAATCAGCAGACACAATAATTAACCTAAAATCCCTTCTGAATACCCCAATTAATGCATCTAAATGGAACCCAAAACGATCACCAACAAAAATAGTAGTTTATAATGTTCCCCCAGAAATATCCATTCAGGAGTTAAAAGAAGGGCTCTCAGATAGGGCTGGCAACACAATCCCAGTTGAAGATGTTACCCAACTTGGCAAACCTAACTCTAATGGCCTAAAAACAAGTAGATCCTTCTTATTTACACTGAAGGAAAAAATTAATATCCCAGAAAAGTTCTTCCTATTTGGGCAAATCAAACCACACAAGGAATACAAACCTAAGCCTATCCAGTGTCAGAAGTGTCTCAAACTGGGACACACAACAAACAAATGCAATGAAATTCTCCTAGAGTGTAGTAATTGTAAAGCATACCATCCTAAAGAGTTGACAACTTGCAACAACACTCAGCCTACACTTATCAATTGCAAAGGCCCACATGAATCTACAAATAAATCACTATGCCCTGCATATAAGAAAAGAGCTCTAACACTCCAAATAGCAACAAAGAAGGCCATCCCATACCCCTTTGCAGCAATGGAAGCAAATGCTGCCCAACAATACCAAATAAAGCCCGTAATGAAACCAACTAAAACCCCCAAGTCAAACGCCCCCAATGCATCCAGTACCCCGTATAAAACACCATCTTCTAAGCCCCCTAGCTCACATCCCTATCAGAAGGAATCACCAAGTCAACAAGCCTCCTTGTCCGGTGAGATGAGGTCAGCCTGCCCCCCCCCCTCCCAAGAAGAAACAAACCAGAAACACTACCAGGAATTAATCCCTTAACTGACAAACAGGATGCACAACCAAACATGCAATCCCCAAATATATGCTTATTCATTCTAAACAGTAATGCAGTTCAGGCCATGAACATACATCAACTAAAGAAAACAAAAATCATTGCAGAATTGGCAAAAATCTACATCCCTGATTATATGCTCATTCAAGCAAAGAAAGATCTTGCTTTACTTTTAACAAAGCAGAACATTGATACACAGTCATATGAAAAATAAATCAACAACACAACACATATCAATACTCCAGTGGAACATAAGATCACTCACAGAAAATAAGCTAAATGAACTAATATCTTTTATGAATAATAATTCCATTAATATTGCTTGCCTCCAGGAAACTCATTTAAACCAAAATCAACAAATTAAGTCTCTGGGATATACTATCCTGAGAAAGGATAGATCATCAGAGAGAAAAGGAGGTGGTGTAGCTCTATTAGTTAAAAATAATATAAAATTCTGTGGCATCAATTTTCCAGATTTTGCAAATGATGTTGATGCAATTGGTATCAGTGTTTGGCTGAATAATATAAAAACCTACATAATAAGCTTTTATAACCCTAATGGCCAAACTACAGATGCCATGGATTTCTTTAATTATATAAATAATTCTAATATGTTAAAATGTTCCAAAATAAGCTAAATGATGAAATTACAAGTTTCACCCAAAATTCATGCATTTCAAACACAACAGTTGACACACATGCTGAAGTATTGACATCTTTACTAATAAATACAGCTAATCATGCTATCCCCAGGACAACACCTAAGAAAACCTACCCTAAACACATTCCTAAAGCCTGGTGGACAAATGAGTGCCAAAATAAATGGAGAATAAAAAAGGCAGCTAGGACAGAATTCATAAAAAAACCATCACCTACTACATATTTAAAAAAATTACAAGCAGAATCTAATCTAAAAAGGACTATAGTAGATGCTAAATATAAATACTGGAATAATTTTGCAAATAATCTCTCCAGAGAAACACACGAGCCAATTATACATAAAGTCATAAGCCACATCTGTGGGAAAAAGACTTCCCCCAACCCACTCCTGTATGAGCTTATACATAATAATACCCATTATGACAATGATAATGAAAAAGCTAAGCTATTTGCAACTCTTTTTGTTAATAAGCTAACATCAAATAATCGAAGCAAATTGTCCCAATTCCTATGAACCCAAGTTACCAACCACGCCCAGGATCCGAGTATATAACTAGTCCATTTTCAATCCAGGAAATGAATAATGCAATACATCATATTAGGACCAAAACCAGCGGCAGCTATGACAATATACACCCTACATGGATAAAGAATCTCACCCCTTCATATAAACAAGAACTGCTAAATTGTTATAATCACGCTTGGGCATCTTCTATGTTCCCCAATATATGGAAATGTTCGTCCCTCCTACCAATCCTAAAGAAAAATAAACCCAAAGATAACCCTGAGTCCTATAGGCCCATAATGATTACTCCTGTGATGGGGAAAATAATGGAGAAAATGATCTATCACAGACTCCTCTGGTTTGTTGGAAAAAATAATATGATCCCTCACACTCAAACAGGATTCAGGAAACACCACTCCTCAACAGATGCTTTCATTTTGCTAACAAATGCAATAAATGAATCATTCTCAAAAAATAATGTCCTAGTTGCAGCTTTCCTAGATTTTGAAGGGGCATATGACAATGTGAACCACCAAATCCTTTTAAAACAAACTTGCCAACCTTGGAGTACCCCCTAAGCTAGTATCTTTTATTAAATCCTTCATAGAAGTGCGAAGTTTCATCGTTTGTGTTGGTTCAGCCTCTTCACCCCAAAAGACAACAACCAAAGGCCTACCTCAGGGAGCAGTCTTCAGTTGCCTCCTGTTTGCCCTATATCTCTGGGACATGAACCTACCCCACACAAATCTACAATATGCTGACGATCTGGTGCTATGGTCATCTGGCAACACCTTTGAGATAGCACAGTCAAATCTGCAAAAGTCACTTCTCCAATTTGAAAAATTCTCTCAACATTCAGATTTACCCATTGCACCTACCAAGTCAAAAATAATCCAATTTCACCGAAAGCGAAACCATGTTAATGCAAAACTAACTCTAAATAAAACAACTATTCCAGAAGATAATCATATTAATTACCTAGGTCTCATGCTGGACCAAAAACTTAATTTCCACCTCCACATTTCAAACACAATAAAAAAATGCTATAGAAAAACAAATATACTAAAAAGACTTCTTTCCACACCCTGGGGCTGTAAGGAGAAAACCTTACTCCAGTTTTATATATCACATATAAGACCCCATATTGACTATGGGCTCATCGTATATGGTGCATGTGCAAAGACCCAGATGCAAAAAATTGAAACAACACAAAATGATATAATACGTCTCATATTTGGTCTTAGGAAACCCACAAGCACCAAGTTTCTGCTTATGGAGAGTGGATTAACAACAATAAGGGAGAGACGTAGCTTTCTCTTGACACAACTACTTACAAAAATTGAATCAAATAGCTCACACACCCTACATAATTGGTTAAGAAATCCAGCCATGTATAGAGGCATTGCAGATGAGTATGCCAATATTCAGAAGAAGTTCCCCGTACCAGCAAAGTCTATTGCACCCACTTTCCCCCAATCCCCTCCATGGAATTGGTCAAGTCCCATAATAAATACTGACTTCTCAAAGTGGAATAAAGATTTAACCCCCATTGCTTTTGTCCAGAAAAAATTTGCTGAACTTAATACAATTACCTATAAAAATCACTTCCAAATATTTGTTGATGGGTCAAAAATGAATGAGAAGGTAGCGAGTGGTGCTTTCCTTCCTCACCTGAAAATTGCAATGGGCGAGAGATTATATAATAATTTATCTATAATATCTGCTGAGTTAAATGCCATAATCATGGCATTAGAACACCTTAAGGAAAACCAACCTTTGATTGCAAATTCAAATAATATTATCGTATATTCCGACTCTCTATCAAGCCTTGAGTTGCTGGCCTCAGCTCCTCAGTATAAGTTGGACATTGACACTTATCATTGTCTCAGTATTATAGATAATCTTGCTTCAAGTGGCATAAAAACTTATTTTCAGGATATTCCTAGCCACTCTGGCATAAGTGGTAATCATCAGGTTGATGAAATAGCAAAAAATGCTATAAATATTGACCAGCCAAGTGGGAGACCAATCCCAATTAGAGATATTTACCGATGGAGGCTATCAGATATTAATTTTAATAAGATTAATCCTATCCTTTCCCCCTTTCCCAATAAGTATCTCTCAAAAATTTATCATAGAATTAGTTCTGGAACAAATGGACTAAATTTTCTTGCATTCTCATATAAGTTTTCTAATTCAAGTGGTTCAATTCCCCTGTCCCCTCTTTGCAGGCATTGTAATATGAATAATGAAACAATTGACCATTGCCTATTTGAATGTAATATGCTGACGTCTGCACAACATACCTTGCTTTGTAAACTGTTAAAATGCTTCAAACACCACAAAATCTCACTATCAGCCAAGAGCCTAGCCAACTATACCTGCACACAGAGCACAGAAATTGATATCTATCATCTTATATTTGAACTCCTTGAGTCGAAAGATCTACTGAAAGATATCTGAGAATATCTAATAAATAAGAGACAACCAAGCCAGTAGTTCTGTAGCCCACAGAGTGAAGCAAAAAGAAAAGGGCTAAATAGTATCAACTGAATAGCCCACCTGCTGAGAATTAGAAGAAGAGGAGCAGCTCTGTTTAGCCCACAAAGTGAAGCAAAAGGAAAAGGGCTGAATAGTACTGACTGAATAGCCTGCCTGCAGAAGAAGAAGGAGAGCAAATATTGTCCAGCAAAAACAATCGAACAACCATACTATGTTAATATTAGCTGGCCATGTCAGACTGAAATATAAATTGTTGATTCCTTAACAAAAAAAAAAAAAAAAATGTGTACAAATACAGGAAACAACTTATAACCATTATACTTTCAAAAAAAAACAACTATATTTAGATTCAACTTACTTTTTTTTGTTTGTTGTCGGTTTTTTTTCCGGGGAGGGGGAGGGGGGGGGGGGTCTACAACTCACCATCTAGATAGACCCCACTTTACAACAATTCCAGATAAATAATCTACTTATGGGCTGTGAAATAAAATATTTAGTAGTAAAAATATAACATACATACTAGGTGATGGCTATTATTAGGCTTCTCATCCTTCTTTCTGGTAGTATGAGTATATTTATGCCAGGAATATACAAAAGGTGCATTCAAAATCATTTAAGGAATTGGAGTCAGTATTCAGGAATAGACTTAGGCCTTGACATCTAACTCTAAACTTACATATAAACCCCAACTCTAAACTTCTATCAGTGCAACCTTTAAATCACCATGCATTCACTACAATTTTTCTTTTTGTATTTCTAGAATTACTTTTTACGGTTTTGCAGCTTTATTCATAAGAGTAGGTTAAATTCAGAAGATATAATAATATACCTATTTAATAGCCATGCTTTATAAAGGAGGTTCCTCCCCAATGTAAGAATTTGGACCCAAAACACATCTGGCAAGCCTCAGAGACCCTTCCCTTTTGGAAAAATCATCCTAACCCCAACAAATTGGGGATGTCCACTGATATTTATATCATAACTTAAATCTAACAGTCAAAAGTCTTTATAAAATTTAGCCACTTGTGTTTTGTGTACTGCAATAAGTTTGTAAATCCAATTTCTAAGAATCAATACTTTCGAAACTTTCTTATCAGAAAAACAAGATGCTAACTGAAAAGGAAGATGTGCAGATATTCTAGATCATCCTAAAATTTTATCTTTTGGTCATGTTTAACCTTCAAATGCATTATTTGAACCATTCAGAGCACAATTTGAAGAACTCTGTAAAAAACACTTAAAATAAATGCTTTTAAGTGCAAGTCTTACTAAAAACAAAAATCGTAAAAATGTAATTAAAAGCAATAAAGCAGCAATTATTCTTAATTATTACATAATTATTCTTAAACAAAAACTAAACAGAAGTGTTCACCTGTTTTTCATGTCTTTCCGTTTGACATTGAAAGCTAGTGTTGTCTTAAAATTTTTCAATTAAGATAATCTTAACAAAAACAAACATAAAATCATTGCTGTCATATTTTCTGGACATTTTGAATCTCATCATGACTCCTCATTACCAAGTTGTTGCAGATGAAGTTAAGAATCATTTACAAAATAATTGAAAAAAAGAGACACCTTTTTTATGTTATAAATTCTTGTAAGCATTCCAGTTCCTCTGTCATTTAATATGATAAGCTTCTCAGCAAGCTTTTGCTGACTGATAACCATAGGTCTTGCCATTTTACCAGGAACCAAGATTAGTGGGGCTTGGGCCTAAAAATCAATCCTCTTTTTCTTCCAAACTTCAATTCTGAAAAAAGTCAAACAGTTACCATTCATTAACATGCAATATATCTGATCAAACCTGTAAATCTCAACAACACAGAATCTAGGACTCCAAGCAGGGGGTGTTCATTTTTAAACAGAAAAGTTTCCAGACTCCAGGTATAGCTTAAAAAAGGTTCAGTCAAGACCTGGACAAATGTCTTTTCTGAAGCTTTGAACCACGTCCTCTCGCATATGGCGGTAGATGGAGGTAGTAACCACACAAAACAATTTTTGAATCATCAGAAACTGTTTTGACATTGCATCAATGTTACTTCCCATTACTTGCTACAAATTAGTTTTGACCATTTTCTGGAAACTTTTTGCCCTTTATAGCTAACCTGTATAACATATATTTCTTACAATTCGATTTCCTGCATAGCTATTAACAAATAGATAAAGTCTACACTAGCAAAAAAAAAACCTGTTTTGTGGCTGGAGAAATAGTTTTTGGTCTATTTCCAATTTCTTAAGAAGTTAAAAATCAACTCATCACCTTAAAATAGAAACAATAAATCTATATTTAAAGTAAAATTTTGCAACTAGTATAATAAGGATTCCAATTTTTTATCAACATGGAAATGACTCCCTCTTACCCTGAAACACTGCTTTTTTATTCTGTTAATTTTTGTTCACTCTGCCTTAATAATTTACAATATTATGACAATTGTCAGCTTAATAATTTACAATATTATGGAAATTGTCCCCTTAATGACCCTAATGGGGCCAGCTATATCCCTAGGCTATAGGCCTATACAAACTGAAAAAAAAAAACATGGATTAAAATGGATTAGAACACTGAAAACATGATTGATAGAAATATTTTGGCTATAAAGAAAGTTTTTACAAGTAACTAGTAGTTTTTATTATAATTCTATAAGTAACATTATATTATAAAGCAAGGAATCCATTATTAGTGTTTTCTTCTGAATTGTGTAGCCTAAATAGAATAGGGAAATATCTAGAGGGTAGGGGGGCAAGAGCTGGTATAAAACTGTCATTTTAGGGAAGATTATATTTGGGAAGGGTTGAATGGTATTTACTATAGTATTTTTACTACATTTACTATAATATTACTAAGGTATTTACTATCCTTCTTTTACTATAGTGGTTCCTTCTCCGAATGAGTTTTCATGCAAGATT
Source organism: Artemia sinica (assembly GCA_027921565.1). Taxonomy (NCBI): domain Eukaryota; kingdom Metazoa; phylum Arthropoda; class Branchiopoda; order Anostraca; family Artemiidae; genus Artemia; species Artemia sinica. The sequence goes on along the minus strand of CM051268.1, from coordinate 7,365,184 downwards.
ACCAACTGAACTTTTTTAGGAGCCTTTTTTAGCCTGGGCCTAAATTACATTCAAACAGAGCATGGATGTGCAAAACTAAAGTATATCTTTTCTTTCTTGCAGAGAAATACATGCACAAGTGACTACATCTTCCTCTGATTACATAAAAATGTAGAAAAAAAGATTCTAGACTGCAAGAACAACTGATTTAACATAGGGAACTTTAGCACCTGTATATTATTATATAAAAGAAAATATTTGATTTATATAGCAATTATTTAAAAGGGCATAACAGAAGAATTAAATACATATGAGATTTCAAAATCAACGTAGGGACAAGGTGAATACACAACTTGATTACTCTTTTATGCTCTTTCCAAACATCCTAATCAATTTACTGATGGTCCCTATATAGTAAATTGAATCCCCTCCTGTTGGTCCTGTATACAGCCATAGTAATGTATTTCATCATTATATCAATCCAGTTGTAGGGTATAGCTCCAACATTGAACTATTTATTTTCTTGGTCTGTAAGTATAAACTAAGTGAATTGATTATCATCATACCAAGAAGTCAATGGTAACGAACCATAAGTAAGGATACGAACTATAAGTGATGCAGCTCAATAGTAACCAAATCTCAAAGAAACAAAGTTTTGATGACAATAGATATTGGCCAATTTTTAGAAAAGGGGGAAAACACCCCAAAAAATCAAGCGATCTTATTGAAAATGACCACCATCAGATTCAGCATACCAAAGAACCCTATTGCAGAGGCTTCAAGCTCTTATGTACAAAAATGTGGAATTTTGCATTTTTTGCCAGAAGAAAGATCACAGATGTGTTTTTTTCCAGGGGTGATTGTATCAAACAAGTGATCGTAGAAAATCCAGAGAGAGCTCATTCGATTGGAAATCAAAAGTTCTAGTAGCCTTTTAAGTGACCAAAAACATTGGAGGTCAGCAAGCCTCCCTCCCACACTCATTTTTTCCCCAAAGTCACCCAATCAAAATTTTGAGATAGCCATTTTTTTAAGCATAGTCGAAAAATCTTATAGCTATGACTTTGAGGATGATTTGACCCCCCCCCCCACCCAGAGTCCCTGGAGGAAGGGCTGCAAACTAAGAACTTTTCCTATTGTTTCCATATAGTATTGGTTATTGCAAAGTATACATACATTTTCAGGGGGATTTTCTGGGGAGGGAGGGGGCTATGTGGGAGGATTGTTCTATTATGGAGTTTTTTGTGGGGAAGGAAATTTTCCATGGAGGGGAAGCCTGATTTCCCAGCATTATTTAAAAACAATCAGAAATAAAGAAAACGGTTTTTTTTCAAATGAAAGTAAGGAGCAACATTAAAACTTAAAAAGGACAGAAATTATTATGCATGCGAGGGGTGTCACCCTCTCCTCAATACCTTGCTCTTTATGCTAAAGTTTGATTTTTTGTTCACTTATTTAAGAATGACTCCTGAATCACAAAGGCCATTTAATTAGAATAATAAACTCTTTCAAAAGTTCTATAAAAACTTTATTGTAAAGAGCAAGCTATTGAGGAAAGGACGACCCCCCTCATATACTAGTTTCTGCCACTTTAAAATTTTAATGTTGCTCCTTACTTTTAGTGGAAAAAAACTATTTTTTTATATATTTAATTTAGCATAAGAAAGGAATGAACTAAAGAATTAGAAAGAAAAAAATTAGCATAACAAGGAAAAATCTATTGCTGATAATCTGTTTATTGAATACTTCAGGAATAATAGCCAGTATCAAGTAATTGACCAATCAATCCCCTCTTTACTAGAGTTGATAATCAAAAACAACCCAGGTTTGCAACAGAGCACTAACTACCTCCCTCCTATTGGTGCCAGTACACACCTGCAACTGCTTCAATCTACTGTTAAGTCAATAAACAAGAAACTGCACCAAACCAACATATACAAAACTATAGCAGAGTCATGGAATTACTACAGGCTGTAGTATAGGACCAAGCAATTGTCAAGGATGATACTGACTTAGCCTTGCAGAATCTAAAGGATAATCAGCTGTAAGCTGAGAAGATATGCATTTCAAGTTCATCTGTGTAGTTGCCTAAAACACTGCCTCACCTAAATTGACCTGTCAAAAGGGCCATGGACCATAAGAAGAAGACTTTCTCAATGTATAAAAAGTGCAAATGTACATGCCACTGCGAGCAATCTGCAAAAGCTTGAAATAGCCTGAGGCAGCTGAATAGACACCTCTTATCAAATTATGAAGACGATTTGGCATCCAACATCAAAGACAACCCAAACAAGGTTCTTGAGATATGTGTCAGTCGAAAATAAGAATAGATAGACTATACCATTCCAGCTCAACCAAAAAGCCAAAAATCAGAAATCCAAAGGGCAGTGCAAATTTGTTGAGCAGCACATTGGCATCCAATTTCTCCTTGGACCCCTCACAGAGCCACTATGCCTTATCCCTAAGCCACTTGAGCACCCAATACCAAAAATTTACATTACCACAGGCAAGACTAAGAAAGGATGAACAAACTAGACCCCAACAAAGCTAGAGGCCCAGATGGCATACATCCAAGGCTGCTTAAGGAACTTTCTGACACAGTAGTTGAGCCACTCTGTTCACTACTCAAGCTGTACCTCAAAACCAAGAACCTACCTACAGACTGGCAGACAGCCATAATAACTCCAATATTTCAGAAAGGATGAAGAACTCAGCTACAGAACTACCAACCCATTAACTTCACTTCAGTTGTTGGCAAGCTTATCAAAGTGACAGTTAACAACGCTATCATAGAACATATGACAAAGAATGGCCTCCTTTTTAGTGCTCAGCATGGCTTCAGGAAAGGCATGTCAATTGAAGCAAACGCAATACAATCCTGACTATAACAGACCTGCTAGAGCAGGGTTTACCTATTGATGTATTCCTCCTGGACCAGGCTATGACCTTCAGAAAATGTATCATCAATACCTGCCTATAAAGCTGTCTGCGTATCCAGTAGATGATGACATTGACCCATGGATCCATAACTTTCTATCTGACAGAACCCAGTTGGTACTGTATATAATGGAAAGAGGTGACCTCATTTACTCCACACCATTTCATGTCAAGAGTGGTGGCCCCAAGGAACCAAACTAGGCCCAACACTAACCTCTGCATAAATGACACTCCTGAGGTGGTTAAGAACATCTTGGAATTATATGTGGATAATTTGAAATACTTGGAATCAGCAGCTACCACAAAAAACTACTCTTCTCTACAAGAAGACCTCATTACCCTCTTTTTAAGGGCAACACCATGGACACTTGAGTTTAAACCAAGCAAATGCAGAATCCTACATCTTGGTCAAAATAAACCCTGTCATGGCTATCTTATGGTTATCTCTGCAGATGCTGATATTCCAATTCAGAGTGCTGAGGAAGATTGTGATCTTGGGATAATCATTGACAACAAGCTCAAATACCACAGTTCACTGTCAGATGCAAGCTGTAAAGGCAAGCAAGGTCCTTGGTTTGACCAAGCACCCAGTGATGAGTCACCATCCTAGAGTCATCTAGAAGCTCTGCAAAGCCCTTGTTCATCCTCATCTTGTGTTTACTGATAAAAAGCACACATAGCTGTATCCATAAGTTGGCATAGCCTGCTCTCAAACTCAGACCATGCTTAGTGAGGGTGGACCCTCAGATGTTACTGGTGACCTCTAAACGGCTTTGCTGGATAATATGTCTTCTGAGCTTATAACTTATAAGAGTTAGTCAGGTCACATTTGTCATGTATTGCCACATACCTTTATCTACATTTCAAAAATATGTACATCTTCCCTTAGTCATCAGACCCCCTTAATCCTCAGTTTTTTAAATTATGAGCAAGCATTTCATTCAGCTGAAAAAGGAGCTTCAGCAAAAGGTCCAATCCTTGTGCGGTATACCAGATAAATAAATTGAAGTGATTAGTGCTATATAGCCTACACAAATGACTATAGTACTATATAGCCTAAAATCATGGCAGAAAAATGAGGTTGGTCACTGGTTTTGTATTAAATCAAGAGTTAAGAAGGGTTGCAGTCTTTCCCCCATCCATGTGGAACATTTTGAAGGACTTTGTCTTAAGAAGTACAACAAAGGTAATGGGAGAACACAGAATCCATTTGAGAAGCAAAAACTCTCCTGGATATAAATTACTCTGATGATTTGAGCAACCTAGATGCAAATGCTAGCAAAATGAATGAATCTTTGAAGGTTTTGATGGTTCAGGGTCAAAAATGGGTTTGAAAATTAATGTTGAGAAGACTCAGTCACTAAGACTGGGATTAAGTGAAAGTGAAGAGGTGATGTTGGGTAACAAGGACTTTGATCAAATGGACAGCTTTACCTACCTAGGTTGATACCTTTTTGATATTTGAAAGTGATAGGGGGGGGGGGACAGCCCCCCCCTTCTGTCTATCATTTCCCCAGATACATCTACATCTGGAAATTATGGCTTTGAGGATGACAACGACCCCCCCCCCCCCAAAGCCCTCAGGGCAAGGGTTGTAAGTTATGTCCTGGGGGCATATAAGGTTTTTATAGAAAGGGTGGCTTTATAAACCTCAGGGGGGGGGGTCATTGGATTGGTAATCAGAAGTTCTAGTGCCCTTTTTAAGAGTTAAAGTGATCAGAGGGCAGACGCCCCCCCCCCAAATGTCATATTTTCCCAAAATGCATCTGATAGAAATCTTGAGATAGACATTTGTTCAAAAAAAGGTCAAAAGATCATAGGCAGCACAAGCCATTGTGCTGCCTAAGTAAAGAGCAAAGTGGACAAAACGTACTACTTTTTTTTTTTAGACCAGAGCACTTTGTGTAGAAAGAGTTATTGTAGAAACTTTGTAAAAAGCCCCCCCCTCCTGCCCATCATTTCCCTAGATATATCTACATCTGGAAATTATGGCTTTGTGGATAACACCCCCCCCCACCAGCCCTCAGGGCAAGTATTGTAAAATATGTCCAGCGGGCATATAAGGTTTTTATAGAAAGGGTGGCTGTATAAATCTCAGGGGGGGGGGTCATTGTATAGGAAATCAGAAGTTCTAGTGCTCTTTTTAAGAGTCAAAGTGATGAGAGAGCAGACGCCCCACCCCCCCACATGTCATATTTTCCCATAATGCATCTGATAGAAATCTTGAGATAGACATTTGTTCAAAAAATAGTCCAAAGATCATGGGCAGCACAATTGTGCAGCCTAAGTAAAGAGCAAAGTGGGCAAAATGTACTACTTTTTTTTTTAGACCAGAGCACTTTGTATAAGAGGAGTTATTGTAAAAACTTTGAAAGGGGCTCATTTGATTGGAAATTGAAAGTTTTATTGCCTTTTCTATTAGTCAAAAGTGATTGGAGGGAAACCACCCCCCCCCTGCAACCATCATTTCTCCAAATACAACCAGTCAAAATTTTGAGATTTTGCCATTTTGTTCAGCATAGTTGAAATGTCCAGTATTTATGGCTTTGTATTAGAACCCCCCCCCCCCAGACCCATCAGGACAGGAGTTGTAAGTTATGCCCCAGGGACATATAAGGTTTTTACAGAAAAGGCAGTTGCATAAACTTTGGAGGGGGCTCATTGAATTTAAAATTGAAACTTCTAGTGCCCTTATTAATAGCCAAAAGTGATTGGAGGGCAACCAGGCATTGTGTTAAGCATATTTGAAAGGTCCAGTAAGTATGTCTTTGACAACCCCTTCCACTACTCTCAGGGCAAGGGCTATGAGTTATATTGATTGCCCATTGTTAACATTTAAGGTTTGTATAGAAAGGGTGGTTGCATAAACTTTGGATGTGGCTCTTTCAATCAGAAATCACAAGATCTAGTGATCCTTTTTAAGAGTTAAAAGTGATAGTAGGACAACTAGCCCCCACCACAAGTTTAATTTCTCCAAATACATCCAATAGAAATTTTGATATTGCCATTTTGTTCAAAATAGCCTAAAGACCATTTTAAAAGGTCCATGGGGTTGATACACCCCCTCAGAAACTAGAGGCAAGGGTTTTAAGTTATACGCAGAAGGAACATAAAGTTTTTATGAAATGGGTGGTTGTATAAAATTTGGATAGGGCTCATTTGAATGGAAATTGGAAGTTTTAGTGCTCTGTTTAAGAGACAAACGTGAATCAAGGGCAACCAGCCCCCCTCCCATGACCATCATTTTCCAAAACAAACATCCAATCAAAATTTTAAGATGTCTACTTTCTTCAGCATTGGTGAAAGAACCTGTAATTATGACTTTGTGGATGTCAACCCCCTCACAACCCCCAGAACAAGGAATGCGAGTTTGGCAATTCATTCACTGTTTACATATAGTAAGCCTATATCCTATTGAGAAAGGTATGTATGCTTGACTTTTACTTTCCAAAAAGGCAAAGTGTGTTCATATGAGCCTAAATCCAAAGACACTATGTGCATGCACATAGTCAAAAGAGTGTATATCAAGAATGGATTTGAGTATTAAGTTGGAACTTTTAGGAAATGCTTAAAGGGATAGATCAATTGACCAAAAGCCAACTGCTACATTTTCTAATACTACTACTGCTGATACTTCAACTACTACCTCTATTTTAACTAGCTGTAAGGCTAAGAGCATTAAGATGAAAATCACAAAAGTATATAAATATACAGGTTAAGAAAAGAATATATCAGCAATGTCATAGTAATGGCTAATTGTATTAAGTTGGAACTTCCAGGACTTGACAAGAATGATGTTCAAATCACCAAAAGGCAATACATATACTATTAATACTACCACTACAGTTACTATAACTAATAACACTAAGGATATTAAGGTGAAATTTATAGGGAATGTTTAGGAGGGGTTTTCAATGAAACAAAAAAACTATATGCATGCATGTTTTCAAAAGGGTATATAAGCAATTTCATAGAAAGCATTGCTCTATAGAAGCTGGAAATATCATTGAAACCTTTAAGGGAGCTAATTCAATTCAAGATTAAAAGTTCTGGTGCCCTTTTTAAGAGTAAAAAAAGATTGGAGGGCAAGTGCCCCTCCACCCAAATCCATTAATTTTCTAAACATATCCAATCAAAATTTCAAGACAACTGTTTTGTTCAGCATAATAGAATAGTCAAGCTGCTATGTCTCTAGGGATATTCGGTATGTCAACCTTCAGCAATTATGCAATTGTTCCATTATACTTTAAAATAAATGATGCTTTAAAACTAAATATAAAGGAACTGTGTGTGTGTTTACCAATAAGAAACCACAGCAATATATACAAGGGGTATTAACTTGTAACTTTTGGAGCGACTACTATTACTGCTCTTACAATTTAAATAAATCGAAATAGTAAAAGTGTATCCAGGTTGTCAAAGAACATATATAGAATTTCTTCAGGTCAACTTGAGAAGTTTTATTTTTCAGGTCAACTTGAGGAGGTATAAACTTAAATTAAATCCTACTATTTTTGTCAGAATTGGAAACTGTTGGAAAAGATTCTCCAACATATAAATAGCAAGCTAGACTATGGATTCTTATAGAAACTAAAATAAAAAACAAGTTTTTTTAACTGAAAGTAAGGAACAACATTAAAACTTAAAATGAACAGAAATTATTCTGTATATGAAAGGGGCTGTGCCCTCCTCAATGCCTTGCTCTTTATGCTAAAGTTTTTTATTGTTTAAAAAAACAGAGTTGTGAGAAAGTCAAACTTTAGCATAAAGAGCAAGGTGTTGAGGAGGGCACAGCCCCTTTCATATACAGAATAATTTCTGTTCATTTTAAGTTTTAATGTCATTCCTTACTTTCAGTTAAAAAACTTGTTTTTTTTTATTTAATTTTGAACGTTTTTGAATTAATGAAGGTTTTGATTTTGACTCACCATACATGAATAATCAAAACAAAATTTGCATATTAATTTTACTTTTTTTTTGGTTAAATGGCTTTCTTGAAACTTGTTTAATTTTATTTATGAACGTTTTTATTAGTAATAAATATACATAACTTACAAATTAACTTATGTAACATAGCAAACTTCTATATTCATGGATTTTTAATATGTATATTAGAGGGTTTGCCCCCTAGTCAATACCTTGCTCTTTAAGCTAAATTTCGCCCTTAATCACAAAGGCCATTAATTAGAATAAATAGCTCTTATGAAAGTACTAAAAATCTTTGGCTTAAAGAGCAAGGTATTGACTATGGGGTGAACCCAATAATGTATGTAATATTTTCTGTTCAAGTTTTGATGTTGCTCCTTATTTTCAGTTGAAAAACTTGTTTTTTTTTTATTTAATTTCTGATCTTTTTCTTTAATAATGCAGGGAAACCCGACACCCCCTTCCCCCATGAAAACTTCCTTCATGGAAAGATCCTCCCATATAACCTCAAACACCCCCCCCCCCCACCTACCAGAAAAAATCCCCCCTGAAAACGTCTGAATACTTCCCAATAACCAATAATATATGTTAACATTGGGTAAAATTCATAACTTTCAGCCCTCCCCCCAGGGAATTCAGGGATTAAGTCATCCTAAAAGACATAGTTATCATATTTTCAACCATGCTGAACAAAATGGCTTGATCAGGTGACTTTGGGAAAAAAATGAGCTTGGGAGGGTGCCTAGTTGCCCTCCATTTTTTTGGTCACTTAAAAAGAGCACTAGAACTTTTAATTTCCGTTCCAGAGGCCTCCCACAATATTCTAGGACCACTGGGTCAATAAGATCACCCCTGGGAGAAAAAAACAAAACAAAACACGCATCCATGATCTTTCTTCTGGCAAAAAATGCAAAATTCCACATTTTGTAGATAGGTGCTTGAAACCTCTACAGTAGGGTTCTCTGATACACTTAATATGATGGTGTGATTTTCATTAAGGTTCTATAACTTTTAGGGGTCTTTCCCCCTTTTTTCTAAAATCAGCCAAATTTTCTCAGGCGCGTAACTTTTGATAGGTAAGACTAAACTTGATGAAATTTATATTTGAAATCAGAATTAAAATCTGATTCTTTTGATGACTCTATTTGTATCAAAATTCCGTTTTTTAGAGTTTTGGTTACCATTGAGCTGGGTTGCTCCTTACTTACAGTTTGTTACCATGAACTGTTTGAAAAAAAAAACAAAAATTTAACCATTATTTTTCTACATGAAAAAGACTTCTGTATGTCAATAGAAAACAAACAGAAATTAATTTAATTTTTTTTTCCCCAAAACAAGTTTTTCAAAGAAAAGAGCTCCACTAAGCCAAGAATGAGCAGAAATAAAGTCAAATAACTTTCCAAGTGTAAAACTACCACAAATCACAGTTCAATAGATAACAAACTCAAAACAAACAGAAATTACAATAAATAACCAAGCCAAACTCAAAACAAGCAAAAATTAACATCAGGGGGTGCTGACAACCCCCATGCCTTTTCAAGACCAGAACATAACTTGCACACTACTGAAAAAAAAAATATACCTTGGATTGCCAGTTTAATATACATATGCTGACATTTATTATTTAAAGTTTTTATTTTTTATTTATTAAATTTAAAAAAGTGAAAACATTTTAAATGTATTTTGTTCATAGCTTTTGCTCATTGGGTGATTTCAGCCCTTTGAAAATAAACCTGTCAATTTTTCATGATTTTGTCCTGGCCAAAAGTCCCAAGAGTTTGAATCAAGAAAAGCTTGAAACATTGTCAAATTGTGATGAAAATAGTTAAATGACAGGGAAATCATGTAGATTTTTAGACATCAGGAAGGGACTGGGACCAAAACTTCCTACCTTGTTCATATTCCTAGTATGTTTTGTTTGGTTATAGATCTAATTTATATTTATTATAATCTTTGCCAGTTGTTTACTTTAAAAATTTTTGCTATGATAACAGTTTGATATGGTAACAACAGTAAATCTTACAGTTTACAGCAGACCCATTAATGGGATTGAGAATTGTTAACATGACAAATAGACCACTGAAATCTAGGATGGAACTGCAAAAGACTAGCCACTCATATACATGGGGTAAATCAGGCCCACATGTCCAAACTCACCATGTACAGGGCAAATCAAACACATTGGAGTTACCCCAAATGGGGGGTTCCTGGGGTAGATCCAGCACCCCTGGATTTACCTGAGCAGAAAACTGATGTTCCACTATGGCACATACAAACTATTAACAAAAGTTTAAAATTTGCACTGTTTTTCTGAAAATAGAGGGATCCTCTATCATGTATTTGTGTGAAATAACTTTTATTTCTGTATGTACAGGATTTACTAGGGGGATGTCAGATTTACCCTAGACTCAGGGTAAGTTAGACCTCCCCAAGATGAGTTACTTTGCTGCAGTAGCTTATGGAAGCAACAAAACTTAAAACTTTCTGGATTGTAAAGAATATTACTAGTATGACCAAGAGAAACATTAAGTTGTTTTCATTGTGACTTTGGGACTAAATTAAGCTAAAAAAAAAAAATTTATAAGGGGTTGGACTTACCCCAGTTCACCCTATATTTGTTAATCAAGTTATAACCCAACACCAGTCACTTTAGAAGGTCTAGCAAAGAGCAACAAAGCTTCCTTTGGCCAAACAACAGATCCCCTATGAGCAAGAACTAGAAAAGCTTGGCCTCCCTACATTAACATATCATAGAAAGAGGGGAGATGTCATCCTAGCATTCAACATAATGAAAAGTGACATAATCAAGCATATTCTTGGTAAAAAAAAGGAATGGCCTACACCAGAACAAGAGGTCACCCCAAGAAATTGTGTCAAGAACTCTGCAGAAAGTTAAACATAGGCTATTTTTAAAATTTGGGCAACTATGGACTGTTTTATCTTTTGGGACCTCATTAAGGGCTTAAAATGGAGCAAAATTCTAGTTTAGCTACTTTTTGCTATCTTGGAAACAGGTTAGGTTAGAAAAATCAAACTTTCAGTAATGAGTCTAGGGCTAAAAACAAACTCTGGGAAGGTATTGCCAAGCTTCCATGTTAACTCTCTTCTGATTTCTAAGTCTTGGAAAATAGCCAACTTGATAGGTCTATGCCTATTGAAATTTTGACAAAGCAATATTTCACCTTAATTTTTCAGTTAGCCTATCAGTTTCTTTTTCTCTGGTTTTAGTTCTGAAAATGTAATTCCTGTTATTTGAGTAGAGCTTTAAGCCATATCAATGGGTCTTTTCTAAATTTAGGAGATGTATTTGCAGATCTTTATAACCTCATAAATTGGAATTGAGTAACCTAAAGTTGTGAAGCTGGAAACAATTTTGATGTAGGCTACTTTATATAAGCAGAAGTTCTATTTTGCAAGGTTTCATTTTTATAACAAAAAGATTTGTAAAGGTCATCAAAGGTCAGGGCCATCTAGAGGGAGAAGGAGTGGCAATAGATATTTCAAAATAGCCTACCTTCCCAGGACATACTTTAAACTGAAAACCCATCCCTGAAAGTTTCATTTTCCTAACCTAACTTCTTTCCAAGACAGAAAAAAGGATAAATTTCTACCAAATCATATTATTGAGGTTAGGAATAAAGTGAATAGCCTACACCATTTGATGCCTTTTTTTATGCTGATAACAAATATAATAATCATTTCTATCGGAAATGAATTTCAGCCTCCCCCCCCCCTATATATGCCAATTCAGCAAAAGGTTGTAGAAATATATACCCTGAATTGGCATATATAGGGGGGGGGGGCTGAAATTCATTTCTGATAGAAATAATTACTATATTTGTAATCAGCATAAAAAAAGGCATCAAGTGGTATATTCACTTCATGTGTAAGTCAATAATATGATTTGGTAGAAATTTACTGAAAAAAGTAACTAAACTAGAATTTTACCCAAAATGAAATTTACCCTAGAAACAGTTATTGAACTATGAAAGAGCATAAAGAAAGACACCAAGTAATGTACTCACTTTTATCCTGGCTAAATTATGTTGTAAACTTTATATGTCAGAATCTTCCATATGTCAATCATGAAAGGAAGCATGATAATCTGATTAATGGAAAAATCCTGCATAGCCTAGGCCTATAATAAATTAAGAATTTCACTGTCTTATTGTTTTCTTTAAGTTTTTAGAAATTCCTAGAGTTAAACATGAGACCTTTAAGGGGGTAGGGCTGCATTGTCAGAAAACCAACCAAGATGTTTGGAAACAGCTACCATAAAATAAGGAATCTAGTGGTAGCCTATTACTTTTATTGAGAAGTTTTCTGTAGAGGAGCTCCTCTCCTATGGTGTTACCAAATTCTTTTACAGGAACTTAATAGTAAAGTTTCATCTGGGATTAAAATTACCTAAAAAAGAAATGGTTCCACCTGATATTTGAGTGCTATAAGTTTTGGCTTGCTTTTGTTTACATTCAGATATCTTACTAGGCCTATCTTTCACTTCTTCTCTAGAAACGCCTTTATCCCTAGAGAAGTGAAAGAGCAAATTTTGTTGGCATTGGCTGAAGTACCCTTACAATTTCACTCAAAGTTTGGTATGCAGTTGTTTTTTGTTTAATTTTCGATTTGACTCAACTTTTCATTTGTTTGAAGGTTAACTTTCTATTTAGTAGCAGAATCATTTAAGGAAAATAATTCTTAAGATGTTAAAAAAGGTAGCGCTGCATAAGTTAACCCTGTGAAAACTTTGGTTCTTTGAAGCCGCGTTTTCATTTTAGTCCAGGCGCCAAGACCTAAAAATGTGACACCTCCATGACACATCTGTTTCACGCAATCTGACAGCAGTTTCTAGTCATTACAAACCCGCTGATTACGATTATACCCGGGAATAGGTACCTCCGAGGGGTGCTTGACCCTTAAAAATGACCTGAACTATTAAATAGTACTATCTAGTGAATTTCACTTGCAGCCCAATACATTTGGTCCTTTTAGCTGCAACTCAACGTAACTGAGCAAAAATGTAAGCAAACTAGTGATTAAAAAAAAAAAATAAATAAATAAAAATAAAAAAAAATAAAAATTGAATAAACTGTCATAACTAGTTTATTGAAAAATCGTTTATAATTGTTATTGGATATAGATCTAGATATAGACTAGATATAGTTTTTTGATTTCAGGGCTAGCACTATTTCTTAAATTTGAAGGTCACAAGTAACTATTGTATGACTCATATTCAGAGCAGCAGAAGTGCACTTAAGCTTCTCCAGGGCAGCTGCAATTACATCTGGATTTGATGGAGGGCTGGGTATGATAGGCAAATAGCTGATTCTTGACACAGGAATGTCTTGACTTCTGTTCCGACTGTAACCTAAGGTTTTTAGAATTAGTACCATTGCTGAGGGATATTTAAATAACAATGATAGATTATGATTTTTTTTTTCTTATATACCAAACTTTTTCATCTTTTTCAGTCTGTCTTTTCATGAAGAGCACCATGCACTTTTGATGGTACTTTGCCTCAAGTCTCACTAATGGAGCATCTTTACACCTCATCCACAATTGAGGTTCCAAATCTTTCAGTCTTTCTACCTGCTTCTGAATTCTGCCTTTCTAGAGTTGTTATCTGCTTTACATTCATTTTCTTTTTTTTGTGCTGCCTTTTAAGCCACAAAAAAGACAGCATGACTTGTATTCAAAGTTCCCTTCATGTGAGTTACTGTCTCTACATAGTGTTCGCCATCTTTTAGTTGACAAACACTGTGATTGAGTTTGGTTAGAAGACTCCTGATGACTTTAGCAGGAATAGAATTTCTGGCAGCATACTCTGTACCAGAACAAGTCTGTTTTAGAAAAGTTAGGCTGTGTAAAACTTTTTCTCAATGCCCTGTAGCAAAATGTACATGAACAGTTTGATGCCAAGAAGGAAATCACATGTTGAATGTCTGTAACTTTATGTAAAGGAGCACTTCGCGTTTCCTGACACAATAGGCATGATTCTGGTTTAAATACCGCATTCTTTGGACTGTGCATCAGCTTCAGGCCTTTTGAAGCAAGTTGATCCATTCTTCTGAAATAAATCTTGTTTCAATACTACTGGAGCAGTTTAAATCTTTTCCTGTTACATGATATTGTAAGGTCACAATTTATGAAGAGAGAAGAATGTAAGAGAAAAAGATATTTTGTAATGCTATTCATACATTCTTGCCACTTTTCAGGAAACTAAGCCCCTTTTTTTACCATGTAGTGCCACTTGATAGAAATAAATTTTTGTTTAAAAAAGAAAAGATTTGAATAAGATTTTACAGATTTATGAAAAAAGCTCAAAACAGATATGATTATTATAATTGGATAGAGTATTGATTTTTGAATCAAATGGTATGCTTATTTCTTAGGCTGAGTTCCAATCCACCTACCAGGGATCACAGTAAGCTCACAACCAGCAGAATAACATGGTAACAAGTGACCATAAGGTGACACCACTAGATTAATCTTAAGACAAACATCACAATAGTTAAAGAATTAAACGAGAATTAAACGAATTAAACGAGATTTCATGAGAATTTGCTGCTCTTGCGGAAGCAAATAAGTGAATCAAACACTTAATCTTGATCTATTCAATCTTGCAACATATGCACTGTAACCCCAATACAATATTCTTGCTTTACAGTAAATCTCTGGTATTCCTAAGAAATTGCAAATATTAACCAGAGAAGTTTTTATTATACTATGATTTTACTTTTGTAGGAAAACTATGAGGTAACTTTTGCAGGAATAGAATTTCTGGCAGCACACTCTGTGCTGGAACAGGCCTGTTTCAGAGAAATAGAGCTTTTTTATAAATTTTTTGCAATGTTCTGTAACAAAATATTCAAGAGCAATTTGATGATAAGAAGGAAATAACACATGAAATGTCTATGAATTTATTTGGTGTTGGAAATGAGACGTAAAATAAGAAAAATGTTGCCTAAGTTAGCCTATAACCACTAATATTTTCTTGTATCTGAAAAATAACAAACTCTGTTTTTTACTTAGATCTTTGCTTGGTTTTTAAAAATCTATGAAATAAATGTGTCAAAAGCTATTGATAGTTTAAATACGAATTTTCATCACTGATGTGAGTATTCTGTACCTGTGCCTCGCTACGCTTAAAAGCTGGGAGGTTTCAAAGTTTTATTTGTAACAGCACTGAAGTTTCTTATAAAAATTGCGCATATTTACTAGCATTGACTTTCCTCTAAGAAAGAAAAACTCATTCTTTACTTAGAATTAATTGAAAAAAAAAACACAAAAAACAGTTTTTCTGATGGAAATAAAGAGCGCAGTTGAAACTTACTGTTGTAAGTCTTATTATAGCAAAATTTTTGCTTTCCAGTTAATATAACATATATCTGCAAAACTGATTCAAATAAACTCATTAGTGATCTTTCCCTATTTTTGCTGAATTCTGAAAAACTAATGCTTTACTGAAAACTTCAATTGCCTGGAATCTTTTGTGATATAAGGTTGTATACTAAATTTAATGATTTCATGGCTGACAAAAGACTGTTGATAACCATATAAATTAGTCTTTTATATTTTGCAAGCACTTGAGGAAGTTTCTGCTTCTAGTCCTGTTTTATTGTGCCGGTTTTGTGTTTTCAGTAAATCTAGTTTTTCAGAATTCTATAAATTTAGGGGATATCATGGGTGAGCTTATTTGAACCGGATTTACAGATATGTGTTGTACAAACTGCAAAGGAATAGTTTTTATTCGTTTTAAGTTTCAATTTTGCTCTTTATTTCCATCAGGATAACTTTGTTTTTGTAAATTAATTATATTCTTTTTGTTATAAATATACACAGCAAGAATTACAAATAGACGTTTGTCTACCTTTGGCAACAAAAATGGTTAAACAAATTCGGATAAAAATAATTAGTTGTGAAATATTGTCATATATGAAACATATATAAAGAATTAAGAAAAAAGTAGAACATTAAAACAATTTTAAACGTAACTTTAGCGTACTTTGTCGAAATTCAATTTATTATTGTCACCCTTTTTCTGCCACAATTCTGAAAAGAATTTTGACTCCTCATAAGAAAGTAGACTTTAATTATTTTTGTCCCTTGGACCTTAACATTTCAGGAGAACCGATTTTCAGAATCATATTATAATGAGGAGTACAAGGTTAAAAATAGACAATTCTAAAAACTCCAATGGGAGGGTTAGTGCCTTTCACATACCCCGAAATTACGGGCTGTATGTAGCCGAAATTTATAACCAGTGGTGAATTCATGTAAGTCTTGTTGGAGGGGGGGGGGGAAAGTGAAACCCTAATTGCAGAAACGTTACTTGGTTACAAATGTTGATGCTTCTATAATATCCCAATGCCCTGCGGACGCTGAAACCAAAAAAAAAAAAAAAACACCTTAGGTTTTCAAGCTTTTATTTGAAATTTCCGAAAATGTGATTTTTTAACATATTGTTAGGATAAACCGAAACATAAATAGTGTTTATGAATATTCCTTAATGAGTTTTGAATTTGGATGAAAATTTTTTTTCTGTGGGCAGTTTTTTTTCAAGCTTGTTTCTTAACTTTCACTTACTAAGAGAACCGGCAGAGGGAGGATTTAAGGGGGGATTTTAAGAATTTCGTTGAGTATTTTTGGCCATGGAAATCTCAATGGTAGGCCAAACTATTTATGCTTCCAACCCTATCCATTCCGGATATGACATAAAAATCCTCATGGTGCTATATGCCTCTTGACGATTGTGTTATGAAAACCCTTTAGGCCAAGCATATTGATGTAATTATTAGCTTTCAAGTGAACTCTTAATAAAAAGAATAATAGGGATTAGTGTTTCAGCCTTTTTATTTTTTTTCCAAAATATGCAAAAAACATTTTTGCAGTTAACTTGTACTGCTGGGATTATCATAGATAAAAGTGCTTATTCCAAAACCAAAGTTAAAAGAATTGTTTTCGTTAGAGTTTATTTTCAAAGCATGGTATGTTTTCACTAACTAGGGGGGCTGGGAGGTGGAGTGTACAAGGAAGGGGAGATCTAAGCCTCCGGCTAAGGTTTTTCGACCGTGGAGATGGTAGTGGTACCATTTTTATGCTTCCCTGTTGTGTAATTCCAGAAATGATACCAAAAAATGCCATTATTGGTGCCATGTGACACTTAACGATGATGTTATCAAGACAAGTTTGTAAAAAGCACGTAGATATGATCAAAAGCATTGAAGTGATCTCTCTGTGATGTTGCAATAGTCTGCTAGTTCTGCTGGTGAGCACACGATTTATTAAACTTCTTAAGGGGGATGGGAAGAGAGCATACATGATGCAGATTGTCAACTTCCAGTTAATGATTTTTTTTACCATAGATGTTATAATTGTAAAGTGTGACGTTATCGGAGTGAATTTATAAAAAAAAATAGATAGATATACATAGCAGCTTTGAAATAAACCGTTAAACATCTCTTTATTACGTTGTCGTATTCTGTTAGCCATGGTTGTAAAAAAAAGACCCAGACACATCGGTGCTGATGTTTGTATGACTCAATCCCGTTTAACCCAACCCTGCTCAATTCAAGCCCCTTAACTTAATCATTGCTCAACTCAACCCCCGTTCAACTCAACCTCTGTTTTATTCAACAGCCGTTCAACTCAACCCAATGCAACCCAACCCCCATGCAAGTAACCCCCCATTTAACTCAATCCTTATTCAAGTCAACCCAATGCAGCTGTACACCTATGTAACTTAACCTTCATTCAAATCTTAGATTAGGCTGATTTTATTCGGGGTTGGATTGAATGAGGGTTGAGTTAAACGAGGGTTGAGTTGCACGGGGATTGAGTTGAATGGGGATTGACAAACGGAGTTGAGTTGAATGGGGTTGAGCTGCATGAAGGTTGAGTTAAACATGGGTTGACATATACGAAGGTTGAGATGAATTCGGTTTGACTTAAACAGGGTTGAGTTGACTGGGAACCATCAGTACTGTCCACGCAAAAAAATGAGTTTTCCTTGTTGTTCAAAACGTGGATCTTCTGCGTGGAGTTAACGACCATCGTGATTCCATTGGTGTGCTTTTCATTTTGATCCCAAACCGTTTTCGAGAAGTTTCAGGCTCTTATTTGAAATTTCTATAAATTTGTTTTCGCAATAAAATTTTACTTTTGAGATTAATCGGAATAGTAGCCACCATACCATTCCTGAATCAACATAAAATGGCAATATTTTCACTAGACCCTTTTTTGTACAAAACGCGTTTTTAAACATTCGCTAACTATGGGCTGTAGCTCCCTCTTTACTAGGTTGTAACTATCACTGCAATCATGATTATACACTTTTTCGGGTACACTTGAAGGAAGCCGTTTAAAACTCTGTAAAGTACTGTAAAACAATTACAAATACTTTCTTACCTAAATCTTAAAAGCACATTGCTGTAATTTACCCCCATCCCCCTTGAGGGATAAATATACAACCCCACAATGTAATACTGTTATATTTTACAATAGCAACTTATACTGTAAGGGTTGATCCATAAATTATATAGCTGTTTTTCGAGATTGAAAGGGACTGAAAGTTTCCAATCAAAACTTTATTCGTCAAAAGTTTATCCGGTCAAAAGCCTTGGCAAATCGATTGGCTGTCTTAGAATTTAGGTTTTGGTGTATATATACCCCCTTTGGGCATATATTTATGTTTTGTAGCACAAAGTGACAGAAAATGCCACTTTATCAAGATCTCATTTTGTTATTCAAAGAGCATCATCTGCTGACGATTTACTAAAAACGTTGGTACTCACTGGAGCATTCATGCCTTTGTCAGCTGGCGGCTTATGAATAAACGTGGAGCTCACTGTAGAATTTACGTTAAATCTTGGAATTGTTTTTCAAGGTAGAGGGCTTAAAAACCTCATGCTTGGGGTTTAGACCATTAAAAAATTGCTTGGGTCTACTAGAAACTTGCATTTCCCGGCATCCTGATCCTTTTTGGGGAAAAATTATTGTTTTTTGGCACAAACTGGCTGAAAATGCCACTTTGCTGTGACACAATCTTTTTCCTAAACTAAAAACGTCAGCATCATGAGGACTGGTTAACAACCTAGGTGGCACTCACTGTGACACTCACTTCATACTGTAAGGCTCTATTTTACAATGTAGTAGTTTCTCAAGATGAGGATGAGGGCTCAAAATCTTTTTAAAATTTTTTAAAGGATAAAAATCGATTGCCTTCCTTAGAATTTTGCTTTTCCAGGTGTTTTGAGCCTCTTTGGGCTAAAATAGATGTTTTTGAAAAAAGCTGGCAGAAGGCACCACTCTGCTGCTGTATAATCTCTTGTTACTGAAGTAGGTCATGATCTACAGTTGATTGATCATAATCCTTAATAATCACTGCAGCATTCGTGTTATTATCAGCTAACGATCTTTGAATAAACACGAAGCTCAGTGCAGTATTTGCGTCATGCTCCAGAACCGTTTTTCAAGATGGGGGGGGGGGCTCAAAATCTCTTGTTTAGGATTTTAGCACATTATACAAGATTGACTGTAGTAAAATCGGCATTCCCTGATATTTTAACCCTCTTTACTAAAAAAAAAAACTTAGTTTTGTGGCATAAAATGGCAGAACACGCCACTTTGCTTAGGTTTGTCAAGAGGGGGGGGGGGTAAGGGGCAAGGCCGTACCCAGAGGGGGGGTTAGGGGGTTTTGAACCCCTCCCCCCAAATGTTTGTCTGACTTGTAAAAACGTAACAAAATGGACATAAACAAATTTTATATGCATTTTTTGTTTTTTTTGTGTACCCCCCCCCTCCAAAATTTTTTTTTGAGTAAAACCCCTTCGAAAAAAAAATGCTGGGCACAGCCTTGTTAAGGAGGCTCAAAACCTTCTGTTTAGGGGTTCAGAGTGTGGAAAACCGATTGACTATCTTTGAATTTCCATTGTCTAAGATTTGATGTTTGGTGGCAAATAACGGCAAAAACGCCACTTCAGTGCTTT
The DNA here is from genome assembly GCA_027921565.1 of Artemia sinica. Lineage (NCBI taxonomy): Eukaryota > Metazoa > Arthropoda > Branchiopoda > Anostraca > Artemiidae > Artemia > Artemia sinica. The sequence continues at coordinate 7,345,355 of CM051268.1, read as the reverse complement.
CCAAGCAAAAAAAAAGAATTTCCTTGTTGCTCAAGTTGGGGGTCTGTAGTTGTTCTGTATAGGGTTTTAGATTATTGTTATTCCAATCGTACACTTTGCTCAAGGTCCAATACCATTTTTGAGGGGTTTTGTGGTCCTTTCGAAATTCCTTTAAATTGACTTTCGCACTAATAATTTGCTTTTAAGATTAATGGAAATAACAGTAATCGTTTTTGAATCAGCTGTAAATGGCAATTTTTTCTCAGTTGGTAGTTGTTTTTTTTTATCAAAACGTTTTTTTAAAAGTTTGGCTGCAATGAGTCCTGCTTTGCTCTTTACGAGGTTACAGCTACTGGTGCAACCATGATTCATCACGTTAATATTATCGCGGTATACTTTAAGAAGCACGAGAAGAGGAGCAGTTCGGCTTAATGTATATGCCAAAGAGTTTGGGTAACTTCGAAGATGGAACTGGCGCTAATATCGAAAAAAAAACAAGCCCAAAAAAAAAAATACATGCCATCTAATATATGGCGTTTCTTGACACTTTTCAGTGTAGGAAAAAAGAAAAATTAGTATAATTAATGTGCCTGTCAAAATTACTGTAGTAAGAAGGGCCTGAACACAATTAAGAAGAGGCTTAAAAAAATGCAAAGAAACGCCAAAAGAAAGATAGCCTTTTCAGTTATCACCCTTATAAATCGCTTATACTCATTGGTATGTGCGTAAAAAGTTGTCGATTTAATAGATAGGAGTTTTAGTTGCTGCTATATCTTTGCTGGGACTATTACTTGCTGTGCTTCAAAAGCTAGGACAGGTTTTAAGTCTTATTCTAATACGGCTGGGTGTATGCCTTAGAATATCCGAAGTAAAACTTGAATTTTCCCAAAATAGCCACCTTTTAAGTATTATTTGTTTTGGCGTTAACCCTTGTGCTGGTACCCTGTTGAAACTCGTATTGGTCCTACAACAGGGTCCTCATTTTAAGATATTTTGAGTGTCATCTCATTTTCAGCTCATTTTGTTTAACATTTAAAAAGCAAAGGTTGTCCTATACTTGAATTTTAATAAGTTTACAATTCTGAATTTAGGGCAGATTATTAAAAAAAATTGCAGTGATTCCAACGAGTAAGTATTCCCAGTTTATAAATAAAAGTGAGAACCCAACGAAGAAGGCATCATATCTAAATAATGTAGTCTAAGCTCTGGTGAACTGATTGTGCCTGAGAGCACTGTTTTCGTATATGCTCTATAAAAGTGCCTAGCTTACAGGAAAAACTAGCATGTCTAAAATAATCAAATTAATATTTTTTTTATTAACGTAAAATTGCCCAGGTAAGCAAATGTGCCTATATATAATTTTAGCTACGTTTTAATTTTCCCAATTAGACTTTCTAAAAATTTGATCAGATTTCAATAATACTGATTGTTTTTTGTAGACTTTTAACACTTTATTTAATTTCTGGGTCTTATAGTACGATATCCAGGGTTGTTCTAAATGTGAGGGCGGGGGGGGGGGGGGGGGTTGGTGGCTAGTATCTATCAAATACATTTTTTTTTACTAAGCTTAGCTTTTTCATGATGAAGATTTGACATAAATGGCTCTATTAGTGTATTAATAAAAAAAAACTGGTTTGTTAGACATCTCCCTCAACATGCCGTGAAAGTTTCAACTTAATACCCTAAGCCGTTCCTGAGATATTGCTGATACACCCTTTTTACAACCTGCACGCATATAGTGTGTGTTGATTTAGTTCAACATGTCTTGCAGCATTCCCTGAAAGTTTCAGCTTAACACCCTTAGCCTTTTTAAGAGCCCAGGATCAAACAAGCCGCCCTTCCCAGTAAAAACACCTTATGTTCAGACAATGGGCACATTTCATAACATACAACCCTTGCCACAAAGGCTGTGGGTGGTCATGTCATGTGCGGAGGCAGAAGTATTGGACCTTTTAACTATTTTGAACGAAATTACTATCTCAAAATTTTGCTCAGACGTCTTTGGGTGAACGCAGCTAAAACGGGCATGGGTGGGGGTGGTTTACCCCAATCACTTTTGAGTCTGAGAAAAGACACTAGAACCTTCAATTTCCATTCAAATATGCCGCCTCAGAACTTTCCGCAGAAACACCTTCTATACAAATTGACCTGGGAAACAATTAATAAATTTAAGCCCTAACGCTCTTTACTTAGGTTGCGCTATTGCCCTGCCTATGATTTTCCTTTTCGAAACAAATAAAGATCGCCGTGAATAAACTATCATTTTCTCAAAAATAGGAAAGTTTTCATCTTCTCAACAACAGTATTGCACTGAGAATTCTTTTTGCATGGCCATCCAACCTGGCCATCTACTGAAAATTTTGGGATGTGTTTGCAACATATCTCATAGAAGAGGGGGTGTCAACCATTGCCATCTTTAACTGCGGATAAAACTCAAAAAGACAAATAACATTTTGGAGAGGGTAAAAAGGAAAGGATACGGCACTAGACCCTTAAAGTCCAAACCGGTGGTGCTGATATTCGTGTGTAGGCCCTTCAGCCAAGAATTGCAATGGGGGGGGGGGTGTGTGTTCAAAACGTATCTCATAGAAGAGGGAGCAAATTTTTATAATTTTACAAGAAAGCGAATCACTTTTTCTGTAATTTTACAAAACTTGACACTTTTTTTGGACTTTTGGTCTTTCAGTGTCGAGGAAAATACATGGTCTGCACAGCCCCCTCCGTCGGATGATAGTACTTTGAACTCAATTTTCAGAGTATAATAATTCTCTCTTCCTCCTCCCGTTCAGAAAAAAATTAAGTTCTTCTAAAGATTCGGGGCACAAGTACCCTTGGTTGTTTACTAATCTTTACATGTACTTTTGTAATAGTTTGTACTACTTTAATAGTGTTTTGCGTTCAAAGACGTTTTTATTATATCTACTCTCTTTCATCTGAATTACATGCAGTCATTCTTAATACAATTTTAGATAGATGGCAGGCCATCTTCATAGCAGTTCTTGCGGTTGCGACCATGTAGAAACCCTTGGCGTTGAATATAGTTTGTATTCTAAGATCAACATGGAAAGTTTGGAATGTCTCAATGAATCTGTTGACGGCTCAGGGAAGTTGGTTTTTAAACCCTGGGATGAAAGATTGGACAGAACAAAGGTATCTCAACAAAGCTTAATTTCTACTAAATTTTCACCTGATAAATAAATTACTCAGAAAATAAAGGTAAACATACATTTTGGTGAAGATTTTGTCTATTGAATTAAAAAGAAAAAAAAAATATATGGTAAAATTTTTACTGAAGGTGACTTCCTTGGAAAGTAATTAAAATGGGGAGGGTGAAATTGCATACTAGTTTCATTACGATTGACGCTAAAAAAGGAATTAAGAAATGGAAAGGAAAGGTGTGAAAGAAAAAGTTGAAAATAATAAACGTCGGTGTCAATCATTGCCAGCTTTAACTATGGATAAAATTCAAAGACAAATAACATTTTGGGTAGGGTAAAAAGGAAAGGATACAGCACTAGACCCTTAAAGTCCAAACCGGTGGTGCTGATATTCGTTTGTAGGCCCTTCAGCCAGGAAGTGGTATGGGGGGGGGGGGTTGGAATCTTCATGTGTTTTGGAGAGGCACCTTTATGATCGCAGACTTGACAGATACTGAATGTAAAAATAGAAAGGAGGAGATAGGAAGGAAAATTAGAGTTGAAGTTTCTCTGAACACTCTACCCATTCGCTTTGTTCGCTCATGAGTAATTCGAGGGATGAGTTAAAACCTTTTCAAAAGCTGGCATCTCCGCATCTGTATGATCGCAGTTAGCCTGAGAAGGCATTTTAACTTCACCCTGTACTCAAGTGCAAGGCTGTTTCGCACAGTTCAATGAAGATAGGGATGAAATAGCAGATGTGGATGTCTATGTCACCCACATTCTCTCTGACTGAAGGTAAATTCTAAGACATTAATTAAAACATGTGAAAACTTTGGCCTATCAGCTGTTTTATGATCACAAAACCGATTGACACAAAAAAGAAGGAAAAAAAGGAAGGGAAAGGTATCATAGGCAGCGCAATAGCCCTGCATAAGTAAAGAACGATGTTGGCACAATTTATTATTTATTTTTTTGTTTCCATACCCAGGCACTTCGTATCGAAGGAGTTGTCGTAGAAACTTCGAAAAGGGCTCATTCGATTGGAAATCAGAGTGGCTAGTGCCCTTTTCAATAGTCGAAAGTTATTGGAGGGCAACTAGCCCCCCCCCCCCACGCCCATCATTCCCCCAAACGCATCCAATCAAAATTTTGAGATAGCCATTTTGTTCAACGTAGTTGATTTCCAGAAAGAAAATATATTTTTGAGGAGGACACTACCCCACAACCCTCAGGGCAAGATGCCCTGGGGGAATATAAAAACGATGTTGGCACAATGTATTATTTATTATTTTTTCCTTTAGAGCAGGGCACTTCGTATCGAAGAAGCTGCCGTAGAAACTTCGAAAAGGGCTCATTCAATTGTAAATTGGAGTGGCTTGTGCCCTTTTTAATAGTCGAAAGTGATTGGAAGGCGACTAACACCCCTTCCACGCCCACCATTTCCCGAAAAACATCCAATCAAAATTTTGAGATAGCCATTTTGTTCAGCGTAGTTGATTTCCAGATAGAAATTATTTTTTTGAAGAGCACACTCCCCCACAGCCCTCAGGGCAAGGGTTGTAAGTTATGCTCTGGAGGCATATAAGGTTTTTATAGAAGGCGTTGTCGTAGAAACTTCAAAACAGGCTCATTCGATTGGAAATTCAAAGGGCTAGTGCCCTTTTTAATAGTCGAAAGTGATTGGAGGGCAAGTAACCCCCCTCTCACGCCCACCTTTTCCCCAAACACATCCGATCAAAATTTTGAGATAGCCATTTTATTCAACGTAGTTTTAAGTTCTGGAAATTAGGTCTTTGAGGATGACAACTCCTATAGCCCTCAGGGCAAGGGTTGTAAGTTATGCCCTGGGGGCATATATGGTTTTTATAGAACGCAGTGTCGCAGAAACTTCAAAAAGGGCTTATTCGATTGGAAATTGAAATGGCTAGTGCCCTTTTTAATAGTCAAAAGTGATTGGAAGGCAACTAACACCCCTTCCACGCCAACCATTTCCCCAAACACATCCAATAAAATTTTGAGATAGCCAATTTGTCCCACGACGTAAAAAGTTCAGGAAATGATACCTTTGAGCAGGACACTCCCCCCCACAGTCTTCAGGGCAAGGGTTATAAGTTTTGCCCTGGGGTCATATAAGGTTTTTATTGAAATCTTTGTCTTAGAAACTTGAAAAAAGGCTCATTCGATTTGAAATTCAAAGGGCTAGTGCCCTTTTTGATAGTCGAAAGTGATTTGAGGGCAACTAACCCCCCTCTCACGCCCACCTTTTCCCCAAACACATCCAATCAAAATTTTTAGATAGTCATTTTATTCAACGTAGTTGAAAGTTTTAGAAATTAGGTCTTTAAGAATGACAACCCCTCCCCCACAACCCTCAGGGCAAGGGTTGTAAGTTACGCCCTGGGGGCATATAAAGTTTTGTTGAAAGCGTTGTCGCAGAAAATTTAAAAGGGCTCATTCAATTAAAAATTGAAAAGGCTAGTGGCTTTTTTAATAGTTGAAAGTGATTGGATAGCAACTAACGCCCCTCCCACACCCAGCATTTTCCCAAACACACCCAATCAAAATTTTGTGATATCCATTTTGTTCAACGTAGTTGAAAGTTCTGGAAATTAGGTCTTTTAGGATGATAACCCCTCAGAGCCCTCAGTGCAAGGTTTGTAAGCTATGCCCTGAGGGCATATAACGTTTATATAGAAAATTGTTATAAAAATTTCAAAAAGGGCTCATTTGATTGGAAATTGAAATTGCCCTTTTTAATAGTCGAAAGTGAGTGGAGAGTAATCAACCTCCCTCCTACGCCCACCATTTGCCCAAAAACAGTCAAACAAAGTTTTGAGATAGCCATTTTGTTCAACGTAGTTGAGAGTTCTGGAAATTATGTATTTAAGGATGACAAACCCCGCCAGAGCTCCAAGGGCAAAGGTTGTAAGTTCTGCCCTGGGGGTATGTAAGGTTTTTATAGATAGAGTAGTCGTTAAACTTCAAAAGGGGCTCATTCAATTGGAAATTGAGAGGGCTAGTGCCCTTTTTAATAGTCAAAAGTGATTGGAGAACCCACTCTCACGCCCACCATTCCTCCAAACACATCCAATCAAAATTTTCAGATAGCCATTTTGTTCAACGTAGTAGACAGTTCTGGAAATTAGGTCTTTGAGAATGATACCCCCACCCCCCCAGCACTCAGGGCAAGTGTTGTAAGTTATGCCCTGGGGCATATAAGATTTTTATTGAAAAGTTTTGTCGTAGAAACTTCAAAAGGGCTCATTTGATTGGAAACTGAAAGGGCTAATGCCATTTTTAATAGTTGAAAGTTATTGGAAAGTGACTACCGCCCCTCTCACGCCCACCATTTCCCCAAACACATCCAATCAAAATTTTGAGATAGCCATTTTGTTTAACGTAGTTGAAAGTTCTGGAAATTAGGTTTTAGAGGATGACAACCACCCTAACAGCCCTTAGGGTAAGGGTTGTAATTTATGCCCTGGGGGCATATAAGGTGCTTATAGAAAGCGTTTTCGTTTCAAAAAGGGCTCATTCGTCTGGAAATCGAAAAGCCTAGTTCCCTTTTTAATAGTCGAAAGTGATTGGAAGGCTTGACATTTTTATGCTAAAGATTGATCTGGGTATAATGTTTTACTTTTTTTGTTGTTGTTGTTTAGACCAGGGCACTTCGCATCGAAGGATTTGTCGTGGAAACTGCGAAAAGGGCTCATTCGATTGAAAATAGAAAGGGCTGATGCCCTTTTTCATAGTTGAAAGTGATTAGAGGGCAACTAATCCCCCTCCCACGCCCACACTCCCACGCCCACCCTCCCATTTGCCCATTATGTTTAAAAACTAAATTTTGCCTTAAGATTAAATCAAAATGCGCTATGTTAATGCTAATTCCCAATAAGGCATCTCAGCAGTATCCCAAGAACGACTGAGGGTATTATGTTCAAACTTTCGGGGCTACTTCTGCTCGTAAAATTTAACAAATCAAAACAGCGTAAGTGTATCCAAGCTATCAAAGAAAGAAAACAGATTTTTTTGCGAATGGTATTAAGTTTTCCATTGCAGGTCAACTAGAGGAGGTATGAAACTAAATTAAACACTACTATTTGTGTCCAGATTTTTAAAAGGGTGTATGTTGTTAAAAATTGCTGAAAATTTTTCTCCAGCATACAAAAAGAAGGCCAAACTATAAAGTCTTAAAAAAACGAAAAGATTTAAAGTATTATTTTCTTTTTCCCTGAAAAGACTATGTCAATATAAAACGAACAGAAATTAATTAAAAAAACTTTTTCCACAAAATAAGTTTTTCAAAGAAAAGTAAAGAACTCCATTAAACAAAAAATTAGCAAAAATAAAATCAAATAATCTACCAAGCTTGAAACTATCACAAATCAGCATCGATAATTAAATGAAACCCAAAACGAACAGAAATTACAATAAATAACCGAGTCAAACTCAAAACGAGCAGAAATTAACATAAGTTGGGCTCAAAACCCCTATGCCTTCCCAAGGCCAGAACAAAATTTGCACTTTACTGAAAAAAATTTGAATGCTTTTACTTTTATAACTTTAATAAATCAAATAATATTAACATTTTGATTACTAAATATCAGTATATGTATATTAAACTGACAATGTACATTCATTTATGCATTGAAATCCTGCTATGAAATCCTGCTATGAGTTTTAAAGATGTCGAGTACGGCCTCGACCTAGCCCGTTGATTTTGAATTAAAATCAAGTAGTTGCGGGCATCAAGCCATGGCTAATTGTAGAAAAAGCCAAGACAGATAGTCCGAGTGAGTGAAAGGCAAATCTGGCATCAGCCCTTTTTATAATTGTATAAAAATGATGTAATTTCATTTGTCGATAGATAATTCTATCTATCATTCGTCCATACGTCATTTCCTAGGGCAGAACTAAGGTAGATACACATAGAACCAAGAGACCTGAACGATTAGGTTGACTCGTGACGGACAATGTCCACTGGAATTATATGAAAAATCTGGGACTGAATTTGCTTGGACTCACAGGCGAACAAGTGAAACCTAAGGCTAATAGGCTTGGCTGCGGTCCAGCAAGCACTAAGTCAATAAAACTCGTACCTGTGTTTCCTTCTGAAGATCTGCTAATCTAACAAAATCTAAGAAATAATTCTGCTTTTGGGTTCGACCGAGTACACACTAAATTACTAAGAGCAGTAGCCCCGTCATTCATAGAGCTTCTTACTTACTTAGTAAATTCCATGCAAAAGGGCACTTTCTTAGAACTACTAAAAAAAGCTAGATTAATTCCTCTGCATAAAGGAGATTCCCGAGTTGATCTGGCTAATTATTATTATTATTATTATTCATTTATTGCCCGTCAAAAAAAAGGTACAAAAGTTACAGTTGACGGAGTAATCACTAAAGAAAACAAAAAGAAAAAAAAAGAAGAATTAGAAGGACACAAACACACATTGAAAATTCAGATAGCCTACATGACAAAAAAAAACTCTTCATTACATTAATACCACAGTTTATATAATATACCAGTAAGTTTACCGCAGATGATTTCTGGCTCTTCATTCTCGGTGCGAACAAAAAGCTCCTCCCACTTATTTCTGCACTTATTGTCCACTTATTGGTTGAGCCGGCCAAGTGGTTTTGTCAGTACTTGTTCCGCAGGTGATTATTCTTTGTCTACCCGTGAAAAGATCTAATGCCGCTTATGTTTATATCTGCAAAAACGTTCTCTGGTGCACTCGCACCTCGGTCCGGGTTTTTATAATGGGTGAGATAGGGAAAGATCGTATTGGATAATTATATAAACTGTGGTTAATACGAACAATGATGCTAACGAAAGGATGATAAATTTTTTTTTTTAAAACGGGAGGGAGATTTATTAATACTAATATTATTATTATTATTCCTTTATTACCCGTCAAAAAAAAAGGTACATATACGGAATAATCACTAAAATGGCAAAAAAAATAGAGAGAGAAAAAAAAATCATTACATACATTACATTAATCCAAAAAAAAACTATTGTGAACAAATTGGTGACCATGGATGATTAAACTTACTTTGAAAACGGGATAGAGATTTATTAATGCTAATATTAGGGTCAGCTAGCTTATACAAATGAATAATTTTACGGTTTCTTGTCCAAGGGGTCAAATGTAGAAGATATTTAGCAAATCTGTAGAGGATTGATCGTAGGTGCTTTTTATCTGTAACTGTAAAGAATTTCCAGACCTATTTAATATACACCTATTTTCATTCTTTCAGTTTTTCTAAAGTTTTTAAAAAAACCTTTGCAGCAGCAACTATTCTAATTTATGGAGAAGAAAGGGTTCCTTAATAATAATCTGTTTGAGTACAAACCAGGGCACTCCATCTAAGGTACGCTAACTGCATTGAGTCTATGGATAAATAAATCTCTGGATCCCGGTCTACCACCTCCAGCAGTTCTGGTTGATTTCAGAAAAGCATTTGATAGTATTTACCATTCAATTTTTCTGGAAAAACTAGGACATATATGAATAAGAGGCATTGCTTTGAATTGGTTTATATCTTATCTGAGGGACCGCTGGATTTATATTAGAGAAGACCCTGGAAACTATGTACTCGTCGACTGTGGTGTTCCCCAGGGCTTAACATTAGGACCATTGCTGATCCTGATCCACGTTAATGACCTATGTCGAATACAGTACCTAGCGTGAAAAAATCTTCGCAGTTGTAAACTATGTTGAGATTAAGATTCTGTTCAACCCAAAGATGAGAAGGGTGAGCTCGTGGCTTTTGCTGATGATACCCACGCTTCACTGTTGTGAAACAAATAAGACAACGCTCATGTTCAAACTGAGGAATGTCCTGGAGGAGGTTTATCTTTGGATGGATGCTAACCGACTTGTTATTAATGTTGAAAATCTTGTATTTTACTGTTTTCCCAGGTGGCGGGCTGTTCATCCGGAGATATGTGGTATCCAAACATCCAGAGGTCTGATCGCTCGATCATAAAATCGCTTTGAAATTATTGGGATTGTCCTTGGTGAAAACTTGTCTGCATCATATTCAAGTAATTAAAATGATGCTATCCCGGAATCATGGAATAATAAAAAAAAACTCAAGAACACCTTGGCGTAGAAAAAAGTAGTCCCCCTGTACAATGCCCTCATAAAGCCCTTATTTACGCAACTGTGAAATGAACCTAGCCATCGACTTTTAAATCTCACTTGCATAATCAGAATTCGATCCATAAACAATGTCTGGAATTAATTGGAAGAAGTGAAGACTACTTGTTACTGGAGACACTGTATCGACTATTGTGCTTGACTTTTTGTTTAAATTTCTAGCTGGTAAACTGCCATCTTCATTTGAGACATTGTTTTGACCTATCTCTGACCAGCATAATCAGCATACTAGATCATCTTCGAACCTGCACATATCTACATTTGTGCTTTAGTTTTTATTTTGTTTTGTGTTTGTATATTCTATTATATTCTTTTATGTCGTTTGCTATGGCCCGGCTGTTTTTTTTAGTAAATGAATATCATATCATACCCATCACAGAAACCGTGCGATCAGCTATTGCTCCTAATATAACATGTAAAATGATATGGAATCAGACCCCCGAAGAGCTTAGAGGTAGGAGCTCCCTTTTGTTGTTTAAAAAAGAGTAAAAGATCGTTTATTAGCATTACAAAAGAATAGTTTTTTTCTTTATTTTTATTGTTTCTTAATTTTTTTATTTAGGGGTGGTTTCCCCTTGGGCTATGGTCAGGGCAGTATTTGGTTAATTTTATTGATTGATGGGAGGTGAGATCGTGTCTGAGAGTAGGAGTCATGACCACTCTGAGTATTTATGTTTAAAAATGTAAATCTTGTGGTTCTTGGCATCCAGGAATAGATTGAGATGTTTTAAATCATGTGAGATTTATTTATCTTTTGTTTTGTCAATTAACTCATTGAACATTGAAAAAAAAATCATAGATATACTCAAGTCTGACACTTGAAGAGGGGAAGTTGGAGGGCAAAACTTAAAATTTGTCCTTGAGGGGGGGAGGGAGGGGGGGGGCAGGGTTAGTTATCCAAGGAAAGAACATTTTTAACACCGTAATTCTTAGTTTTTAATTTTTCTTAATGGGAATACCTTCTTCCCTGTTCTCTAACTCTATTTATAGGTATAAGTAGTATATAGCGTATTTACAAATTAGAATGTTTTTCACAAATCAAAATTTTCATACCAGCCCGGCTATATAGTAGGCGCCTCAGTGTTAATTATGACTGTCAACCAAGAAAAATGCATTAAAAAAACTTTACATCCTAAAATAATATGTTTAGATACATCTTAATCAGAATATTCTCTTTTAGTTTGTGCAATCAGATGTGGACGAAGAACTTCTTTTCAACATTCCGTAAGTTCATTTTTCATATTCATCTCTATACACATTTATAATAACTAGGATTCCTTCGAAATCGTGGACAAACTTACAAGAAAGAAAGAAAAATAATTTTCCGGTAAAATGAAATAATCAAGTAGTAAATAAATGGTACTGATGTCACAAAGATATTAAGTATATCTAGGCAAATTTCAAAGAAAAGCGAGGTGGAACAATTTGATTAGTATAAGTTACCTCTGGGCAGGGAACACGAATATTCTCCATTGACGAACGATTTTCAACGGTCGCTTTCGCCATTTGAAAAGTTATTTGCAATTTCCTTTTTCAAGTAAATTAATTCAGTTAGTGATGCAACTACCTGTCCCATGCCATTAAGAATTTCTTATAAGCTTCCAACCTTGTTTCTGATCAACCGTTTTTTCGTAGCTATTTCTCCTTATAGCATTTTGTTGACCATGAATTTCATCTTTCTGTTTCTAAGTTGTCGGGAAACTTGACCTTGGACCTGACCTTGAATTTCATCTTTCTGTTTCTAAGTTGTCGGGAAACTTGACCTTGGACCTGACCTTGAATTTCATCTTTCTGTTTCTAAGTTGTCGGGAAACTTGACCTTGGACCTGACCTTGAATTTCATCTTTCTGTTTCTAAGTTGTCGGGAAACTTGACCTTGGACCTGACCTTGAATTTCATCTTTCTGTTTCTAAGTTGTCGGGAAACTTTCCTCTCAGTTTTTTTGGTTTGGTTTTGGATTATGGGTGCTTATTAAAATTGGGTTCTAATTAGCTTCTATTGGGGTTCCAAATAATTAAAATAAAAATGGCTTAAAATCAAAATTGCTTTTTTTTTGATAATATTAAAAAGACCTGCAACGTGTTATAAATTTTTTTAGCCGCCATTTGTTGTTGACAAAGAAGTATCGGTACCCTGAAATCTCCCTGGCAAAGGCAAATGGATTTCAACATTTCAAATTCTGTACATCTTTGTTCGAACTTCTTGACATGTTTATGATCATTACATTGTTGGCTTATTAAGTCGTTACACTAGTTTACAATGTTTTTTACAATGTTTTTTTTTTTACAATGTTTCCAACTAAGTCATATACCAAAGATAAGACAGATGAATTCACGTGGCAATGAAAATTTGTGAACTTCTAAGCGCCAAGAAAGCTAATGAAGATTGTGTAGTGTTAAAATTGATTATGTTTTCCAATAGAAATTTTTCTGATTCCTTTTCAAAATTCTTCTTCTGATTCCGTTTTTGAATTCCCCTTCTGGTTCCCCCAAAAATTATTTTTCATTCCAAAAAGGTTAGCAACACCATTAAAAATGGTCTTAACGTACCAAGGACATCAAAATGAACACATTTTTGACTCCGGCTCCATCCTAGGTCTATTTATCTTGTCAAACTGGGATGTACTATAATTTTAGTCTGGTTATATTTTTTTCTATATATAGTAGAATTTTTTTTTCTTTTTTACATTAGATTTTTATTGACCATTTTATGCTTGTTTGGTGTTTTTTTTATTATTTTGCTTGCATTCGTTTCTTTGTTTTGCTTTTTCTTTTTGGATCTATGAAGTGAATTCGGCTCAATTAGAGCTTGTGATAGCCTTTTGAAAATAAATACTATCTTATCTTATCTATTGGGATTTTGTTTATTGCGTAAATTCTCTCCTTTATTACCACATGTAATCGTGAAAAGAAACAAACGGATTTTTTTTCTTATTTGGAAACAATATGTTAGGGTTTTATTCCTGCATAGATTTAGTCGTTCTCACTGTTTTTTACTCAGTTTGCTGATAATTAGTGGCACTGTTTGTCTTTTGCAACAGCAATCAGAATAGTACACTTTTTAGATGTACATGATGATGTATCTTTTCGCTTATTTTGTGCTGATTTTTCACACACGTTTTTTATTTTTAAACTTGGCACCTGCTAAGTTTTAAAACTGCATTCCTGCATCAATTTTTTTTTTTTTTTGCATTAAAAATTGAGTTCTCGGGTTTTTCTGAATTTTTTAAGACGCATATACTTATGTAAGTTCCAGCTTTAAGTGTTCTTAGTACTTAAAGTAGTCGTATTTTGAGCTCAGAGCTAGCTAGTACGGAATGATATATTTTACATGGCTCATACTTTGGGAAGAGGACAATTTAAAAAAAAGTTATAAAACATAGACACCTTCAATTGAGAGAGGCACCTCTCTCTACCTCCTGTCTAACGTAAAGTTAATAAACACAAGATAAAATCAGGATGGGTTTGAGTCATGGATCTTATCTATTTGCAAATCCTTCGTGTTCATATTTTATTATGGGTGAGTCTGATGTGTCTCATTTTCCACCCTGTTTTTTTTCAGGGGTGATTGTATCGGACCATAAAATATTTTCATTTCACTTTATTGGGAGAGGCGTCATAGAATATTAGGAGAACACGAAAAATATAATTTTTAGCACTCGTTTTTAACAACAAAGGAGATTGCGCAATAGCGAACTGCTGTTTCCTACCATTTTGTGTCGCAAAACATAAATTTTTGCCCAAAGATGGCCAAAATACTGGGAAATGCAAATTCTGAGATTACCAATTTATTTTTCATTGTCTGAAACTCTTAGCTAGAGATTTACAGTTCGCCTTCCTGAGAATCGATTTAGATTTCCCCGTATTTGTCTTTCAGCGTATCAGCTGCTGAAGGGGCTTTTCTCGTTGCTTCTTTTAGCAATTCAAGCATTTTCTTGCTATTATGATGTCTGGACGCATACTCGAGCTCATTTGCAATATTTGACCAGTACTGTTCTCGGTTCTGTGTGACTGATAGTTTAACTGCTTGTTGGGCTGCTTTTAAGGGCTCCTTTGCACCACTTACGAGGGTATGCTTCTTTTCAACTAGCTCTATGTTGAGGTCAAAAACCCAAACTTGTTTTTTCTGGTTGGTGTGGCCAAGGACTTTTTTTTTGAGAAGGAGTAGAGGTAGATACTTCAGAACAGCCTACCCTCCCAGGAAACTTTAGCCTGTACATGCATTGTACAATCTTCCTTCAAAATACTAGTTTTTCCTCATCGGAAAAAACTGACAGAGGGTGAAAAGTAGGGAAATTGAATTCTCTTTCTTTATTTTTCTTTTGGCCGCGGAGCCCATTTCAACAAGGATTTGATCACAGTATATTAAGAATCATCACGGTGTGTAAAATTGGTAGAGATTGATTGTACTTCGGCAAATTAGTACAATCCCTGCTAGGAAAATAGCAATTTTGAATATATTTGGATCATTTCAATTCCAAGGTTCTACGTTCTACAATCTTAGAATCAGGCTTTATTTTGAAAAATGCTTACCAAAATATGTAATTTTAATAGCCATGTGCACATCAAAAGAATCTGCCATCCATTGAAATTTCAAACATGTAAAAGTTTTCTTGCCCAATTTCATCTGAATTACATCTATATTCAGTCAGGGCTTCCACTATCCCCGAATTTTCGGGGATTTCCCCGAAAATCTATGTGTTTCCCCGAAAAAATTTTTTCTCCCCGAAAATCACCCAATCATGGTGTCACCCCTAGAAAATATTATTTTACATACCATATTTATAACTACTCTCTTGTTCGTTAATTTTCGTCTTCTTTGTTACTTTACTTTATTCAGTTTTAGTCACTAGTAAATTTCGAATAGAAGGAATGGCATAAAGCGACATAACTTCTTTTAAAAACATCACATCCTTCTTCTCAATTGGCCATTTTTCATGAACATTGTCCTTTTGACTATTTTTGACTACTGACCAAATTTCAGTTAACAATTTTCTATTATCATTGACCATTTGACTAATGTACCATTTTTATTTCTTTTCCTCGTTTGATAAATTTAATACAATTATAACGGAAAACTTATTCAATTTTTGTCACTTTTAACTTTTGTACCGGAAGAACGGCATGGGACAACATAGCTTATATTGAAAATGCCTCTCGCTTTTATTAAATTGGCTGTATTCACTCCTACTGATATGTTAGTCTAAATCTTCCTATTTAACAAAAAAAGTCAACTGGCGTTGCCCCCCTCCCCATATCTAACACACACCCGTATTTACTCTTCTTTGCAGTCATATTAGCCGAAATTTTTTTATGGCCTTTTAAGGGACAAAATTTCCTAATATAGCTTCATCCTAATAAAGGCCTCCTCGTGGGGAGCTATAGCTCCATCCTAATAAAGGCCCTTATGTTCCTGTCTCCTCGTGGTATTTTGTTAGTTCTTCTTTAGTATTAGCTTAGATTATTTTTTTATTTTTCTTTATTTCTTTATTTATTTTGCTTTATTTTTCAATATTTTAAAGAAAGGAATTTGAGCTTGGTGAATAAAGCTTTCAGAGATTTTCAGAAATATTCGAAATACTTTCAGAGAGTTTTCTTCACCTGGCTCTATTACTTTCTTTAAAATATAGAAGAAAGTATGTCTGAAAAAGTATTGTTTAAATAAGGGACATATGCTGTACGTTCGAGGACCCAAATGTTTTTATGTTCTTTTACTGCTTTTATAAACTATGCCTGCTTTTTGCCACTTGTAAAAGATTCCTCCCCGCATGTGTCTGAAAAAGGAATTATCTAATAGTGTCAGGGAAAAGCAGTGCAAAAGCGAAAGAATCTGTTCACCCCGGTGTAGGCATTCCGAAGGAGCTGATGAGAAAGATGTTACAAATGCAGTTACCAACTGCACTAAATCGGTTCGAGTACAGGCTACAATGGCAGTTAAGCTATATTTACGTTCAAGTTCTGACTTAGAATTGGCGATCTCCTTTGATGTGCAATTTTCTATGACTGATTCAAAATTTTTAAATACATTCATAACCCTTTATGGTGTTTTAAGTATGAAGGTGTTTTAAGGTTGAAGTATAAACGTTGTGATGGAGTGCACAGCAGCAATAGAATCCATGGAAAGCTCTTAATGTGCCAACTGTGGAAGTAAAGGCTATCTAGCGTTTAGTGTGTAATGTCCATAAATCATCGGCTTCGCCAATAAATGAAGACGACTCAAATTACCCTTTTCATAAATTGGATTGTTCAAGTATTAGATTTTTGGTTCAGATCATTTTCTATTTTTAATTACGCTTCGTTCTTCCCTTTTAATTTTTATGGAATTAAATAAATTTAATTAAACAATTTGTCAAACAGTTTCATTAAATAATTTAATTTATTTTAACGGGTAAGCAATAAATCACAGTTATATCCCTAAAGATTAAAAATTACTTTTTTTGGAATAACTAATGCACTTGGTTTTCATGAAAGCCTGTAAAAGTAATTCATTAACGAATAAGTAAAGGGTGTATTTGTGCAAGTTTTCCTGATACTGTGCACCAAGACAGTGAACCTTACATGTCGCTTAAAAACATAATGTTGCTCAAGAAGTATAATTAATAAATAATCTAATTTTTCATCTTCAACTTCCCAAAGATGCACTTTGGGACTCTTATTTATGTGTCAAAGCTGCGCATGTGCAAAGTTTAAGGAAGTTAATAAGTATAACCTATATTTAATACCCACTTTTAAGAAAAACTTATTTTGTCTTTTTAGCCGTATTGCCCAAGTTAAGCGGAAATCCAACCCAAGGAAGTTCCATCATACAGTTCAGAATATTATCTGTAAAAAAAGTGACCAAAGTTGAAGTTAGAGATAATGATGATAAACCCCTGCTACCTAGTGAGATTAATGAATTTTTTGCATCATTTGTAAAATTCATCCACGACTAACAATATTACCACCTTCAATATAACTCAGTATCAAATATCCCTATCCTAGAGATTAGTTCAGTTGTTAAGAAGTTGAAGGCAATTGATCCTCGTAAATCTAGTTACCCGACTGAAATACCGATTAAATTTATTATTGATTGTGCTAATGTTTTATCTACTCATTTAACGGCAATTTTTAACCTATGTTTTATTGATGGAGTTTTCCTTAGTATTTTTGAACAGGCCTATGCTACCTCAACCCCCAAATTTAAGGCCCCTAAGAGTACTAATGATATAGTGCCGATTTCAAAAACACCGGCTCTTTCAAAAGTGTTTGAAAGTTATATTTTTGATCGTTTATTTGAGGACATAAAATATAACATAGATTCCCAACAATTTGGATTTAGACCCGGGCATAGCACTGTTCATTGTTTGGTTGCATTGTTGGATACCATCCTTAAACATCTAAAAATATGGGGCTTATGTTGATGCATTATTTGCTGATATAGTTAAGGCTTTTGATAGTCTTGACCATAATGTAGTAGAAGAAGCTAGAGTTGGGGGTGCCCGTCCATTTGTTGTACATGTGCTTGCTAGTTTTTTTCAAAAGATCTCAGCGTGTACAACTCCCTAATCATGAGCCTTCTGGATTTTCAGATATTTTTTGTGGTTTGCCACAAGGGACTAAATTAGTCGCACTTTCTTTTCTAATTGTTTTTTTTGTCGTATTTTTAGCAACAGCTCGTGAGCGTTCTAAATTTGCTGATGATTTAGTTGTCTTATCACTGCAACTAAGTCCTCCGACTACTTAACAGTCTGACATGACGAGAATTCTTAATGACCTAAAAGCTGAATTCTGAAAGGTAAAACTGACGGTCAGCGAAACTCAGAGCTCTTATATGACTTTTTCCTTCCTAAAGGTCGACAGCCACTCTTCTCTTATTTCCCTACTGCCAACAAAAAAAAAAAATTAAATACTTGGAGTACTTTTGGACGAAGATTTAAAATGGAACTCGCACGTTGACTATCTGACTGAAAAAGGCGCCTCACTTTTTCATCTATTTTCTAACCTTAAGAGATTTGGTATGTCAACTGAGGTTTTAAAGTCGTATACTGCTGCTACGTTAGACCTTCTCTTGAGTGTGCTTGTCCAACTTAGCATTTGCGTTTGACGAAAAATCAATCAGATAGTATTGAGATGATACAAAAAAGAGCTGTAAAAATCATACTTGGACATAACTACTCAACATATGATGATGCACTAAAACAACTCAACTTGGACTCACTTGATAGTCGTAGACATAAGTTGACATATCGATTTGGACCAAATTTTTTGAACTCCCCAGCTCATTGTGGTCTACTACCAGATCTTGAAAGCCCCCCTACTGAAGGACCTGTCACTGGACTCTGAGAAATAAACAAACAATTGTCCACAGTTAAGCACTTACCCAGCCTCTAGCACCGATAGATATTGCAAATGATTTGTCCCTTATTTTACTCGGTATTTTAATAATACCACCTTAACAAATATTTAAAGTTTGATGCAGCTTATTTCAGGTATTTGCCTGCGTGAGGTAAGGATCCTTGCCTCATAGAGGTAGGAGAAGCATAACGGTCCCAAATCCGTAAAATGAGGAGGGTTGGGTGATAGGCCTGCGACCTATCCCCGTAAAATTCCAAATTGCAAAAGAAACATCGATGAGCATCGGATACCCAACTATACCATTCGAAGACAACCCCAGCACGCCCACGGACACTATTTATGACAGTGAAAACTATGAAAAAAAATTAGATTCTGGAATGTAAGGACACTAAAACAAGTACTCAGAGAGATGAAGAAGTATAAGCTAAATCTCCGTGCTCTGAGCAAATTCAGGTGGATTGGATCTGGATATGAACAACTAGGAGATGGTTACTCGCTAATTTACAGCGGAAATGAATCCTGGCACCAGGCTAGAGTTGGGATAATGCTGTCTGACCCGGCCACCAAAGCACTAGTTGAATGAAAGCCAGTCAGTGAGAGGTGCTTACTTGCAAGATTTGTAACCACCCATCTGAAAATCTCAATCATTGCATGTTATGCTCCTATGAATGATGCAGAGGATACTAATAAGAAGCCATTCTACCAAGCTCTTCATTTATTGAAATCAGAAGCTCCATCACATGACCTTCTTTGTGTGGATGGGGACTTCAATGCAAAAGCTGAAGCAAAAAGAGACTACTGTCCTAAGTCCTAGGGAGACATGGTCTTGGCGAAATAAATGAAAATGGAACCCTCCTGGTAGATTATGCTCTGAGTAATGATCTTATGGTCGGCACAACTCAGTTTGAACATAAAACCATCCACAAAAAGACATGGATCTTGCCAGACGGCAGGACGAAGAACCAAATAGATCATCTGCTAATTTCAAGAAGATGGTGTACAAGTCTTCTGGACGAACGTGGTTTCAGAGGGGCAGATGCCCAGTCAGAACATATCCTGATGGCAGCAAAATTGAAAGTCAAGCTGAAAGTGCAAAAAAAACGAAAAATCGAATTCTGTGAAGCTGTATGATGTAGATAAGTTCCATGACCGAGAAACCCGAAGAAACTTTTGTATGGAGTTGAAGAACTCATTCGCTTCGCTTGAAATAGAAAACTGCACTGACAGTCTGGAAACAGCATGGCTAAAAGTGAAGACAACATACAATCAAGCTGCTAAAGATGTGCTCAGATATAAGAATAAACCGAAGGAAAGATGGATATCTCAAGAAACTTAGAAAGTAATCAATGATCACAATGACCTAAGACAGCAAATTCTCTCTGCCAGTGGCGACAGACCTTCAGTCTTCGCAAATGTCCTGCATAGAATGAAGGACAAAGCAATCAAGAAGTTGGCAAAGGCTGACTAGCAGAGATTTGTAGAAGAGAAGGCTAGAATAGCAGAGGAAGCAGCTAGAAAAGGAGACTCGAAAGCAGTTTATAGGCTCACAAATAAAATGCTAGGAAAGCTGCCCAGCAGATCCAGCCAAGTCAAAGATGAGAGCGGAAATTTATTCTCACCGAAACTGTTAAAATTGACGAGAGGTGGGTATCCCACTTCGAAAATGTTTTAAATAGACCGAGACAAAGTGACCGAGAAAACATCCCTTCTACACCATTTCTTAACCTGAAAATTGACGAAAATCCCCCCACATATGCGGAAATACTTGTTTTAGTGATGAAACTCAAGAATGGAAGATCGCCTGGTGAAGACTGCATAACTTAGGAAATGATCAAGGGATCAGCGAGGACATGCCTCTCAGTGTGGATTACACTGATTGCAACAGTCTGGCAGTCCGAAAACGTCCTTGGCGACTGGACCAAAGGGATAATTGTTAAGACATTTATGAAAGGTGATGCACTTACCTGCGATAGCTGGCAAGATGAGAACCTAATATCAGTACCAAATAAGGTTGTAGCGCTTGTAATATTCGAGAGCCTGAAAAAAGCGCTCGGTCCGTATCTGATAGAAAAGCAATATTGCTTTCGTACAGGTAGATCTTGTTCAGACCTCATATTCACGCTCAGGACTCTGATAGAAGAAGCAAATGAGTGGTTAAACAAGATATTCAGGCTCTTCATTGATTTTGAAAAGGCCTTTGGTTCTGTGGACCGTGACACACTCTGGAAAATTCTACAGGATTATAGTGTCCCCAAGAAAATAATAAGTTTGATCATGGCCTTTTACGGAAATGCAGAATGTTGCGTAAACACAGAGAACGGAACAACTAGATACTGCAAAATTATTTCAGGAGTGTGACAGGAATGCGTTTTATCACGGTTTTTATTTGTCATTTTAATGGACTATGTTTTGCGAGAAGCGACTGGCTTTGGAGTAACAGTCGGAAATAAAATCCTCTCGGACCTTGACTTGGAGGATGATGTGGCACCTCTGGAAAGGACAAAGCAGTGACTCCAGGAGCTCCTTAACAAAGCGAGCGTTAAAGCGGAGAAAGTCGGCCTAAACATCAACATAGACAAGACTAAATCAGTGGCAACATCAGACTCGCCAGTCGAGTTCCTCTACAAAAATCGCAGAGTTGAGCAAGTCCAGAAATTTAAGTACCTGGAAGCTGGGTCGATTACACAGGAGAGGTGCAAAATGAGGTCGTGAGAAGAATAGGCATGGCAAACACTGCTTTCATCAAACGTAAGCCAGTATGGAAATCAAAGAAGTACTCACTTGCACTAAAGCTGCGAGTTCTTAATAACAACGTTTTGCCTGTGCTATTGTATGCCAGTGAGTGCTGGAAACTAGATGTTAGGACAGAGAAAAGACTCTCAGCTTTCGAAAATATGTGCTTGAGACGCATGCTGAATATCGGTTGGTGGCAAAAAGTCAGCAATATCGAGGTTCGCAGAAAACTGGCCAGCTGCGTATTACTGAAGTGATTAAGAAGAAGAGATGGAGATATTTTGGCCAAGTCCTTCGAATGGAGGACTTCAGAATCCCGTACCTGGTTCAACAATGGTAGCTGCGTGGGTGTCGACAGAGGGGAAGACCGAGAAACACGCTCAGACGCATGTACGATCGTGGTCTACGCAGTGCTCACACATCACCACAACCCCAGTGGGAGGATGTACTCACCGCAGCACTAATACGTGAAAATTACCGAGGCTTCGTCTATGCCTTATGCCCTACAGATGGCTCATGAGGACCTAAGTTCTAAGTAAGTATTTGCCTGTGAGTGTTTTTGAATGTACTAACCATTTGTATATTTAATATTCTGATATATTCTGAATAAATGGTTACTATTTTAAGTGTAAAAATTGATTCTTGACTTATATTAATTTTATATTAATTCTCTTATTGACTCATTTTAATTTATTGACCTTTTAGCTGCTCTTGCTGCCGTAATTTTTGGGGTTGCTAATTTTTTTATACTTGTTTTGGGTCTTTTTTTGTGTCATGACATGCTCATGTTAGCTCCAGCTATTGTAGTAAATAAAATATATTTTATTCTATGCATGGAGCAGCCCTAGTAGCTTTTTTCAGAGTTGACAAACTTGATTTTAGGGCGATAAGTCTGGAAAATATTATGCCCAGAGCAATGGGCATAATAGGCAGTGCATTCTATGGCATTGATTTTAGGTCAATTAATTCAGTATTAGGTAACAATAATTAAAACTAGACAAAAAAATTCCTTATCAAGTGTCAAAAAGGTTTTTTTTCAAAGTAGCTTTTGTCAAAAGTAACTTTTTCAGAGTTGACAAACTAGATGTTAGGCAATAAGTCTGGGCTATGTTATGCACAGAGCAATGGGCATAATAGACAGGGCATTTTATGGCATTGATTTTAGGGCAATGAATTCAGTATTAGGGAACAATAATTAAAGACTAGACAAAAAAAAATTCCATACCAAGTGTCAAAAAGGTCTTAGACTAAATGTAAGAAACGATTTAGAAAAAACAAATCATTATTTCTAAATAGATTTCTTTAAATTTTATATATTTTTCAGATTTACTGGTAATGTGAAGCTCAAAGGAATCATTGTCATTGGTGGAGAAAGAGGAAGCCACCCAGCAAAAATGCGACTGTAAGTTTCTTAATCAATAAGTTTTGGTTGTTCAGGGGGGGGGGGGGGTTGATGGTAGCTAGGATCCTATTTAAAGGGTTCCAACTGAAGAAAAAACATACACTTACATAGTTAATGTATATTTGGAGATATGGTAGGGTGTCTTTACATCCTGATTGCATGGTTAATGCACAAAAAAATGCCAAGGGGGCAGCATCCTCCTATGTAACAATTAATTTGGTCAAGCCATTTTCTAATTCTTTACTTACATTAAATAAGTAGGTTTTTCCGAGATTTTTCAAGGCATTTTCATAAAAAAAAACAAAGAAAAAAAAGACATCTTTACTTTTTTAATTATCTTCAAAAAAAATGTCCACAAAATAAATTTTTCTAAAGGAAAGTAAAGAGTTACAATACACCAAAAATGAGAAGAAATAAATCCAAATAATTTCCCAAGCGTAAAACTTCCACAAATCACCATCAATGAATAAATGAGACCGAAACCGAACAGAAATTACAATGAATAACCAGGTCAAACTCAAAACAAGCAGAAACTAACATAAGTAGGGCTGACGCCCCCCATGCCTATAGAAGACCAGAACATAGTTTGCACTTTACTGAAAACAATCTTTATTTTGAGCTGGATGTTTCTTTTTCTCATAGTATCGAAAAAAAAACAAGATATCAGCATAACCAAGATTACTGAAAAAAAAAACAACAACAGATGAACGTAGATTTACAGCGTATTGTTTTCAGTAAAGTGCAAACCATATTCTGGCTTTCAGAAGGCAAGAGCATACCGTACCCATCCTAGTTTCTTATTGCTTTAAGTTTGACTCAGTTATTTACTATAATTACTGTTTGTTTTCGGTTTAATTGATGGTAATCTAGGGAGAAGTCTTACGCCTGGAAAATTGTTTGGCTTTATTTCTGCTCATTTTTGGTTAAATGTAGCTCTTTACTTTTCTTCGAAAAACTTATTTTGTAGAAAAAGTCTTTTACATTTATTTCTCTTCGTTTTTTATTGACATGGTCTTTTTCCTTGGAAAAGAAAAAAAAAACAAAAACACTAAATATTTTTGTTTTTTTTTGTGTGAATCCATACGCCTTTTTGAAAATCGGGAGACACATAGTATTATTTTATTTAGTTTTTACACCTCCTACAACTTTCATGAAAAATAAAACTTAATACCATTTCCGAAACATTCTATTTATGCTATTTGACAACCTGCAGAAACAGTAAAAGTAGTGGCTCTGAAATTTTCAACTTAATACCCTCAGTTGTTCTTTAGATATTGCTGAGACGTCCTAGTGGCAATCAGTATACGCATAGTGCCTTTTGATTCACTTTTAAAATAACATAGACTTCCCATGAAAGTTTTCACTTTATACCATATTCTAAGGTATAGGGCATAACCTATACCCTAGCAGAAGTAATCGAAGGAGTAATAGGAGTAGTATTAGTGATACCAGTAGTAGTATTAGCTGTAAACAGCAAGGGCATTTGTATTGGGCCTTTTCGGTCTTGTACATTATCCCCTCCTCATGCCCTGATAATTTCAACGTAATGCTTTGACCTGTTTCCGAGATATTTTTGATACGTCCTATTGATAAACTACAGTACTACTACTAGTTGTGGTAGTATGGAAATAGTGCATTTTGTTAGCTCAACATACTCCTCACTATGCTCTGAACGGTTCAACCTAATGCTCTAAGCCGTTATGATATACTGCTGATACGGCCATTTGACAGCCTGCTTACATACACTATGTTTCAATTTAGTTTAACATATCTCCTAATATTTTCCGAAAATATCGCCTCAATACCCTTAGCCTGAATAGTAGTAGAAGTAATAGTAGTATAAGTAGTAGGGCTAGTATACATATATAACCTTTCGGTTGTTTCAGGGGTGTTTCAATTTAGTTCACTGTCCTCATCAACATTCCCTGAAATTTTCAATGTAATACCCATAGCTTCAGTAGTACTATTAGAAGTCTTTGTAGTAATAGATGTAGCAGTAGTTGTTGTAGTAGTAGTATGGTGTATAAAGGTGGTGTGAAAGTTGTCATTTTTACAGCCTGCATGTACTAAGTGTCTTTTGATTTAGTCTCAAGTACCCTATAAACGTTTTGCTGAAAATTTTTGTGGATTTACATTGGCATGAAAATAGAAGTGATAGACTTTACATTTGGCTCTTCAAAATTCGCTTCATTATTCATTTAAACCCCTCTGAGAATCTTTTCTAAAATTTATCCAGGTAGTGCACTTCAAAAAAAGGCTACAAAAATAGGAGCCATAGAAATAGTAGGGCTACTGTTACTATCCAGTTTAACTGTGCATTATATTATAGCCGTCCTGGAGATAATGCACAAACATCATAGACAACATAGATGTACATAGTGCCTTTTGATTTTGTCAAAATACGCTTAGCTGTTACTTAGATATTGCAAATACCTTCTTTGAAGTTGTAGGAGTAGCATTCAAGTTGTAGTAGCAGTGTTTTGCTTTAATTTAACATCCTCTTTAACATTCTCTGAAAGTTTGATCTTAATACCTATAGCCTCAGCACTAGTAGGCGTAGTAGTAGCAGTATACACCGAGCGCCTTTTCGTTAGTTCAACATCCATATAAACATATCCTCGAAGTTTTAACTTAATAATCTAAGATGTTTTGAGAAATTTCTCACATAGTCTTATTTAAACCTAATTTAACATTGTTTGTTTTGTTTTAGTTCAACATTCCCCTAAATACTCCCTAAAATTTTTCACCTTAATACCATTCGCCCCAGTAGAAGTCGTAGTCGTAGCAGTAGTAGTAATAGTAGCAATAGTGGTAACATGCACATAGTACCTATTGTTTGTTTAACATCCCCCTCAACTTGGCCTGAAGTTTTCAACTTCATAGTCCGTTCTTAACTTAATATACCCGTTCTTAAGATATTGCTTTTATGCCCTTTTGACGACCTGTATGTAGGTAATGTGCTTTGATTTGGTGGAAATTCCCCCTAAACATTATCTGAAAGTTTTCATCTTAACACCATTAGCCTTAGTAGTAGTGGAAATCGTAGCGGCAGTAGTAGCAGTGGTAGCAATAATGCACTTAGTGCCGATGGTTTAGTTAAAATTCTCCCTCAACATACCCTGAAAGATTCAACATAATGCTATAAGGTTTTCCTGAGATATTGCTGATACAACCTTTTGGCAATCTACCAGCACAATTTGTTTTATTTGATTTAGTTCAACATACCCTTAACATTCCCTAAAAGCTTTACCTTAAAACCCTTAACATGAGTAGTAGTAATAGCATTAATAGCAGTATGCACAGGACACCTTTAGCTTTTTACAACACCCCTAAAATACGCTGGAAATTTCAACTTTACTGAAAAAAATATAAA
Source organism: Artemia sinica (assembly GCA_027921565.1). Lineage (NCBI taxonomy): Eukaryota > Metazoa > Arthropoda > Branchiopoda > Anostraca > Artemiidae > Artemia > Artemia sinica. The sequence goes on along the minus strand of CM051268.1, from coordinate 7,319,227 downwards.
TGTTTTTACTTTTATAACTTTAAAAAAATTAAATAATATTACAATTTGATTACTAAATATCAGTACATGTATATTAAACTGACTATGCACATTCATTTGTATTTTTTCAGTAAAGTGCAAATTACGTTCTGGCCTTGGGAAGGCATAGGGGTTTTGAGCCCAACTTATGTTAATTTCTGCTCGTTTTGAGTTTGACTCGGTTATTGATTGTAATTTCTGTTCGTTTTGGGTTTCATTTATTTATCGATGCTGATTTGTGGTAGCTTCACGCTTTGTAGATTATTGCATTTTATATTTGCTCATTTTTTGTTTAATGGAGTTCTTTACTTTTCTTTGAAAAACTTATTTTGTGGAAAAAGTTTTTTTATTAATTTCTGTTCGTTTTATATTGATATAGATTTTTCAGGGAAAAAGAAAAATACTTCAATTCTTCGTTTTTTAAAGAATTTATAGTTTGGCCTGCCATTTGTATGCTGGAGAAAAATTTTCAGCAATTTTGACAACATACACCCTTTCAAAAACCTGGACACAAATAGTAGTGTTTAATTTAGTTTCATACCTCCTCTAGTTGGCCTGAAATGGAAAACTTGATACCATTCGCAAAAAAATATGTTTACTTTCTTTGATAGCTTGGATACACTTACGCTATTTTGATTTGGTTAAATTTTAAGAGCAGAAGTAGCCCCGAAAGTTTGAACATAATATCCTCAGTCGTTCTTGGGATACTGCTGAGATGCCTTATTGGGAATTAGTATTAACACAGTGCATTTTCATTTAATCTTATGGCAACATTTAGTTTTTAAACATAAAGGCAAATGGGAGGATGGGCGTGGGAGGGGGATTAGTTTCTCTCTAATCACTTTCGACTATTAAAAAGAGCATCAGCCCTTTCTATTTTCAATCGAATGAGCCCTTTTCGAAGTTTCTACGACAACTCCTTCGAGACAAAGTGCCCTAGTCTAAACAACAACAACGACAAAAAAATAATACATTATACCCACGTCTATCTTTACTATAAAAATGTCAAGCCTTCCAATCACTTTTGACTATTAAAAAGGGCACTAGGCCTTTCGATTTCCAATCGAATGAGCTCTTTTTGAGTTCCTACGAAAACACTTTTTATAAACACCTTATATGCCCCCAGGGCATAAATTAAAACCCTTACCCTAAGGGCTCTGAGGGTGGTTGTCATCCTCTAAGACCTAATTTCCAGAACTTACAACTACGTTAAACAAAATGGCTATCTCAAAATTTTGATTGGATATGTCTGAGAAAATGGTTGGTGTGAGAGGGGCGTTAGTCGCACTCCAATCACTTTCAACTATTACAAAAGGCAATAGCCCTTTCAATTTCCAATCAAATGAGCCCTTTTGAAATTTCTACGACAACACTTTCAATAAAACCTTGTATGCCCCCAGGGAATAACTTACAACCCTTGCCCTGAGGGCTGGGGGGTGTCATCCTGAAAGACTCTAATTTCCAGAACTTTCTGCAACGTTGAACAAAATGGCTATTTGAAAATTTTGATTGGATGTGTTTGGGGGAATGGTGAGCGTGAGAGGGGGGTTAGTTACCCTCCAATCACTTTCAACTATTAAAAAGGGCACTAGCCCTCTCAATTTCCAATTGAATGAGCCCCTTTTGAAGTTTTTACAACAACTCTTAACTATAAGAACCTTATATGCCCCCAAGGCATAACTTACAACCTTTGCCCTGGGGGCTCTGGGGGGTTTGTCATCCTTAAATACATAATTTCCAGAACTTTCAACTGCGTTAAACAAAATGACTATGAATGAATGTTTGGGGAAATGGTGGGCGTGAGAGGGGGGTTAATTACTCTCCACTCACTTTCGACTATTAAAAAGCGCAATTTCCATTTCCAATCAAATGAGCCCCTTTTAAAATTTCTACAACAACTTTCTATATAAACCTTATATGCCCCCAGGGCATAACTTAGAACCCTTGCACTGAGGGCTCTGATGGGGTTATCATCCTAAAAGACCTAATTTCCAGAACTTTCGACTACGTTGAACAAAATGGATATCTCAAAATTTTGATTGGATGTGTTTGGGGAAATGGTTGGCGTGATAGGGGGATTAGTTGCCCTTCAATCACTTTTGACTATTAAAAGGGCACTAGCCCTTTCAATTTCCAATCGAATGAGCCGTTTTTGAAGTTTCTACAACATCGCTTTCTATAAAAACCTTATATGCCCCCATGGCATAACTTACGACCATTGCCCTGAGGGCTGTGGGGGTGGAGGGGTTGTTATCCTTAAAGACCTAATATCCAAAACTTTCAACTACGTTCAATAAAATGGCTATCTAAAAATTTTGAATGGACGTGTTTGAGGAAAAGGTGGGCGTGAGAGGGTGGTTATTTGCCCTCAAATCACTTTTGAGACTATTAAAAAGGGCATTAGCCCTTTGAATTTCCAATCGAATGAGCCCTTTTTCAAGTTTCTACGACAAAGATTTCAATAAAAACTTATTTGCCCCCAGGGAATAACTTATAAACCTTGCCCTGAAGATTGTGGAGGAAGTGTTCTAGTCAAAGGTATAATTTCCTGAACTTTAAACTGCGTGGAACAAAATGGCTATCTCAAAGTTTTGATTGGATGTTTTTGGGGAAATGGTGGGTGTGGAAGGGGTGTTAGTTGTCTCTCAATCACTTCCGACTTTTGAAAAGGGCACTGCATTGAATTTCCATCGAATGAGCCATTTTTGAAGTTTCTACGACAACGCGTTCTATAAAAACCTTATATGCCCCAAGGGCATAATTTACAACCATTGCCCTGAGGGCTGTGAGGGGTTTGTCATTCTCAAAGACCTAATTTCCAGAACTTTCAACTACGTTGAACAAAATGACTATTTTAAAATTTTGATTGGATGTGTTTGGGGGAAAGGTGGCCGTGAGAGGAGGGTTAGTTGCCCTCCAATCACTTTCGACTATTAAAAAGGGCACTAGCCCTTTGGATTTCCAATCGAATGATCCTTTTTTGAAGTTTCTACGACAACGCTTTCTTTAAACTTTATTTGCCCCCAGGGCATAACTTACAACCCTTGCCTTGAGGGCTGTGGGGGATTGTCCTCCTCAGAAACATAATTTCTATCTGGAAAACAACTACGCTGAACAAAATTGCTATATAAAAATTTGGATTGAATGTGTTTGGGGAAAAGGTGGGCGTGAGTTTGGGGTTAGTTGCCCTGAAGTCACTTTCGACTATTAAAAAGGGCACTAGACCTATGAATATCCAAACGAATGAACCCTTTTTCAAGTTTCTGCAACAAAGATTTAATAAAACTTATATGCTCCCAGGGCATAAATTATAACCGTTGCCCTGAAGACTGTGGGGGGAGTGCCCTGCTCAAAGTTATAATTTCCTGAACTTTAAACTGCGCGGAACAAAAAGGCTATCTCAAAATTTTGATTGGATGAGTTTGGGGAAATGGTTCGTGTGGAAGGGGTGTTAGTTGCCTTCCAATAACTTTCGACTATTAAAAAAGGGCACTAGCCATTTCAATTTCCAATCGAATGAGCCCTTTTTGAAGTTTCTATGACAACGCGTTTTATAAAACCCTTATGTACCCCCAGGGCATAACTTACAACCCTTGCCCTGCGGGCTGTGGGGGGGGGGGGTTATCCTCAAAGACTTAATTTCCATAACTTTCACCTACGTTGAACAAAATGGTTATCTTAAAATTTTGATTGGATGTGTTTGGGGAAAAGGTGGGCGTGAGAGGGGGGTTAGTTGCCCTTCAATAACTTTCGACTATTAAAAAGGGAACTAGCCCTTTGAATTTCCAATCGAATGAGCCTTTTTTGAAGTTTCTACGACAACGCTTTCTATAAAAACCTTATATGCCCCCAGGGCATAACTTAAAACCCTTGCCCTGAGGGTTGTGGGAGAGTGACCTCCTTAAAAACATATTTTCTGTCTGGAATTTAACTACACTGAACAAAATGGCTATCTCAAAATTTGATTGGCTGTGTTTCGGGAAATGGTGGGCGTGGAAGGGGTGTTAGTTGCCTTCCATTCACTTTCGACTAATAAAAGGGCACAAGTCACTCCGATTTCCAATTGAATGAGCCCTTTTCGAAATTTCTACGACAACTTCTTCGATACGAAGTGCCCTGGTCTAAAGGAAGAAAATAATAAATAATACATTGTGCCGACATCGTTCTTATATGCCCCCAGGGCATAACTTCAAACCCTTGCCCTGAGGGTTGTTGGGGAGTGACCTCCTCAATAACATATTTTCTGTCTGGAAATCAACTACGTTGAACAAAATGGCTATCTCAAGTTTTTGATTGGAGGTGTTTGGGGGAATGATGGGCGTGGGGGGGGGGGGGGTTAGTTACCCTCCAATCACTTTCGACTGTTTAAGAGGGCACTAGCCATTCCAGTTTCCAATCGAATGAGCCCTTTTCGAAGTTTCTAAGACTCAACTTCTTCGATACGAAGTGCCCTGGTCTAAGACCAAGAAAAAAAAAATAAATAATACATTGTGCCAACATCGCTCTTAACTTAGGCAGCGCTATTGCGCTGCCTATGAAAAGTTTGTAAACAGCTTCTTGGAAAAATCACATAGCTCCCTACCTTTTGACAGCGTAGCACCACCTTCTCTGACAAAAGTAAACCAAACTGGATTTGTCTACCAGAAGAAGATCTTCCTTTTTTTTAATTACGCGTCATTAATGCTTTATTGGGTTAGACTTTCCGGGTTTAATTTTGAATTAACCTATTGGCATCGTACAGAAATATACAGTAACCGTACATTTTTTATACCCGCTCCTTCATAGGAAAAATATTCTGATTCATTTCTTGAGGGCTGGACCGCTGCACCTTTGGTGCAGGATATAAATTTTAGATATAATAAATACAAAAACATACTTCGAATATTTGTAATACAAATACATTTTTTTTTATTTAAAGTTTTAGAATAAATCCTTCCTAAACTTTGTGTATACCAAAACAAATGTCATGATTGTAAAATTAAACATAAGATTTGTCTGACAAGGTCTCACATTCCAAACCAATCCCCTACCCTCTTCCTCGGAAATGAAATACAAATTAGAAATACTGCTTTATTATCGTTGTTGAATTAGATATTTTTTTTTAGCTTTAAAAATTTTGATCGAATGGCCTGTGACATTCCTCCCCTTTAATAATTGTCTAAGAACATGTATTCTTTGTGTTTTGCCCCCCTCCTCCTTGAGAAAGATGCTTTAGTCGTCTTTATAATGGTCAGATATGTGTAGCTATAGCACATGCGGCTTATAGATATTGGAAAATAATCTATGTATTTGAAATTTTGTATTTTAGACTTTTTTAAACTTAAAGGATTAACAAAAGCTCTGTTTACATATTGTGCATTTCAAACCGTCAAATATGGACCTTTCAGCATCAGATCTGATAGTAGATAAATTGAATATAACATTTTTATGACACAATTCTAAATTCCTAACCTTTCTCTCCCCCTCGCCTAAAGGGAATTTATACAGCTGCTGCTGTTATCAGCATTGTTAATTTATTGTTTTCTTTTAGATTTAAAAACCGTGAGCAAATGACCTTTGACGATGTACAGAGTAAGGCTGATCAAGAATTTGAATTGGTGGAAGACCAAAGTGGAATGCTGGAATATCCTGTTAAGTATGTTTACTTGTATCACCTCTCTGAGGGTGCAATTAACCGTTACCGAGTACTTACACCGGGGGATTACTCCGGGTACCGAAAATTTAGAGGCGCAACATTTCGAACAAATGATCTAATGGTTATAATAATTTTGTAATTTTTCAAATTTTATTAAAATAAAGTTAAGGGTGCATTTAACAAATGAAAATAATTAATTAATTATTAATTAATTAATAAGATAAAAATAAATTTAAAAATAAAAAACAAATAACTAATAATAATTAAATGATTTGATACTTTAAATAATAAGTTAAAATGATTAAAAATAAATTAACAAATTGAAAATAATTGTGTTACTAAATGAAAATTTTGACTTTTCCCTCTTCAGTCTCTAATACCGAGGAATTCTTCTTAATTTTCCCTCTGAAGTTAAGCTGGTCATCTTGACCTGCAGTTTTGGGATTTTAGCTCACAGTTTTCATCAAAGTTTGTCGAGGAATCATTTTATGGATTTTTCTTGAGCTTAAAAACTGTGATCAAATGACTTATGACTACGTACAGAAGAAACCTGCCCGAGAATTTGAATTAGTCGAAAAGTCAAATGGAATAACTGAGTGTTCCGTTGCGTGTACATACTTAATTTTAAAGAAATTATGAAGTTATTATCAATATTCTTTTAGGATTATGAAATGCTGCAGATTAAAATACTAAATTTCGTTGAAACTTACTAGGTGGTAAACACATTTAAAAAAATTAATGTGTTATATTTAAGTTCTTTAGTTTATGAGTAAATTTTCTAGATGAACTTCTTCTGTGAAGCAGCAAAGATCTCAGCAATGGGGCTCCGCGAATAAAAAATATCCTTGGATTTTCGTAAACAAAAGTATCAGCAAGAAATGTATGCCAATTCAAATAAAACACAAAAAAAAGAGGCTATGAGCTCCTTGTTTGACAATGACAACAAAATAATTCTATACTCCAAGCAGCTGTTTTGTCTTAGTCTGAAGGGGGGGAGGGATAAGGTTACCTAAAACATATAATTATCTATTATATAAAACTGGTGTAAAGGGTTGGAGCTCATCCAGTGTTATGAGGTAGTCTAGGATTTTAACTCTGTCACAAGCTCTTCCCTTTGTTTCTATTCCAGAAGGAAAATCGTGCTTACATGGCCCCATAATGGCGTTAGGGTGAACCTTCATGAGTTTCCCTAACCAGAACCGCGGCTTCAAACAATAGGCTACTTCTGAGTGACATGGAGGAGCGACATTCCTTGAGGGGAATATAGCCTGGTAAACGATTCAGCTTTGAGCTTTTTTAAATATATTGTTTAAATCGGTGCACAAAGGCTACGAAAAACAAATCTTAACCTCCTTAGGCCATTCCAGGGAAGTCCAGGTTTATTTATAGAAGATCAGTTGAAATAACAATCTGATGGAAGAACCGTGCTGCACAAAAACAACATTTGTTCATTAAAAACTAGTGTGTCCTTATAGTTGCTCATTAAGTTCAATCGTCAAATACGACGGTCAAAAATTATAGTTCAAAACTTTTTACCTCTTCCATTGCCTCAAGAAAGCTTCAGCAAGTAGTCTTATTATTGTCATTGTTTATTTATATTTGTTTTTCATTGTTAGAATTTATGCTAGAATTGTCATTGATCCTTAGTTTGATTGTTAAATGCAACCGTTAACAATTCTAATTCAATATTTTTTACTTCTTCAATTGCCTCAAGAAAGCTCCAGCAAGTAGTCTTACTCTTGCCATTGTTTATTTCGACTTGTTTGTCATTGTTTGAAATTATGCTAGAACTGTCATTGACATTGATCATTAGTTTGATCGTTAATTACGACTGTCAACAGTTCTAATTCAATTTTTGTATCTCTCCCATTGCCTTAAGAAAGCTTTAGCAAGTGCTCTTGTTATTGTTGTTGTTTTTTTAGAATTGTTTGTCATTGTTAGAATTGTCATCGTAATTGATCATCAGATCTGACGTCTACTAAATTCGTCACAAACTCTAATTTAATATTTATTACCTCTTCAAATTCATAAAGAAAGCTTCAGCAAGTACTCTTGTTATTACCATTGTTTATTTAAATTTGCTTGTCATTGTTAGAATTTATGCTAGAACTGTCATTGACATATATCATTAGTTCGATCGTTAAATACGACCGTCAACAGTTCTAATTCAATTTTTGTACCTATCCCATTGCCTTAAGAAAGCTTCAGAAAGTGCTCTTGCTATTGTTGTTGTTTATTTAGAATTGTTTGTCATTGTTTGAATTTTCATCGTGATTGATCATCAGATCAGACGTGTACTAAATTCGTCAGAAACTCTAATTTAATATTACCTCTTCAAATTCATAAAGAAAGCTTCAGCAAGTACTCTTGTTACTGCCATTGTTTATTTAAAATTGCTTGTCATTGTTAGAATTTATGCTAGAACTGTCATTGACATTGATCATTAGTTCGATCGTTAAATACGACTGTCAACAGTTCTAATTCAATTTTTGTATCTCTCCCATTGCCTTAAGAAAGCTTTAGCAAGTGCTCTTGTTATTGTTGTTGTTTATTTAGAATTGTTTGTCATTGTTTGAATTGTCATCGTGATTGATCATCAGATCAGACGTGTACTAAATTCGTCAGAAACTCTAATTTAATATTTATTACCTCTTCAAATTCATAAAGAAAGCTTCAGCAAGTACTCTTGTTACTGCCATTGTTTATTTAGAATTGCTTGTCATTGTTAGAATTTATGCTAGAACTGTCATTGACATTGATCATTAGTTCGATCGTTAAATACGACTGTCAACAGTTCTAATTCAATTTTTTTACCTCTCCCATTACCTTAAGAAAACTTTAGCAAGTGCTCTTGTTATTGTTTTTGTTTATTTAGAATTGTTTGTCATTGTTTGAATTGTCATCGTGATTGATCCTCAGATCAGACGTCTACTAAATTCGTCAGAAACTCTAATTTAATATTACCTCTTCAAATTCATAAAGAAAGCTTCAGCAAGCACTCTTGTTACTGCCATTGTTTATTTAAAATTGCTTGTCATTGTTAGAATTTATGCTAGAACTGTCATTGACATTGATCATTAGTTCGATCGTTAAATACGACTGTCAACAGTTCTAATTCAATTTTTGTACCTCTCCGATTGCCTTAAGAAAGCTTTAGCAAGGGCTCTTGTTATTGTTGTTGTTTATTTAGTATTGTTTGTCATTGTTTGAATTGTCATCGTGATTGATCATCAGATCAGACGTCTACTAAATTCGTCAGAAACTCTAATTTAATATTTATTACTTCTTATTACTTACGATTATGAAATACTGCAGATTAAAATATGAAACTTACTAGGTGGTAAACACATTAAAAAAATTAATGTGTTATATTTAAGTTCTTTAGTTTATGAATAAATTTTCTAGATGCACTTCTTCTGTGAAGCAGCAAAGATCTCAGCAATGGGGCTCCGCGAATAAAAAATATCCTTGGATTTTCGTAAACAAAAGTATCAGCAAGAAATGTATGCCAATTCAAATAAAACACAAAAAAAAGAGGCTATGAGCTCCTTGTTTGGCAATGACAACAAAATAATTCTATACTCCAAGCAGCTGTTTCGTCTTAGTCTGAAGGGGGGGGGGGATAAGGTTACCTAAAACATATAATTATCTACTATATAAAAACTGGTGTAAAGGGTTGGAGCTCATCCAGTGTTATGAGGTAGTCTAAGATTTTAACTCTGTCACAAGCTCTTCCCTCTGTTTCTATTCCCAGAAGGAAAATCGTGCTTACATGGCCCCATAATGGCGTTAGGGTGAACCTTCATGAGTTTCCCTAACCAGAACCGCGGCTTCAAACAGTAGGCTACTTCTGAGTGACATGGAGGAGCGACATTCCTTGAGGGAAATATAGCCTGGTAAACGATTCAGCTTTGAGCTTTTTTAAATATATTGTTTAAATCGGTGCACAAAGGCTACGAAAAACAAATCTTAACCTCCTTAGGCCATTCCAGGGAAGTCCAGGTTTATTTATAGAAGATCAGTTGGAATAACAATCTGATGGAAGAATCGTGCTGCACAAAAACAACATTTGTTCATTAAAAACTAGTGTGTCCCTCATTGACATTGATCATTAGTTCGATCGTTAAATACGACTGTCAACAGTTCTAATTCAATTTTTGTACCTCTCCCATTGCCTTAAGAAAGCTTTAGCAAGTGCTCTTGTTATTGTTGTTGTTTATTTAGAATTGTTTGTCATTGTTTGAATTGTCATCGTGATTGATCATCAGATCAGACTTCTACTAAATTTGTCAGAAACTCTAATTTAATATTACTTCTTCAAATTCATAAAGAAAGCTTCAGCAAGTACTCTTGTTACTGCCATTGTTTATTTAAAATTGCTTGTCATTGCTGGAGTTTATGCTAAAAATATCATTGACATTGATCGTTAGTTCGATCGTTAAGCACGACCGTCAACAGATCTAATTCAATTTTTGTACCTCTCCCATTGCCTTAAGAAAGCTTTAGCAAGTGCTCTTGTTATTGTTGTTGTTTATTTAGAATTGTTTGTCATTGTTTGAATTGTCATCGTGATTGATCATCAGATCAGACGTCTACTAAATTCGTCAGAAACTCTAATTTAATATTTATTACTTCTTCAAATTCATAAAGAAAGCTTCAGCAAGTACTCTTGTTACTGCCATTGTTTATTTAAAATTGCTTGTCATTGTTAGAATTTATGCTAGAACTTTCATTGACATTGATTATTAGTTCGATCGTTAAATACGACTGTCAACAGTTCTAATTCAATTTTTGTACCTCTCCCATTGCCTTAAGAAAGCTTTAGCAAGTGCTCTTGTTATTGTTGTTGTTTATTTAGAATTGTTTGTCATTGTTTGAATTGTCATCGTGATTGATCATCAGATCAGACGTCTACTAAATTCGTCAGAAACTCTAATTTAATATTTATTACCTCTTCACATTCATAAAGAAAGCTTCAGCAAGTACTCTTGTTACTGCCATTGTTTATTTAAAATTGCTTGTCATTGTTAGAATTTATGCTAGAACTGTCATTGACACTGATCATTAGTTCGATCGTTAAATAAGACTGTCAACAGTTCTAATTCAATTTTTGTACATCTCCCATTGCCTTAAGAAAGCTTTAGCAAGTGCTCTTGTTATTGTTGTTGTTTATTTAGAATTGTTTGTCATTGTTGGAATTGTCATCGTGATTGATCATCAGATCAGACGTCTACTAAATTCGTCAGAAACTCTAATTTAATATTACTTCTTCAAATTCATAAAGAAAGCTTCAGCAAGTACTCTTGTTACTGCCATTGTTTATTTAAAATTGCTTGTCATTGTTAGAATTTATGCTAGAACTTTCATTGACATTGATTATTAGTTCGATCGTTAAATCTTACGACTGTCAACAGTTCTAATTCAATTTTTGTATCTCTCCCATTGCCTTAAGAAAGCTTTAGCAAGTGCTCTTGTTATTGTTGTTGTTTATTTAGAATTGTTTGTCATTGTTTGAATTGTCATCGTGATTGATCATCAGATCAGACGTCTACTAAATTCGTCAGAAACTCTAATTTAATATTTATTACCTCTTCACATTCATAAAGAAGCTTCAGCAAGTACTCTTGTTTACTGCCATTGTTTATTTAAAATTGCTTGTCATTGTTAGAATTTATGCTAGAACTTTCATTGACATTGATCATTAGTTCGATCGTTAAATACGACTGTCAACAGTTCTAATTCAATTTTTGTACATCTCCCATTGCCTTAAGAAAGCTTTAGCAAGTGCTACTTGTTATTGTTGTTGTTTATTTAGAATTGTTTGTCACTGTTGGAATTGTCATCGTGATTGATCATCAGATCAGACGTCTACTAAATTCGTCAGAAACTCTAATTTAATATTTATTACCTCTTCAAATTCATAAAGAAAGCTTCAGCAAGTACTCTTGTTATTGCCATTAAACATATTTACAGCGCGTCAATTCACGGAAACATAGAGGGGACGAGGGGGAGGGAGGGTAAATATATTTTTTTAAATCTAGGTGGGGCAGTATTGTTTTTTTTTTTAATTTTTCAAATAAAAATACGAAAAAAGTATAATAACCCCAACAACGGAATTTATAAAAGTCTAGGGGAGGAGGTTAAAAAAATTGCAGCGAGGAAAATAAATTATTTAATACATTAGACTAGAGTCTGCAGCTAGAGAGAAAAGTGAAGTTATAGTGTTTTAGAAGAATGCATTGTTATTTTATTTGTTAGCAATTATTTTGTTGATGTGAATGTTGTTACACTATTCCCATAGGAGCAATTGTTAACATATTATTTATAAAATACTGTATAAAATTTATTTATAATTTATAAAATTTATTTCATAAATACTGTGTAAAATACTGTTTTAGGGTTGTGACATTCACCTCAGTGCACAATTTGAGTATCCATATTCCTTCGAACTATGGTGCCGAAATGACTGAAATATACTACATAGGACTTCGTGGTGAATGGACAGAAGCACACAGACATGGTGTAACCATATGCAGCTATGAAACTACGCCGTCAATTTCCGATCACGTTGTCGACTGGAATTCGGCATCTAAACCAATCGACTAATCAGTGTTTTTTTTGTATATTAATATTAATTAAATATATATTTCATTAAATAATTTTATATATTTAAAATATATATTTAATTAAACATATTAATACATATTAATTAAAATATTTTACTGCGAAACACACTATTTCTAGTTATTTATCCACTTTTTTGAGAATCTTAAAAATGAAGAATAGAAGAGAATTTATTTGAGCTTAAAGCCCATAGGCCATGGCAAAAAATATAAAACAAAGAACAATTACGCAGGAATTACAAAAATCCTAATGTATTTTATAGAAACCTAGCTCTATGATCTTTCGTGAGACAAAGGAATCATGCCAAGCTTCTGACACCTATGAACCATTCATCCGCACCAGCCACTCAAAATCAAAATTCTTCCTGCCAAACACTTCAATTCTCCAATCATTCAGATTTTTGCATTCACACATCAAGTTATATACCCTTTCATTCAAGCCTCCATTAATAGGAAAAAATATGGACTAGCCTTTGAACTTCCTCTCCCGATAAACTTTTTTCTTTGGCCCAGTGCCAAACTAACAGCCCTCATTTCAATTAATGACATTATTTTCTTTTTATTCAAACCAACCTTAAAAATCCAAACTTCACCCCAAATCTCATTCAACCGACAATAAAGACTTAATGAATTCAAATGCGAACGCTGGGACGGCCATGCCTGTACTTCCTGGTCCCGCAAAATCCTTTCAGCTAATCCACTTGCTTGGTCCCTCATATCCTCAAGCCTTAAACCATCCCCTCTCATATGACTCCCCCCAAAAACTCATCTAATATACTCTTATCTTGGTATGGCCACCTTGGTACGGCCATATTTTATATACTCTTAACTTGGCAAGATAATACATGCTACTGACAATAGTCTTTCATACTTGATACCAAATGAAACCGCATTATTCATATTCCAATCATAGTTTTTAAGGAATATTTCTTCTAAAAGTCCTAAAAAAAGGCATTTCCCTCAAGAGCTTAAGAACCTTATTTCCGCTGCGTTGTGTCCAGGTAGCTTGCTAGTATCGGCAGTTGATATGCTAGGTGAATGAGACTTCCAGAAATCTATGGTCCATAATCCATAGATTAATAGTCTATGCTAGGACAGAGAAAAGCCCTTTCAAGAATCACTCATGCACTTGGAGCAACTACTCCTAGTGCATGATCACTTGAAGATCACTATCAGATGATCACTACCAGATCACTAACTACTCATGCACTTGGAGCAACTACTCCAAGTGCATGATCACTTGGAGATCACTATCCAGATCACTATCAGATGATCACTACCAGATCACTAACTATTCATGCACTCGGGGCAACTACTCCAAGTGCATGATCACTTGTAGATCACTATCCAGATCACTACCAGATCACTAACTACTCATGCACTTGGAGCAATGGAATGCTTTGTGGTACTTCCTGTAAAAGATCATGTGAAAAGATAGACCACTAATTAGTTGTTTAATACCATAATTATTGTATTTGGAGGATATATGGTTAGCCCCTCCTCCTTTCATAGCCAATTTGACTAAAGGGAGTATGGTATTTAATCCTGCGGAAGACGAGAACTCGTGGCTAACCACCCCTCAAATTAAAAAAAAACTTCAAGGAAAATCTCCTTCACGTTGAAAAAGGAAAAAACAATAGATTTTGACACCTTTTTCTACTCCTGAAATAATTGTTATTTAATCAATTATTTCCTACCCGGAAATAATTGATTGGAATTTGGGCTGCTTAAGGCGGAGAGGCGCAAAAATGAAAGTGTGAGGACAATAAAGGTGTCAATGCTTGGTTGTATTTTAAACTTCCTTGAAGTTTTAAACTTAAACTTCCTGACAAACTTAGCATCTCCTATCAAAACTGCTTTCTAGAAATGAACCATGTTTAATGACCATAATTTCTGTAACTTTAACGAAAGGGAAAACCCCTTTTTCCTCTTAACCATTATGGAAACATATATTATGATTTATAATTTAAACTTAAACTTCCTGACAAACTTAGCATCTCCTATCAAAACTGCTTTCTAGAAATGAACCATGTTTAATGACCATAATTTCTGTAGCTTTAACAAAAGGGAAAACCCCTTTTTCCTCTTAGCCATTATGGAAACATATATTATGATTTATAATTTGATAACGACAGATAATTCAACTACCCCTCTGTATATATGCACTTGATTACTTGTGTGTCTATATCTATTCTCTATATATGCCCTTTTTCGGGCGGTCCAATATTTTTTTTTTTTTTTTAGGGTACTCAACATGCGTTCATAGAAGTGGAAAACACTGTTTGACTTATTTTTAGTCGGACCAATTTGTTTTATAGTCTCATTTTCAACATTTGGTTTCCTTAGACCCATGGACTTACAAACATAAGTTTTAAGCTTTTCGAAAAACAGGTTTTTCCATCATCTCTCGGGTTAGCATTTGGGGAAAACGATGTTTTTTTCCAATACATCAAGGTCCAAGGACTTTCGACTGTAATTTTAGAAGCTGATCAAAAGAAATTAACTAAAAATAAGGTATTAGAACCAAAACAATCTATTTGGATGAGCATTCTCCCAGTCTTGTGTGACGACTGGTTCGGTTTTATCCACCCTTACTAAGTAGAAAAATAAAATAAAGTAAATAAAAATAAAAATCCCAATAAAATTTGAAATTTAGATTTCCTGTAGACAGAAAGCTGAATTTTCGATTCATTTGGTCCGGATTTTCCAAATCGTGATTTGAAGTTTTGAATTAAACTTTTGTTTTGGAACTATAAGCCAAGGAAAAATTCAATAGAATCAAAAATTAAATAATATACGAGTTGCCTTTCATATTTAACAACGGTACAGCTTCTTATGATCCGAGAACAGCCTGTGACAAAAACTAAGAAAATTATATGTTAGTCCCCTTTGCAATTTAGGCTTTACATATATTTATATAATTCAACTCCTGTAAAACCAAAAAGTTGTGACAGTTTTTTTTTTCATTAGCACATACATTTTCGTAATATGCATTCATTAGACCCATGATTCTTCTTCTCTTAGTTCTCTTAAAGGCTTACGAATTTCTTTTTCATCTCTTTTACTCATTTTTATGCTTTTCAGTTGTTTTGATAGTTTTTTTGTTTAATCTACTTTCGTTGTATCGATAAATATTTTTGTGGGACGGAAAAATTAGACATCAAACTACCAAGAACACCAAAATACTAAAAAATACTGATATTTTGCACATCTAAAATACTAATATTTCTGCCCCCTGCACCTATCTTAGGTATATTTATTTCTGAAAACCATAATCCACTAAAATTTTTCTTTTTGTTGCTTAAAAATATATAGTGTTTTGGACAGCATTACATCTTGTCTGTGTTGCCACCTGGGACATATCCAGGGGGGAGGGGGGTAGGTGTCAGGATTTGACTCTCCCCTACAAATTTTGTCCGACTCGTAAAAACCTAACTAAAATGCATATTAACATATTTTGATGCGTGTTGAATTTTTTTGTGCACCCCCTCACCCAAACAAAAATCCAGGATACGTCCTTTGCTGCTACACTGAACAATAAAAATAGACAAGCGAAGCTAGTTCTTTGATGTTGCTTTTCATCCATAAAAATTCAAACATTAACAATTTGCTGATATCGAAAGGCAACTATACCTTCAAAAGGAAAGCTACAACTTCTCAAGGTGATACAGAAAGGCAACTATATCTTCAAATATGAAGCGACAACTTCTTCAGATATTTGGCTTTGCACTTTTATCCTTAAAAATTCAAACTTTAACAATTTGCTGATATCGGAAAGGCTTCTATATATTTAATGGGAAAGCTAAAACTTCTCAATCTGTCTCAAGCTAACACAGAAAAGGAACTATATCGTCAAAGAGAAAGCTACAACTTCTCAAGCAATTTCGGTTTTACTCTTAAAAATTCAAACATCGACAATTTGCTGATATTTGGTTTTACGCTTAAAAATCGAAACATCGACAATTTGCTGATTAAAAGGCAACTATAGCTTCAAAAGGAAAGCTACAGCTTCTCAAGCTGAAACAGAAAGGAACTATATCTTCAAAAAGAAAGCTACAACTTCTCAAGCTATTTGGTTTTAACGCTTAAAAATTCAAACATCGACAATTTGCTGATTGAAAGGCAACTATAGCTTCAAAAGGAAAGCTACAGCTTCTCAAGCTGAAACAGAAAGGAACTATATCTTCAAAAAGAAAGCTACAACTTCTCAAGCTATTTTGTTTACGCTTAAAATTCAACGTCGACAATTTGCTGATTGACAGGCAACTATACCTTCAAAAGAAAAGCTACAACTTCTCAAGCTGAAACAGAAAGGAACTATATCTTTAAAAAGAAAGCTACAACTTTTCAAGCTATTTGGTTTTAAGCATAAAAATTCAAACATCGACAATTTGCTTACTGAAAGGCAACTATACCTTCAAAAGGAAAGCTACAACTTCTCAAGCTGAAACCAAAAGGAACTATATCTTCAAAATCAAAGCTACTACTTCTTAAACTATTTGTTTTATGCTTTTATCCTTGAAAATTCAAATATTTACAATTTGCTGATATTGGAAAAGCTTCTATACATTCAATGGGAAAGCTAAACTTCTCAATCTATCTCAAGCTAATACAGAAAAGAAACTATATCTTCAAAGAGAAAGCTAGAACTTTTCAAGCAATTTGGTTTTACGCCTAAAACTTCAAACATCGACAATTTGCTGATTGAAAGGCATCTATACCTTCAAAAGGAAAGCTACAACTTCTCAAGCTGATACAAAAAAGAACTATATCTTCAAAAAGAAAGCTACAACTTCTCAAGCTATTTGGTTTTACGCTTAAAAATTCAAACATCGACAATTCGCTGATTGAAAGGCAACTATACCTTCAAAAGGAAAGCTACAACTTCTCAAGCTGACACAGAAAGGAACTGTATCTTCAAAAAGAAAGCTATACCTTCTAAAGCTATTTGGTTTTACTCCTAAAAATTCCGACATTGACAATTTGCTGATTGAAAGGCATCTATACCTTCAAAAGGAAAGCTACAACTTCTCAAGCTGAACAGAAAGGAACTATATCTTCAAAAGAAAGCTACAACTTCTCAAGCTATTTTGTTTTACGCTTAAAAATTCAAACATCGACTATTTGCTGATTGAAAGGCAACAATACCTTCACAAGGAAAGCTACAACTTCTCAAGCTGAAACAGAAAGGAACTGTATATTCAAAAAGAAAGCTACAACTTCTCAAGGTATTGTGTTTTATTTCTTGAAAATTCAAGCATCGACAATTTGCTGATTGAGAGGCAACTATACCTTTAAAAGGAAAGCTACACCTTCTCAAGCTGTTTGGTAAGCTATTTGAGCCTATTTTTGATGATGTTTCGTCCACGTTTATTTCCTAAAATTTGATGCCCGCTTCTGCCAAAACCTTAGTAACTGCATTTGGATTATGGAGGCCTTCTTTGTTAAATGGTCGTAGGGAATTTTCCTGGTGGGGGATATTTTAAGCATGAAGGATTTTCAATGGAGGGATTCTCCGTGTGAGGAAGGCATTTTTTAGAGGGGGAGTCATATTTCCCATAATTATCAAAATAACAGAAATTAAATTAAAAAAACAAGTTTTTTCAATTGAAAGTAAGGAGCAACATCAAAACTTAAAACGAACAGAAATTATTACGTATAGGAGGAGGGTAACCCCCTCCTCATACCTCGCTCTTTACTCTAAAATTTTATTTTTTATCCCAATTCCTTAAGAGCGACTCCTTAAATCAAGGGTCATTTAATTACAACAATCAGATGCCATTTTCACTGTGTTGCTATAAATAGCAATTTGTTTGCTATTTCAAAAAGGCTACATACCTACTATATTAACTAAACGTTGTCTTTTTTTGTGTTATTACTTAAATAAGACTTTTTCCACGAAATAAGTTTTTCAAAGAAAAGTAGAGAACAATATTAAAGCAAAGATGAGTAGAAATAAAGTCAAATAATTGCTCAAGCGTATAACTACCACAAATCATTATCAATAAATAAACGAAACCCAAAATGAACTGAAATTACACTGAATAACCGAGTCGAACTAAAAAATAATCAAAACTAAGAGAATTAGGGCCGATTCCCTTCTAAAGACCAGAACATAATTTACATTTTACTGAAAACAATTTTTATTTCTATTTATGTTTCTATTTCTCATAATATTGACATCAACAACAAAAAATCAACATCATAACCAAGATTACTGAAAAAAGCAAATGAATGCGAATTGACAGTCTATATATTACTCAACTGAAAAATTCAACCCCATTAACGAATTAACAACAATATGATTTTAGAATCCTTTACAACATTTAATATTTTATGGTCTTCGCGAATTTGTTTTGTAAATAGACAAAAAAGAGTTAATTATGTGTTCATTATAAGCATACACCTGTTCGGCTACAAACATCCTTGAAGAAAAAGCTTTCTTGAAGAAGTGTTTTTCATAAGGAAATTCTGATGCAGAACCAACAGAACTGAGAATTTAAATAGTATTTATAATAAATAAACAATAATTCAGTATCTATCAATAAGTTATCGCAAAACTGTTGTAATGGATACATCATAATAAATTCAATAAGTTAATCTTAATAAATATCAATAGATTATTATAATAAGTAAATTACAATTTACAAAAAAAGATAGTTTTTATTTTAACTAAAAACATTAGTTTCGCCATTACTATGCTTCTTTTCTTGACGGGCAGAAAACACCTTGTGTACACATACCTTAGAAAAATGATTATTAGAGAAGAAGAAAAGATTACACAGTGCTTTGAAAGCACTTAAAAGTGCGTTGATTCCATTAAGAGGCGTTCACACGCTAGTTCGGCAAGATTTCCATGCTTAAACATGTATTTCAAGCAAAGTACTTGCTTAACCATGGAAGTTCAGCCAGGAATACATATGAACACCACTCTTAAGTGCAGATGAGATGATAAATCTAGCGCAAAAGAGGCTTCCTAGCTGGTGGAATTTGGAATCCTAGATGGGAACGGCATGGATATTAATGTCTGGAAACCTGTCTGCACATGCATATCTCACAAGACGTGAATCTGAACAGCGCTTTAGTAGCCTGTTCATCGGGAAATTTTGTGAATGTATCGGTAATTTTTAAAATTTTTAAGATATTAATTTTTTAAGATTACCAATCAGTAATCTCCTGTGTGTTAATTGGTAAATTTCGGAACTGCTCCCATGGGAAAAAAATATAATCATTTTTTATGAGTTAACACTCGTACTGCAGTAGGGCAATACTGATAAATATCCAAAAAAGCTTTAATAATTTTATTTGTTTATTTTATTTTTTGGGAGGGAGGGTAAGGATTGCTGGTAGTGATGACGTACGTAGGGATTTGTAAAGGGTGATGTCCACCCATACAGGCTTATAAACTTTGGGTTCGTTGTTAATGTGTTTATTTCTTTTAATAAAGCCCTTTTTTCTTCTAGAAGAAGAAGGAGAATTTATATACCTAAAGGACAACTTTATTAAAACTTTCAATGTGACAGAATTTCGGAAACATTTTCACTTCTTATACCATACTTTGAATACTAATTCTATCTGACGAAGTGACGACATATTCATATTGATGTTGCTAACAATATTAATTGATCTATGGTTTTCCGGGATACTAATTTTGTAGTAAGATGAAAATGGATAATTTATACGTTCAATGTTATTGTACACAGATACAGGCTTAATTATCCATTCAGGTCCTGGAACTGAATACACACTTTGAAAAACAGCAGGTTCAAGCTTTAGCTCATCACCAAAATCAAATAGAACAGAGCCACTGTGCTCTATTGAAGTCATATAGTACATCCCTTCACTCGAAACATTATTCAATACGGCTTGAACACTTTCAATCCAAATATTACCTTTTTCCTTTTCAAAACCGGGAAACACGGCATATCGCCTTGTTCTGAGGAGTTCAAACTCATAAGGAAAATCCATCTCATATAAAACTATTTTAATTTCCCCTTTATGCAGGATGTTTCCCATATTTAGCTCATTCCTTAGGATTTTCAGGACTGTTCTAAATTCTTCTTGTGAAGACAGAGGTGAAAAAGGCTGAATTTTTGAAAAGAACTTGGAACTCTGTTGAACATATGCTGCCACAGTCATAAGGTCAGATAAACTAGAATAAATGTCCTTTCCTATTGAAAAGAAGTTTAGCATCGCGTTGGTGACTATGGAGTCAAGTACATTGTAAGCAGAAGCCATATTGTTCACTGTAATTTCAGAGGTTTCATGTAGCATTTTCTTACGTCGTTTGAATGCGTCAATTGTCAGCTGTGTGTCAGAAATCTCAGATGTGATCTCGATCAACTTTTCTGCAAAGTCCACTTTCATGTCCATAAGTGATATCAATGAATCTAGTTCTGGTATGTTTTGGGCTCCTAGCTGGCTAGAAGCTTGGAAAACTACTGACCTCAGGTTAGAAACTAAATTACGAACTTCGTAACGTTTGAATCTATTGTTGATATCACTAGTTGCAAATGAGGCAGGACTATAAGCTTTCATCAAATCCGAAACTTCAACCCCAAGGTTTATTTGATTCCTTATCTCAATGTTGCTAATATTATTGACGAAAATTTTGATTTTCTTGCTTAGCTGTTTAGTTTTGTCATAATTACGTTCAATAAGTGAGAAATAATCTTTGAATATGGGGTCAATTTTATTAAAATACGCCTTTGCTTCGCCAGAAAAAAAGTTATGAGTAGAATCAAGAAGGCCTCGAAGCTCTGTTTTAGCTCTTTCATAATTTTTATTACCAACACCAAATATAGCTAAAGCTATATTCACAACGTTAAATAGGATTTTTACAGCCTCGAAACCCAATGTTTTTTTTTCTTGCCTCTTCATAGCTTTGTGCCAAACGGCTTTGTGAATCAGCAGAAAGTTCGTCACTGTATTTGTCGACAATATGTTTCAGATTCGCAGTATTGAATTGACTTATTTGGTTGTCAACAGAACTTAACTTTTTCTTGTACATCCTCAAATCCTCTCTCATAGACTGCTGCTTAGTTTTAGTAGTATGCATAAGTTCATCTGCTAAGTTCGTTTCAGTTTTAATAAGGCTGTCTAGGCTTTTGCCAGTCATTTGAAATGTGTATTGAGCTCTTAAATTAGAGAGCTTGTTTTTCTGTTTGGCAGCGTGAATAAGCATTTTTTCAATACAATCAATTTTTGGGGGATAGATCCCTCGCCTCTGTGTCTTTGCTTTTCTTTTAAGCTAAAGGAATTTATTTCTTTGAATACGAAAAAAAGAGTATGCTCATCAATGGTTAGATATTCAGCTTGATTCTGAATTTTATTTTGACTTCCAGCTTTACCTTTTTCCTCTGTTTCTCCAGTTTCACCTTTTTTTTCTCTTTCAATTGGTTTATCTACAAAATATAATTCGCTACTTATTATTTTTCCATCATCAACTGAAGTGCCACGTACATCATTCCTTGTAAGCATTACTCGCTCATGCTGCTCCCAGGTTCGGCTGTATCTAACCTCGATAGCTTTGATCGTTCCACCTTCACCTCCAGGACCACCAGGTCCACCTTTGCCACCCTTGCCTCCTTCACCACCTTGAGCTAATAGAGTAAAATGTTTGAAAGAGTTAACAGGGACATCAAGCTTTAGCCTCCCAGGCTCACCTCCATTCCCTCCAGATTTGCCAGAATCACCGCGAACACCTTTGTGGCCTGGCTTAGCATTGAGTGATCTGCGTTCAAAGTTTTTAAAAAAATGAATAGTGCTTCTAAAAACCATGCTTTGTGGAACCACATCGCATATAAAATTAAGAGGTGAACGACACAACCAAGCCATCCATGTTTTACTTAGTTCGGTCTTAAATTCATGCACATTTTTTAACATATCATTTTTTAAAGCATCATAGTAAGACTTTTCATAAAGTATTGGATTTAAGGTTCCATTTATTCCGTTTAATCCCTCGGAGCCATGAATACCATCTCCTCCATCACCACCATCTCCTCCATCACCACCATCTCCTCCGTTTGCTTCAATACTTAATACGCCTCCATTGACAGCGAAATGAATCTTTATTGAAACTATTCCTCCGTCAAAGCCAATCTGCCCCTTTTGACCGATTTTTGATTTTGGAGGAGCATCTGTTTTTTTTAAACAGATAGTGGCTCCCTTATGATGAATATTCAGATAGCCAGTTTCAATGGACAGCATCCTGAGTGACGTGGTGGAATAACCATAGACTGTCAAGTTGGGACAAATCAACCAAAGCTCATCTATATCATGGGGCAGTGTTGATAAAATTGATGGCAAGTCACATATTTGATAAAAAATTCTAGTTGTTTTGCCATATGTAAGATTCTTTGGAGATACACTGCCAAAATCAAATCGCGGTTCAAGTAGGTTCATCTGTTTTTTAAATTCCATGCTATTTTTTAGCCTCTCTAAGTTATTACCAAATGATGACTCTATGTATTCTATAATTTCTTCTCCCTTTTGCAAAGGGGGATTCATACTGCATCGCGGAACTAATGAAGAAAAATCAAAATTTTTTTTTTTTACATTTGTGTTTCGTAAATCTGCAAAGGTTTTGAACGCATCCTTAATATCCCTTGTTGAGTTCACTGACTTAATGATATCAATACCTTCTCTTAAAAGAATTTCTGTATCATCACGCTCGGTATATGCAAATGACATTCGTTCCTTAGAACACTTAGAAAACATTTCCACTTTATCTCTGTCAATTGAGTCTAATGCGCTGTAAATTCTTTTGAAAATTTCTGCTGGCAGTGTTTTCATCAGCTCTCGAGAGCTAGAAACTCTCTCAGAAAAATAACTTTCTAAGCAATAATGCTCCTGTGCGGGTAAATACCTGCATATTGGAAGTAGTGTTATCAACAAGGAATAAATTTCGTTCAATGTGACATTAAAATTAAAAAAATCATTTTTTTCCATTGACTCTGTTAGTCGAGTGTCTACTATATTCCATTCTGCAATAACAGTTCTTCTCTGCATTTCGTTTTTACTTTCTTCTACAAGGATTCCAATTTTTTTTTTGTTTTCGTCTATTAAAGAACAAGCAACTTCGACAAGAGCTTCAATATTCTTGGTTCTTTCAATTTCAATCAAATTTTTATATATAAGTAGCTCATTTCTGGTTAAATTTTGTTTTATGTTAACAGTAAACAAAGCGTCTATTAATTCATTATCAAGGTATTCAGCTTCTGAATTAATTTTTTCTAGTACGATTTTATACAGGTCAGTCAATACATTTGATGTAATAGTAGTTCCAGCTAAGATTCTAGCTTCGTTTTGCTCATTTAAAATCAAGGAAATTAGTTTAGTTAGACTCTGTCTGAAACGATCTGATCCCTTTCCTCTAATATTTATATATTTCAAATGCTCAACTTCTTCTGGTAGAGACAAATACGGAAATCCAACTACATGAACTGACTTAAAGCATTTCTTTAATTTCTTACGAATAGAATCTCTCTTTTTCGCAAACTTGGATTCAGATTGAAACTCTTCTTCTAAGAGCTCGTCGGTAAGTTCTTCGTCCCTTTCACCACCTTTGCATTTTATTAACAATTACAATCAACTTCCCACCCTTGAAGTCAGTACAAAGCGATCCACTTTGATCTTGAACTCTCTTTGCCAAATTGAGATAGCGATCTAATTTTTTTTAGCTCTTTATCTGAACGCAAGGAGTCGGTAGTTACCCACATTATAGTATTGGAAAATAATAAGGGTGGAATTGTTGATACAAAATCAATGTTGTCACCTCTTACTCCCATTCCTTCACTATCAGTAAATACTAATGGAAAAGGTGATCCATCATAAGAAAATTTATTTTTTAGTGCATGATTCACGGCTGGAATATACTCATTAATTGGGATTACTGGTGATAAATCAATTCCTAACGTCGTGGTTTTTGTGCTTCTTCTTCCCTGACGAAACATTTCATCATTGCCAGATAACAAAGAAGCAATTGTAGATTTTCCAGATCCTCGGAGCCCCAAAATAGCAACAAGCACTTCTGTTTTGAAAATTCATCTAACTCTTCTAACCTGGCTTTACCATCTTCATCGAGCCTTCCAAGTGTCTTGTCTTGTGTCACATTACCCGTTCCAATTTTTTGAACCAGAACTTTTTTTGGGTAGCGACTTTTTATCCTTAAAACACCATCAAAGCTGTTATTTAATTGGAATGTCCAAGTACCGTTATTACAGCTTGAATATAAAAGTGATTGGCTCTTAGAAGTATCGTGTAAGCTTACTTTGAAAGTTCCAGACTTTCTTGTGCACGGAGATTTTAACAAAAGATATTTGAAATACTTCTCCACTGCGTATGTTGCTGAAGAATTGTTGTAAAAGTGTAACTGCTGCTGCCATCTTGATCGTTTTACCTGCAATAAAGAATAATTAGGGTTCATATTTAGGGGCTTAAAATTGCATTTTCGAGTAAAGCTATTATTATATTCTGAAAGAGTAAAAAAAGGAATCAAGCGGCGTGTTCACCTAATTCACTGCTCAGTAATGGAAAGATCTTAAACTTTACCCAAATGATACCCTAAATATAAACCCACCCTACCCACCTGTCACCAACCTTATTTCTTCGTCAATATGCCACCCATGTAAAATTTTAATTTGGTGATATCTTAAATGATATTGGAATTTCACAGCGTAAATTTATAATTTCCTCTACGCTGGCGACCCTGCTGAGCAAGAGCATTAAGTCAAGTAAGTCGTGCTATTAGTCTATTACCTATAATTTCAATTAAAATTAAGTGTTCAATCAAAGGTAAACCAAATTTTCTTCTAGGCAATGGTAATTTAACAGCAGAGGTGTTATTAATGCAAGCGAGGAAGGGCCCTCTGCTAATATTGCTGGTGAATCGGCAAGAAACACTTATTCGGTAAAATCCTGGTACAAAGAGAATTTGCGTTATTGGATCGCCAATTAAATTCAATAAGAATGATAGGCGGCCTAAGTAAAGAATGAAACATCTAAAGCCAAACTGGCAAGCCATGACGTTCAACAACAAAGAGAAAAATCTCAACGATGAACGAACAAATGGGATTACGGCAAGTAAAAAGAAAAGATCAAAACTAAAACGACGCAGATATTTCACCTGTATGAAACGAGGCGTCTTCAACGCAGATAGAAACGAAGACAATAACTAAAATAACCTAAAAAAAAAAAAAATCCAATACCAAGAAATAAAAACAACCAATACTAATATCTACAATTGTCACAACTGAGACTATAGGTCACATAACCTAATATGTTGGTTTTCAGAGTGTCAACATCAAAATTGAATATTGTATGGACATTAATAAATCAGTAAGTTGCAGTGAAGAAAATAAAAATTTCGCAATAGGGATAAGTGACACATAATCAAGACATAATTTTATTGACCTACTTGTGTGTCTACTGATCTTGACCTAATTTCTGAACATACTATGAATATTTGTATATATATAGTGTGCCAAGCCGTTTTCTTGCGTACCCCAAATTGACACGCAGAAGAGGGGGCAGTAAACCCGTGGCAAGTGCTGTTTTACCTGCCGGGAGGGTCACCCTTAAACTGCAGTGATCAGGTGGAACGGGGGCTGACGCTTCCCTTTTCTATTGAGGCTAAACCGTATTCATCCAGCTCTTGAAGCGTGAACATCTAGTGCCCAGTGGAATTTCAAACACAATAAAGATTACAATAATAGCTCCGCTCATGGTCTCTGACTACTGGATTGCGCAATAATCATTCTGAAGCAAAATGGCGAGCGTGAAGCTTGTATTAAATGCAGTTTTGAACTTTGTTGAGCGCGTTTTTTTTTCTCTTTTCATACTCCTTCGTCTAACTTATGTTATTTATGATGAGAAATAGAAACCATTCATTCATTCATTAGAGTTGCTTCAATGAGAAAACCAAAGCAACTGGATAAAATAAATGAACATGAAGTTAATTATTCTTTGCGAAATAATCCTATTGTTTGCTACTATTGCTGTAATTCTCCCTTGTCCTGTATTTGATCTATGCCCCTGGGGATTTTGTGAAACGTTATTACCCCAATTATCTACTGTTTCACTTTTAAGAAGAATTTTATATATAGGGTCAACATTCAAAGTACCTGTACATCTATTTGTTGAGATATTAGCACGGATATGTTTTTTTTTAATTCAATAGCCTCCATAGCTCCCTGTGTAAACCCTTTATAATTAGAAATGGCATCATTGAATTTTACGTAATGATCAGGATGATAGAAAATATGTTCAGCCAAAGCCGAAACAAAAGTTTCTGGAGGCTTACTCAATTTTAGAGCTTTTTTTTATTGAGTTACGATGCTCAATAAATGGTTCAACAAACTGTTGGTGAGTTCGACCATTGTAAACCTGCTCATTAACCCAAATTAACCCAACATTAATAAGACTGGAGCCCCATTCCATCCCATTGTATCATGTTTTCCGTCACCTGTTTCTAAATAAGGTAAATGGTTGTCAGTGGCAATGTCCCCTTTTAGGAACTCAAAAATGTTATTTAAAAAGTTCCACTGACCTCAGTAATAAATAAAAAACATTGGCATTGGAAGAGAATTAGATTCTCTGCAGTTTTGAGGCTATTTCAATGTACTCTAATTGTTATGTAAAAAAAATCGTATATATATTAAAGAATAAATTGAAAAAACACTTCGATTTGTTACAGGACGTAATATTGGCGAGCTTTGATGTTGAGGTTATGATGAAATTAGTTACTCTGGTTAATGAATATTCCTTTTATTTTAGTTTATTTATTTTTTATTTTAGTTTATAAACAGGTTTTTGGCTTACCCATGTGGGCTGCTCTTAGTCCTCTATTGGCAAATCTTTCCGTGGATCTTATTGAAAGGTCCGCTATACAGAGTTTTAGACTTTCCCCTTGTTTTTGGGGGTAGATTCATGGATGACGTAGAATGTATTTGGAAGCACGGATTTGAATCCTTAGACCTTTTTCATCAAAATTTGAATAGTTTTGATATAAATATAGAATATAATATAGTTGAGTTTGAAGAAAATAATAAGCTACCACTTCTTGAAATATAATTAATTCAAAGAGATTTCCACTTGCTTTTCTCTGCCTAAGCAGAGCGATAGATATCTGAATTTTCACTCGTGTTATTCACTTTCGGTGAAAAGAGGAGTTGCGATTTCATTAGTTGATAGGACTTTTAGAATTGGTTCCCACGAATTATTTGACTCAGAATTATTGTATTTAGAAAACTGTTTATTTGTAATGGTTAACAACTTAAATTCGTATACGAAATAATAGAAAACATACCTACCAAACATAATGAAAAAAAGAATGCAGTCTTAAAGTCTTCGGAATTGAACTTTTCTAAAAGTTATATTTCTTTAAAAGACCATTTAAAAACCATTAAAAGTTTAAAAGACCATTTAGCAGTTTCCTAAATTCTGGGAAGGATTTAACTCATGGCAATTTGGGTAGTGGGTTGTATAGTATTCCTTATTCGTGTGGGTAGTTTTAAATTGAGATTTTACATTGCAGATTTCCATTTATTATTGTTTTATTTACTCCCCTACCCCCAACCCTAGACCACTTCACGTGGAAGAGGTGGTCGTAAAAATTTTGGAACGGACTCGTCCGATTGGAAATTGAATACTGCCACCTTTTTGTGAGTAAAAAGGGACTAGAGAGAGAATAGCCCCCCCCCCCCTCATTCATACCCTTTTTACTATCCTTTCCCCTTAATCCAGAAGACATCCTGTCAACATTTTAAGATGGGTTTTTGTTCAAAATAGTCGAAAAGCTCAGCAAATATGCCGCCAGGGATGAAATGAACCCAGTAGCCGCTGAAGAAAGGACTGTAAATTATTAAAGCCAATAATTGTTAACATATAAGTATTGTTAAACAGTTTATGGTAATAGTAGCCAAACAGTAGCCAAAACTCTAAAAAAAGAAATTTGATAACAATTAATACATCAATAGAATTGTTATGTTATGCTTATTCCAGCTGTATAAAATTCATTAAGTTTAATGTTACCTATCACAAGCTACAAGCCTGAGAAGAATTTACTGATTTTTGAAAAAGCGGAAATATACTCCCAAAACGTCAAAGCATCTAAAAGAACATCCCACCATTAGATTCAGCATATAAGAAAACTCTATTGAAGAAGTTTCAAGCTCCTGTCTGCAAAAATGTAAAATTTTCCAGGGGTGATCTTATTGAACTAATGGTCCTCTCATTCGAACGAAAAATTAAAAGTTTTCGTGCCGTTTATTAGTGATGAAAATATTGTAGGGCAAATAGCCCCTCTCCCATGCCCCCTTTTCAACCAGTGGCATCTAATCAATTTTGAAATAACCATTTGATTTAGAAAGGTCGAAAAGTCTCATAACTATGCCTCTGGGGATAACTTGACCCCCCCTAGCCCCTGGGGAATGGGATGTTGGTTCTGCAATTTGCCCGTAAGGAATTTTATTGGAAGGGAGGGGGGCGTGGGGAGTTCTTATTGATTTTTGAAAAAGGGGTAATATACTCCCAAACTTCAAACTATCTAAAAGAAAATCCCACCATCAGATTCAGCATATAAGAAAACTATTAAAGAAGTTTCAAGCTCCTGTCTGCAAAAATGTAAAATTTTCCAGGGGTGATCTTATTGAACTAATGGTCCTCTCATTCGAACGAAAAATTAAAAGTTTTCGTGCCGTTTATTAGTGATGAAAATATTGTAGGGCAAATAGCCCCTCTCCCATGCCCCCTTTTCAACCAGTGGCATCTAATCAATTTTGAAATAACCATTTGATTTAGAAAGGTCGAAAAGTCTCATAACTATGCCTCTGGGGATAACTTGACCCCCCCTAGCCCCTGGGGTTTGGGATGTTGGTTCTGCAATTTGCCCGTAAGGAATTTTATCGGAAGGGAGGGGGGCGTGGGGAGTTCTTATTGATTTTTGAAAAAGGGGTAATATACTCCCAAAACTTCAAACTATCTAAAAGAAAATCCCACCATCAGATTCAGCATATAAGAAAACTCCATTAAAGAAGTTTCAAGCTCCTGTCTACAGAAATGTAAAATTTTCCAGGGGTGATCTTATTGAACTAATGGTCCTCTCATTCGAACGAAAAATTAAAAGTTTTCGTGCCGTTTATTGGTGATGAAAATATTGTAGGGCAAATAGCCCCTCTCCCATGCCCCCTTTTCACACAGTGTCATCTAATCAATTTTGAAATAAACATTTGATTTAGCAAGGTCAAAAAGTCTTATACTTATGCCTCTGGAGATGACTTGACCCCTCCCCCTAGCCCCTGGGGAATGGGATGTTGGTTTAAAATTTGCCGTAAGAAGTTTTTCGGAGGGAGGGGCGTGGGGAGCTCTTCCGGGGGAGGAAGCTCTGGATTATTTTCCAGAAATTTTAAATGGAGGGGGCAAGATAGTAAGCTATGGAATTTGCCCATTGTTTGCATGTAGTATTTGTTTAGGGAAATATATCTCATTTAGGGGGGGGGGTGTTTCCTGGAGAAACTTTTCCATTGAGGAAATGGAGAGGAGAGTTTCCAGCATGATTTGAAAATAATAAGATATTAAATAACTATTTTTTACAAAGGAAAATAAGGAGATTTTTTCAGGGAGATTGTCAGGAAGAAATTTGCGGAGGAGTCAGTCTTAAGGGATTTGGACACAAAATCAAACTTTAGCGTAAGGAGCGAGGGACGAGGATGGGGTAGCCCCTCAAAAATGGAATAATTTTTGTTCGTTCCAAGTTTTAATGTACCTTCCTACATACTTTCAGTGGAAGAAAGTTTCTTTTTATTTAACAGCGGATCGGTTTTAACAAGTGAAAAACAGAAACATGGATGTAACATTTTAAACAAGACAATGGGGGAAATAAAAAGAAGAAGCAAACTTTACATTATAAAAACCTGAATATTTCGGCTTCTCATCTGGAAGCCTTTATCAACGGTAAAAAAAAACTAGCTTAAACAAAACATGAAACAATTTTTTTATTTCCTGTTTTTTTTTGCCCACTGTCATGTTTAAAATATTACACCTGTTTTTCTATTTTTTCATTTGTCTAAATTTGAAAATGAAAAGTCACTGTCTAGACCATATCCAGGTTGTTGTGTGTTTTTTTCTTGGGGGGGGGGAGGGTGGAGGAGGTTTCTTAGTCCTTTCATAAGAGCTACTTATTCTAATTAAACTCTTTGTGATTCAGGTGTCATTCTTAAAGAATTGGAACAAAATTCGAACTTTAGCTTAAAGAGCAAGGTATTGACAAGGGGGTGAATTCCCTCATAAATGTAATAGTTTCTGTTCGTTTTAAGTTTTAATATTGTTTCTTACTTTTAGTTGAAATTTTTTTATTTAAAAAAAAAAGCTGATTTTAAGCTTGTAGTCTACTATAAGTAATATTTAGTACGACAGTCAACAAAAAGTAAGAAAAATGACGACAAAAACTTAACATCTAAATTTTTTCCTTTTATTTAAAATTTTTTCACATATGGCAAAACAAAAGTCCTGAGCAGATGAGAAATTTTAGGGAATGAGGAATTTCTGTTTGATATAGGTATCTTTGCTTAAGGAAAAAATTTAAAATATAAAAAAGAAGCACTTAATAGGTGGTTTTTTCACAATTTTAGGCACTAACCCCTAACTAATCACAGTTTTAGGAACTTTTCAGCCAGTGGCAAAATATGAAGACGAAGAGCAAGTAAATATTTCGACAAAGACCGCCGCCATGTCGTCTTCAGTCAAAAAAAAAAAAAAGTCTGTCGTCTTCAAAAAAAAAAAAACAAAAAAAAAAAAAAAAAAAAAAAAAACAAAAAAGAAACACACGCACAAAATCGAATAATAAGAATGTATTTAGTCCTCCTCCCACACCTCACCTTCTTTTCCCCAGAATTGTCTGATCAAAAATTCGATATAGCCATTTTGTTCAGCATAGTATAAAGGTCTAGTAACTATGTCTTTGGGGATAGCCTGACCCCACAGCCCCTCGAGAAAGGTCTATAAGTAATGGGGGTTAAGTCTTCTTCTGGGGGAATTTTCTGTGGGAGGGAAGGCGGTAGAAGATGAACTTTCCAGGGAAATTGTATACTGGGGAAATTTCCCACAATTCCTGTAGAAATTTCTCTTTGTTTGTGTTACTAAATCTTTTGCCGACTCAATTTTACATGTCTTGGGAAAATTTTCCCCTGACTGAAATTGTCCAGAGAATCCTTCTGTAGGTGGGGAATTCCCACGGGAGAAATTCTCCATTGGAGAGTTTTTCGCGGGATAGATTCTAAAGGGGACACTTTCTGTGGGAGCAACTTCATACTAGGGTAAGGGGGTTTGCAGGGAAAATTTTCCATGGAGGGAGGTTTCCAGTATAATTCGAAAAACATTCAGAAATTGCATTTTTTTTCCAAGTGAAAGTGTGTTAAGAAAAATATTTCAGCCAGGAACATCCGCAAGAAATTTTCCAGGGGTGGGGGGATTTTCGGCGAGAATAGAACTCTCTGGGGCAACTTACCTGGTAGGGGGTAAGTTACATGGGAATAATTTTCAGTGGAGGGATTATCCGTGTGGGGAAGAAGATTTTCATTAAGTGGAAGCCAAATTTCCCGTCATTATAAAAAAAAACGATTAGAAATTAAATAATAAAAAAGTGTCTTCAACTGAAAGTAAGGAGCAACATCAAAACTAAATAAACAGAACTATTACATAATTAAGAGGGGGTCGCCCCCTCCTTATACCTTGCTCTTAACGCCAAAGTTTGACTTTTTGTACCAATTCCTTAAGAACGACTCCTCAAATCAAGGGCCGTTTAACTAAAACAACCAGAAGTTGTTTTTAAACACTAAAAAACTTTAGCGTGAAGAACCAGGTGTTAAGGAGGATGTTACCCCCCTCATATACGTAATAATTTCTGTTTTTTCATAGTTTTAATGTTTTTCCTTACCTTCAGTTGAAACAACTTGTTTTTTATATTTAATTTCGGAAAAGACTTAAGTTACTAAATAATATTAGAGCTTCTAGAATAGGAGTTTTGGGCCCTCAACGATAATGCCGGGGCATAGAAGGTATGTTTATGCCTCAGAATTTAAGGACAGATTCATAACAAACAATTAATAGCATAAAGAGTTTTGACACTATTATCATCTCTCCGAAGAGCTCCAATCACTACTTTATTGCGATAATATTATCACTACCAATTACTACTGTTCATGATAATATTATATTCAAAAGTGACAGATATTAAAATATGACGTTGGCCGATGAGGTATATTAATCCAATAAACTAACGCCTTCCAAATGTAGTTCTATCCCCCCCCCCTTATAGGAATGAGAAGTAAGATACTGAGGCATATTTGCCTTGTTTCGATTGGTAATGTATGGAATACTATTTCAACATCGCTGTTGTTTCTTGCTAAAATAATAATAGAGTCAATGAAATTTCCATGGTCTAAGGAGGGGTAAGGCTATAAAATGTCTGGGAGGGATTTTTGATTTCTTAAATGTTCTATTTTCAGTTTATTATGTTTCTATCTAATTTTCAAAACCTTAAGATTAATTTTCAAAGGGTTGGTTTAAAAACCTGAATACCTGCTGTGGTAAATGTTTAAGTTAAAAGCAAGCAAAAATCTCTTAAAAAAAGCAAGCATTTAAAAGCAAGTTAAAATCAAGCATTTAATTTTATTGTTAATTCGTTCTTTTCAATATAAAAACTGAATATAAAAAATGGCTTTTATACATTTTATTTATTTACATTTTAGTAATTTTAAACAGTTAGGAGTCATTTTTGACAATTTTACTAGTTATATTCTTTAAAGGGCTGGGCAGACGTAGCTGATTTCGGGAACTGATTTCCAAATCAGCGCCGATTTTAAAAGAAATCGGCGTCGATTTGAGCTTGAAAAATTTTCTAGTTTTCGGCGCCGATTTACAAAATCAGCACCGATCTTCATCATGATCATCACAAAAAACAGGGATACAAATAAATAGTCAGCCAGAGATGTATGTGGTGAAAGACCCAGCTACTGAGCTGAGAACTAATCTGAGATCAATCATGCAACTATTAATAAACTCCAGTTGACTATTTGTGTCCATGATTTTTTGTTTTGAAAATCTCGCGCAATAAATTTTTTTTTCAATAAATTTTTCTTACCGCTATTGTTTGTCCACTGATGCTGAAATCGGTTCCCGAAATCAGCTACGTGTGCCGAGCCCTGAACAGACAATTTAGCTTCAAACGGTGATTAATTGAGTAAATGAGTAAATGAAAGCCATACCTTTGCACCCTCTTCTAGGGTTAGGTCATTAAAATCAATCCAGTCAATAGTATCAACAAAGTCAACAAGCTAAACGACATCTTTTTCAAAGTAACTGTAGTCACAGTGACTTGTTCCGAAGAACAAAATCAAACCAAACGGTAATATCCAATCCATGATGAAGACTGTGTTTGATTTGACACATTTATTGCTTCTGTCTTCAACCAAACCGAGACAATTTACAGCTTCCGAGATTAATTTTCTGGGAATCAAATATTATATTACAGTGCTGGCGTAGCTGAAGACAGTTAATCTATTTTCCTCTTGTGATTTCACCAAGTTCTAAAGGTCCTGATTTTAAATTCCATCATTGAGACAGTAACCAATTATAAATGTTAAAAATGAGTAATCAATAAAAAGTGTTTTCCATGAGAATTATTCAAAGAAAAGTAGAGAAATTAAGAAAACCTAAAATGAGTAAAGAGAAAACAAACAGAAATAAATATTAATGTATAAACTAAACTTTAAATTAATGTAAATTAAAATAAAGAATCAAGCTTTTAATGCAGTAAAGTGGTGGGTTGTCTTATTTATTCGTATCATTTTATGTTTTTTTTTTAATTCTACTCGATTATTCATTCTAATTTCCTTTTATTTCTTTGGTTCCTCATTAACTCATGCTAACTTTTTTTTGCTAACTTATTTTTTCATGACTTATTTTTGAATTTAACTCGGAATGCCTTAGGTTTTAATTTTGATTCTTAAAAAAAAATTTCTATAAATTTTTTTTCTTTAATGTATTTTTGTTTTTTAATTGACTTAGTTCTATTGTCAACTAATTCCAAACTTATTTTCAAGGTCTTTCAAGCTTTATCCCCTCAAAACTAAAAATCTTATTCTAATTTACGGCCGGATTTTAACATTCAG
Organism: Artemia sinica; assembly: GCA_027921565.1. Classification (NCBI taxonomy): domain Eukaryota; kingdom Metazoa; phylum Arthropoda; class Branchiopoda; order Anostraca; family Artemiidae; genus Artemia; species Artemia sinica. Next base: position 7,284,782 of record CM051268.1, on the reverse strand, counting down.
TTTGAAGATTTACTTAGCCGTAGCTATGTCTAAGGCTTTGCTCAATAATCTCTCTCTGTAAAATACAAGATGGAGAGGGAGAGGATGGTCAGTGACATAGATTGAAAATTTGACTTTGATTTTCTGACACCGATGTGGCTGAAATTGGGGTGCTATTCCTATTATATTCAAGTTTTATTTCTGAAATATATCGAGATCCCAAGGATAAAAAATGGAGGTTTCTGGACCTCGGTAAAGATCTCAAGAAATGGTAACCTGGATGAATAGGCTACTATTACCACTATTTACTAATAATTCACTGCAGCAAGAATCCACCTGAGGCCAGCACATCTACGCACACTCCCCTCCATCTCAATTTATTGAAAGCCTCCTTCTTTACACCCTCCCAGGAAGTTCCCATTTCTCTTAACACTTTCCTTACAACATCCTCTCATCCCAACTGGGGACGATCTGCTTTTCGTTTGGCCATAGAAGGTTGGCCGACAAAGACAATCTTTGGCAATTTCTAGGTTGTACTAAACTTTTCTAGCAAATCTTCCTCCGTTTTCGGAGTATCCAGGCTTCAGAACCATATTTGACCACTGAAATTACTGTAGCTTCCAATATTCTATCCTTTGTTTATAGACTTATCTTCCTATTCTTACAAACCTTTTTTAAACTGTGATCCTCAGATTTGGCTATTCTGTTTTTCACATCTTCACTACTCCCAACCTCTTTACTGATAATACTACCCAGTTAAGTGAAGCTGTTCACTTGATCGATGTTCTTATTACCCAATATTACCTTTTCACCGTCACTTATTCCTAGCCTCAGTGACTTAGTCCTCAATTTTTTTTTTCAAACCTATTCTTGCACCCTGAACTCACGAAACCTCTAAAATTTTATTCATCGCTATCACTTTCATCTAGGGGGCTTAAATCATAGGCATAATCTAACTCCAGGAGATTTTTTCCTCCTCATTTCATTCCGTGGTCTCCCATTGCCTTTCGCGTCCTTCTTAACACAAAATCTATCAAAAGGATCCATATAAAGGGGGATAGAACACAACCCTGCTTAACTCCTGATTTAATACGAAACCAGTATACATGTTTTTAATTCTATATAAATGTTTATATGTGTTTTTGCTTTATATGTGTTTTATTTGTTTATTTTTTATATGTGTTTCATATGTGTGTTTTATATGTTTTTTTTTTATATATGTGTTTTTACAATTTAAATGTTTTTAATTTCATAGATTTAACAAATCAAATAATACTAACATTTTGATTACTAAGTATCAGTATATGTATATTAAACTGACAATTCACATTCATTTATATTTTTCTCAGTAAGTGCGAATTACATTCTGGCCTTGGGAAGGCAAAGGGGGTTTGAGCCCTACTCATGTTAATTTCTGCTCGTTTTGAGTTTGACTCGGTGATTTATTGTAATTTCTGTTCCTTCTGGGTTTCATTTATTTATCGATGCTGAGTTGTGGTAGTTTCACGCTTGGTAGATTATTTGATTTTATTTTAGCTCATTTTTGGTATAATGGAGTTCTTAACTTTTCTTTGAAAAAATTGCTTATCTTCGTTTTGATAATGTTTTTGAACAAACACAATTTCAGTTTTGGGGAGGGCAACCTGGGATTGGAGGGGGGAGGGCAAACTGTCACTTAGAAAATAACGCTAATTACGCGGGGGTATGTTTGATTCTTGGTTTAAAAAAAGGGTAAGGGCACTAAGATGAAGCTCTTCTGGAATCTTCAGCGGAGTGTCTAGCAAAACCAAAATACACTATGTTCATATAGCGTGTCTGTTATACCGGTAACCACGATGTCACCAGTATTGGTGTGGTAATGTAAGGGGTCACCACTTATTGGAGCAAAAATGGTGCTACATCACTTACTGGAGGACAAAGTCCCCCGACGGCACCAAATATTATAATGAGATGCCCGCGCCTACCACACCGATTCTGTAAATATCGGGTTTGATAATACCCAATTTACAGTATACCCTGCCCCAGGGTATGATAACGGGATCGAGTGGTTAAATGGCCAAATTCTAAGGCCAAGGGTACCCGCCCTGGGTTACCGCTAATATTTTCTAACTGTCTCCTTGGAGGTAACAAACCCCCCTGTCAATATAAAAATGACGGTATCTCGTAACTCTGTTCCTACCCTGTCTGGGTTCCTGGAAAAATAATCTCACACGGCTGTAGAAAATAGTTTACTTGTATTCTTCCAAAAGGTCACAACAAACACACCTATAAACTCTCATTACAGACTCCCTACACGGGGTCTCAAAGTAGACTAACTCAAAAATAATATTCACTATGTACACAAACTTTGGATAGGGGTGGACCTTCGCTTGGTCCTGGCCAATACTCTAAATCCCCATTCAAATCCATTCTACTTTTTCGGATTAAAAATTATCTTATAGGCAAATATAATTACAGAAAAGAAAATGGGTCATTTATCTAAAAAGAAAAGAAACAGGGGTGGAACCCCAACACCTCCTCCCGTAAGATAAATGACCACCCACGCGCCACGCTGGCCTACCCTTACAAATATAACACTTAACTTCAAAATCACCAAACTTATATCTTCTCTTTTTTCTTCCGCCAGTGCCTGTAGTTCGACTGCTTGGCTCAGGATTCGTCGTCATCCACACGTCTCTACCGTAGAACCACCATGGTCTCTATTGTATAGCATCCACATTAGGTTTTGAAAGTTGAAAGTCCCCAAGATTTGTAGAAAATGATAGTAGAGACTTTGTCACATTTATGTCTGTTTTCATGGATGGTTATGTGTGTTGGTCAATTTATTTGATGTTTTTATGGTCTTTGTCAGTGAGAATGGAAAAACAGGAACTTTGTCACTTTCATGGACTATAGAGTCATTAGGGAGAACACGTGGTTAATGGGGTCAATGTTATTGTTGTTGTTTTGGGCACGCGATAGAGTCATTAGGGAGAACACGTGGTTAATGGGGTCAATGTTGTTGTTGTTGTTTTGGGCACGCAATAGAGTCATAAGGGGGAACACGTGGTTAATGGGGTCAATGTTATTGTTGTTGTTTTGGGCACGCTCTCAGCGAATGCCAAGGTCAATGTTGTTGTTGTTGTTGTTTTGGGCACGCTCGAGCCAAATGTTATGAGTTTCCGGGGAACACCTTGCTGTCAGTCATTAATCAAATTGTTTCCAGGGAATGTCTGACAGATGACGTCAAGTTAATTAATGTCTTTGATGCATTTCCAAAGAGAATTGTCTCCGGGACAAAGTTTAGATCACACGTGACAGATGATGTCATGATTGATTGATTGACACGAAAGGGGAATTAATTTGTTGTTCTAGGGGATTATTGATTCACGAAAGGGGAATTAATTTGGAGTTCTAACAGAGAATCGTTTCCGAGGCAAAGTTTAGATCTTAGCGATGAATTGTTTTAGCGCGGGAATCAGGTTTCTTTGTAATTTCAAATGTGAAAGCACAGGGATGCCAAAACAAAAAGAAACACGCTGAAATTACGTTTAGGGATTATTTGGGCGAAACCGTTTTAGCCATTTTATGGGATTATTTCGGCGAAACAGTTAGAGACATTTAAAAGATGATTTAAAAGATGATTTTAGAAGAGAATTTGAGGGTGAAACTCTGTGGTCGTTATAATACACAAGTTCCATTTGAACAGTGTTGTGAGGTCCTCTACCCCAAGCCCAAAGGGTTCCAATCCCTCTACCCCAACCCCAAATGGTTCCAATCCCTCTACCCCAACCCCGAAGGAAAGCCCCCGGTACTCAAAGGTCCCCCCAAGCTCCCAAAGAGCCCCAGTCCCCCAAACGCCCTCCTCAGACCCCCAAAGGCCCTCCCCTGGTCCTCAAAGGGCCCCCGGACCCCCCAAAGGGCCCCCCGGACCCCAGAGGTCCTCACCCGGTCTCCAAAGGTCCACCGGGCTCCCAAAGGACCAATCGGCCCTCAAGTGCCTCCCAGACCCCCAAAGGCCCTCCCTGTGCCCCAAAGGCCCTCCCCCGGTCCCCAAAGGTCCCCGGGCCCGAGAAGCGCCGCAGGCCAGGAAAGCGCCGCAAGGGGATGCGCCGCAGGGGGATTCGCCACGGGTCGGGGATGCGCCGCAGGGAGGAACCGCAGGGATGCGCCGCAGGGATGTCGCAGGGATGCCGCAGGGATGTGCCGCAGGGATGCGCCGCAAAAAAGTAAACTAAAAAGTAAAAATTTCGAAATGTTATCCCCCAAACGCCCTCCTCAGACCCCCAAAGGCCCTCCCCCGGTCCCCAAAGGTCCCCCGGGCCCGAGAAGCGCCGCAGGCCAGGAAAGCGCCGCAAGGGGATGCGCCGCAGGGGGATTCGCCACGGGTCGGGGGAAGTGCCGCAGGGGATGCGCCGCAGGGAGGTGCCGCAGGGATGTGTCGCAGGGATGCGCCGCAGGGATGCGCCGCAAAAAGTAAACTAAAAAGTAAAAATTTCGAAATGTTATCCCCCAAACGCCCTCCTCAGACCCCCAAAGGCCCCCCCCTGGTCCTCAAAGGTCCCCCGGGCTCCCAAAGGGCCAACCGGCCCCCAAGGGTCCCCCAAACACCCTCCCCGGCCCCCCCCCCCCCCCCCAAAGAGTCCCCTCTCCATTTTTTTGAGTCTTAGCTTAGAGTTTTAGTTAAAGTTCTAGTTTAGTTTAGTTATAGTTAAGAGATTGGTGTTCTACCATAGAGACTTAGCTTAGAGTTTTAATTTAGTTTAGTTTTGGTTAAGATTTTAGAGTTTTAGCTTAGAGTCTTAGCATAGAGTTTTTCTTAGAATTCTAGTTTAGTTTAGTTTTAGTTAATAGTTTAGAGTTTTAGCTTAGAGTCTTAGCTTAGAGTTTTTGTTAGAGTTGAAATTTAGTTTAGTAATAGTTAAGAGTTTAGAGTTTTAGCTTAGAGTCTTAGCTTAGAGTTCTTGTTAGAATTCTATTTTAGTTTAGATATAGTTAAGAGTTTGGAGTTTTACCCTAGAGACTTAGCTTAGAGTTTTAGTTTAGTTTAGTTTTACTTAAGAGTTTAGAGTTTTTTTAGCTTAAAGTCTTAGCTTAGAGTTTTTGTTAGAGTTCTAGTTTAGTTTAGTTTAGTTTTAGTTAAGAGTTTGGTGTTTTACCTTAGAGTCATAGCTTAGAGTTTTAGTTAGAGTTCTTGTTTAGTAATAGTTAAGAGTTTAGAATTTTAGCTTAGAGTCTTAGCTTAGAGTTTTTTTAGAGTTCTAGTTTAGTTTAGTTATAGTTAAGAGATTGGTGTTTTACCATAGAGACTTAGCTTAGAGTTTTTAATTTAGTTTAGTTTTGGTTAAGATTTTAGAGTTTTAGCTTAGAGTCTTAGCATAGAGTTTTTGTTAGAATTCTAGTTTAGTTTAGTTTTAGTTAAGAGTTTAGAGTTTTAGCCTAGAGTCTTATCTCAGAGTTTTTTATAGAGTTCTAGTTTTGTTTAGTTTTAGTTAAGAGTTTAGAGTTTTTAGCTTAGAGTCTTAGTTTAAAGTTTTTTGTTGAAGTTCTAGTTTAGTTTTAGAGTTTTAGCTTAGACTTAGAGTTTTAATTAGAGTTTTAGATCAGTCTAGTTTTAGTTAGTTAAGAGTTTAGAGTTTTAGCTTAGAGTCTTAGCTTAGAGTTTTTGTTAGAGTTCTAGTTTAGTTTAGTTTTAGTTAAGAGTTTAGAGTTTTAGCTTAGAGTCTTAGCTTAGAGTTTTTGTTATAGTTCTAGTTTAGTTTAGTTTAGTTATAGTTAAGAGTTTGGAATTTTACCTTAGAGACTTAGCTTAGAGTTTTAGTTTAGTTTAGTTTTACTTAAGAGTTTAGAGTCTTAGCTTAGAGTCTCAGCTTAGAGTTTTTGCTAGAGTTCTAGTTTAGTTTAGTTTTAGTTAAGAGTTTAGTGTTTTTAGCTTAGAGTCTTAGTTTAGAGTTTTTGTTGAAGTTCTAGTTTAGTTTAGTTTTAGTTTAGAGTTTTTGCTTAGACTTAGAGTTTTAATTAGAGTTCTAGTTTAGTTTAGTTAGCTAAGAGTTTATAGTTTTAGCTTAAACTCATAGCTTAGAGTTTTTGTTAGAGTTCTAGTTTAGTTTAGTTTAGTTTAATTTTAGTTCAGGTTTAGAGTTTAGAGTTTTACCATAGAGTCTTAGCTTAGAGTTTTAGCTTAGAGTCTTAGCTTAGAGTTTTTGTTATAGTTCTAGTTTAGCTTAGTTTAGTTATAGTTAAGAGTTTGGAGTTTTACCTTAGACACTTAGCTTAGAGTTTTAGTTTAGTTTAGTTTTACTTAAGAGTTTAGAGTTTTAGCTTGGAGTATCAGCTTAGAGTTTTTGCTAGAGTTCTAGTTTAGTTTAGTTTAAATTAAGAGTTTAGTGTTTTTAGCTTAGAGTCTTAGTTTAGAGTTCTTGTTGAAGTTCTAGTTTAGTTTAGTTTTAGTTTAGAGTTTTAGCTTAGACTTAGAGTTTTAATAAGAGTTCTAGTTTAGTTTAGTAGGCTAAGAGTTTAGAGTTTTAGCTTAGAGTTTTTGTTAGAGTTCTAGTTTAGTTTAGTTTTAGTTAAGAGTTTAGAGTTTTAGCTTAGAGTTTTTGTTAGAGTTCTAGTTTAGTTTAGTTTTAGTTAAGAGTTTAGAGTTTTTTAGCTTAGTCTTAGTTTAAAGTTTTTTTGTTGAAGTTCTAGTTTAGTTTTAGAGTTTTTAGCTTAGACTTAGAGTTTTAATTAGAGTTTTAGATTAGTTTAGTTAAGAGTTTAGAGTTTTAGCTTAGAGTCTTAGCTAAGAGTTTTTGTTAGAGTTCTAGTTTAGTTTAGTTTTAGTTAAGAGTTTAGAGTTTTAGCTTAGAGTCTTAGCTTAGAGTTTTTGTTATAGTTCTAGTTTAGTTTAGTTTAGTTATAGTTAAGAGTTTGGAATTTTACCTTAGAGACTTAGCTTAGAGTTTTAGTTTAGTTTAGTTTTACTTAAGAGTTTAGAGTCTTAGCTTAGAGTCTCAGCTTAGAGTTTTTGCTAGAGTTCTAGTTTAGTTTAGTTTTAGTTAAGAGTTTAGTGTTTTTAGCTTAGAGTCTTAGTTTAGAGTTTTTGTTGAAGTTCTAGTCTAGTTTAGTTTTAGTTTAGAGTTTTAGCTTAGACTTAGAGTTTTAATTAGAGTTCTAGTTTAGTTTAGTTAGCTAAGAGTTTAGAGTTTTAGCTTAAAGTCATAGCTTAGAGCTTTTGTTAGAGTTTTAGTTTAGTTTAGTTTTAGTTAAGAGTTTAGAGTTTTACCATAGAGTCTTAGCTTAGAGTTTTAGCTTAGAGTCTTAGCTTAGAGTTTTGCTATAGTTCTAGTTTAGCTTAGTTTAGTTATAGTTAAGAGTTTGGAGTCTTACCTTAGAGACTTAGCTTAGAGTTCTAGTTTAGTTTAGTTTAAATTAAGAGTCTAGTGTTTTTTAGCTTAGAGTCTTAGTTTAGAGTTCTTGTTGAAGTTCTAGTTTAGTTTAGTTTTAGTTTAGAGTTTTAGCTTAGACTTAGAGTTTTAATTAGAGTTCTAGTTTAGTTTAGTAGGCTAAGAGTTTAGAGTTTTAGCTTAGAGTTTTTGTTAGAGTTCTAGTTTAGTTTAGTTTTAGTTAAGAGTTTAGAGTTTTTAGCTTAGAGTCTTAGTTTAAAGTTTTTTTGTTGAAGTTCTAGTTTAGTTTTAGAGTTTTAGCTTAGACTTAGAGTTTTAATTAGAGTTTTAGATTAGTTTAGTTTTAGTTAAGAGTTTAGAGTTTTAGCTTAGAGTCTTAGCTTAGAGTTTTTGTTAGAGTTCTAGTTTAGTTTAGTTTTAGTTAAGAGTTTAGAATTTTAGCTTAGAGACTTAGCTTAGAGTTTTTGTTTAGTTTAGTTTAGTTTAGTTAAGAGTTTAGAGTCTTAGCTTAGAGTCTTAGCTTAGAGTTTTAGTTTAGTTTAGTTTTGCTAGAGTCTTAGCTTAGTTTAGCTTTAGTTTTTTAGTTCTAGAGTTTAGTTTAGTTTAGTTTTTAGCTTAGAGTCTTAGTTTAGAGTTTTTGTTGAAGTTCTAGTCTAGTTTAGTTTTAGTTTAGAGTTTTAGCTTAGACTTAGAGTTTTAATTAGAGTTCTAGTTTAGTTTAGTTAGCTAAGTGTTTAGAGTTTTAGCTTAAAGTCATAGCTTAGAGCTTTTGTTAGAGTTCTAGTTTAGTTTAGTTTTAGTTAAGAGTTTAGAGTTTTACCATAGAGTCTTAGCTTAGAGTTTTAGCTTAGAGTCTTAGCTTAGAGTTTTTGTCATAGTTCTAGTTTAGCTTAGTTTAGTTATAGTTAAGAGTTTGGAGTTTTACCTTAGAGACTTAGCTTAGAGTTTTAGTTTAGTTTAGTTTTACTTAAGAGTTTAGAGTTTTAGCTTAGAGTCTCAGCTTAGAGTTTTTGCTAGAGTTCTAGTTTAGTTTAAATTAAGAGTTTAGTGTTTTTAGCTTAGAGTCTTAGTTTAGAGTTCTTGCTGAAGTTCTAGTTTAGTTTAGTTTAGTTTAGAGTTTTAGCTTAGACTTAGAGTTTTAATTAGAGTTCTAGTTTAGTTTATTAGGCTAAGAGTTTAGAGTTTTAGCTTAGAGTTTTTGTTAGAGTTCTAGTTTAGTTTAGTTTTAGTTAACAGTTTAGAGCTTTACCACAGAGTCTTAGCTTAGAGTTTTAGTTAGAGTTAAAGTTTAGTTTAGTTACTTTTAAGAATTTAGAGTTTTAGCTTAGAGTCATAGCTTAGAGTTTTTGTTGAAGTTTTAGTTTAGTTTAGTTTTAGTTAATAGTTTAGAGTTTTAGCTTAGAGTTTTTGTTAGAGTTGAAGTTTAGTTTAGTAATAGTTAAGAGTTTAGAGTTTTAGCTTAGAATCTTAGCTTAGAGTTTTTTAGAGTTCTAGTTTAGTTTAGATATAGTTAAGCGTTTGGAGTTTTACCTACGAAACTTAGCCTAGAGTTTTAGTTCAGTTTTAGTTAAGAGTTAGAGTTTTAGCTTAGAATCTTAGCTTAGAGTTTTTAGAGTTCTAGTTTAGTTTAGATATAGTTAAGCGTTTGGAGTTTTACCTTCGAAACTTAGCTTAGAGTTTTAGCTTAGTTTAGTTTTAGTTCAGAGTTTAGAGTTTTTAGCTTAGAGTCTTAGCTTAGAGTTTTTGTTAGAGTTTCTAGTTTTAGTTCAGAGTTTGGTGTTTTACCTTAGAGTCATAGCTTAGAGTTTTAGTTAGAGTTCTAGTTTTAGTTTTAGTTAAGAGTTTAGAATTTTAGCTTGGACTCTTAGCTTAGAGTTTTTGTTAGAGTTCTAGTTTAGTTTAGTTTTAGTTAAGAGTTTAGAGTTTTTAGCTTAGATTCTTAGCTTAGAGTTTTTGTTGAAGCTATAGTTTAGTTTAGTTTTAATTAAGAGTTTATAGTTTTAGCTTAGAGTCTTAGCTTAGACTTTTTGTTAGAGTTTTAGTTTAGTTTAGTTTTAGTTGAGAGTTTTAGCTTAGAGTATTAGCTTAGAGTTATAGTTTAGAGTTGAAGTTTAGTTTAGTTACAGTTAAGAATTTAGAGTTTTTAGCTTAGAGTCATAGTTTAGAGTTTTCGTTAGAGTTCTAGTTTAGTTTAGTTAAGAGATTAGAGTTTATCGTAGAGTCATAGGTTAGAGTTTCTGTTGAAGTTGAAGTTTAGTTTAGTCATAGTTAAGAATTTAGAGTTTTTATCTTAGAGTCATAGCTTAGAGTTTTTTGAAGTTCTAGTTTAGTTTAGTTAAGAGTTTAGAGTTCTACCTTAGAGTCTTAGCTTAGAGTTTTACTTAGAGTTGAAGTTTAGTTTAGTTATAGTTAAGGGTTTAGAGTTTTAGCATGGAGTCTTAGCTTAGAGTTTTAGTTAGAGTTCTAGCTTAGTTTATTTTTAGTTAAGAGTTATAGCTTTAGCCTAGAATCTTAGCTTAGAGATTTAGTTAGAGTTGAAGTCTAGTCTAAACTAGCATAACCTCAAATTACACAATATTGCATAGAAATACCAAAACCATAGGTTAGGTTAAGTCAGGTTAGGTTAGAAGTTAAGTTTCTCCACGTTTAAGCTAGGTTAGATTAGGTTAGCCTATCATGAAGCGCTCATGATAAGCTAACCTAATCTAACCTAGCTTAAACGTGGAGAAACTTAACTTCTAACCTAACCTGACTTAACCTAACCTATGGTTTTGGTATTCTATGCAATATTGTGTAATTTGAGGTTATGCTAGTTTAGACTAGACTTCAACTCTAACTAAATCTCTAAGCTAAGATTCTAGGCTAAAGCTATAACTCTTAACTAAAACTAAACTAAGCTAGAACTCTAACTAAAACTCTAAGCTAAGACTCCATGCTAAAACTCTAAACCCTTAGCTATAACTAAACTAAACTTCAACTCTAAGTAAAACTCTAAGCTAAGACTCTAAGGTAGAACTCTAAACTCTTAACTAAACTAAACTAGAACTTCAAAAAACTCTAAGCTATGACTCTAAGATAAAAACTCTAAATTCTTAACTGTGACTAAACTAAACTTCAACTTCAACAGAAACTCTAACCTATGACTCTACGATAAACTCTAATCTCTTAACTAAACTAAACTAGAACTCTAACGAAAAAACTCTAAACTATGACTCTAAGCTAAAAACTCTAAATTCTTAACTGTAACTAAACTAAACTTCAACTCTAACTATAACTCTAAGCTAATACTCTAAGCTAAAACTCTTAACTAAAACTAAACTAAACTAAAACTCTAACAAAAAGTCTAAGCTAAGACTCTAAGCTAAAACTATAAATTCTTAATTAAAACTAAACTAAACTATAGCTTCAACAAAAACTCTAAGCTAAGAATCTAAGCTAAAAACTCTAAACTCTTAACTAAAACTAAACTAAACTAGAACTCTAACAAAAACTCTAAGCTAAGAGTCCAAGCTAAAATTCTAAACTCTTAACTAAAACTAAACTAGAACTCTAACTAAAACTCTAAGCTATGACTCTAAGGTAAAACACCAAACTCTGAACTAAAAAACTAGAACTCTAACAAAAACTCTAAGCTAAGACTCTAAGCTAAAAACTCTAAACTCTGAACTAAAACTAAACTAAGCTAAAACTCTAAGCTAAGTTTCGAAGGTAAAACTCCAAACGCTTAACTGTATCTAAACTAAACTAGAACTCTAAAAACTCTAAGCTAAGATTCTAAGCTAAAACTCTAAACTCTTAACTAAAACTGAACTAAAACTCTAGGCTAAGTTTCGTAGGTAAAACTCCAAACGCTTAACTATATCTAAACTAAACTAGAACTCTAAAAAACTCTAAGCTAAGATTCTAAGCTAAAACTCTAAACTCTTAACTATTACTAAACTAAACTTCAACTCTAACAAAAACTCTAAGCTAAAACTCTAAACTATTAACTAAAACTAAACTAAACTAGAACTTCAACAAAAACTCTAAGCTATGACTCTAAGCTAAAACTCTAAATTCTTAAAAGTAACTAAACTAAACTTTAACTCTAACTAAAACTCTAAGCTAAGACTCTATGGTAAAGCTCTAAACTCTTAACTAAAACTAAACTAAACTAGAAAACTCTAACAAAAACTCTAAGCTAAAACTCTAAACTCTTAGCCTAATAAACTAAACTAGAACTCTAATTAAAACTCTAAGTCTAAGCTAAAACTCTAAACTAAACTAAACTAAACTAGAACTTCAACAAGAACTCTAAACTAAGACTCTAAGCTAAAAACACTAAACTCTTAATTTAAACTAAACTAGAACTCTAGCAAAACTCTAAGCTGAGACTCTAAGCTAAAACTCTAAACTCTTAAGTAAAACTAAACTAAACTAAAACTCTAAGCTAAGTCTCTAAGGTAAAACTCCAAACTCTTAACTATAACTAAACTAAGCTAAACTAGAACTATAACAAAAAACTCTAAGCTAAAACTCTAAGCTAAAACTCTATGGTAAAACTCTAAACTCTTAACTAAAACTAAACTAAACTAGAACTCTAACAAAAGCTCTAAGCTATGACTTTAAGCTAAAACTCTAAACACTTAGCTAACTAAACTAAACTAGAACTCTAATTAAAACTCTAAGTCTAAGCTAAAACTCTAAACTAAAACTAAACTAGACTAGAACTTCAACAAAAACTCTAAACTAAGACTCTAAGCTAAAAACACTAAACTCTTAACTAAAAAACTAAACTAAACTAGAACTCTAGCAAAAACTCTAAGCTGAGACTCTAAGCTAAGACTCTAAACTCTTAAGTAAAACTAAACTAAACTAAAACTCTAAGCTAAGTCTCTAAGGTAAAATTCCAAACTCTTAACTATAACTAAACTAAACTAGAACTATAACAAAAACTCTAAGCTGAGACTCTAAGCTAAAACTCTAAGCTAAGACTCTATGGTAAAACTCTAAACTCTTAACTAAAACTAAACTAAACTAGAACTCTAACAAAAACTCTAAGCTATGAGTTTAAGCTAAAACTCTAAACTCTTAGCTAACTAAACTAAACTAGAACTCTAATTAAAACTCTAAGTCTAAGCAAAAACTCTAAACTAAAACTAAACTAAACTAGAACTTCAACAAAAACTCTAAACTAAGACTCTAAGCTAAAAACACTAAACTCTTAACTAAAACTAAACTAAACTAGAACTCTAGCAAAAACTCTAAGCTGAGACTCTAAGCTAAGACTCTAAACTCTTAAGTAAAACTAAACTAAACTAAAACTCTAAGCTAAGTCTCTAAGGTAAAATTCCAAACTCTTAACTATAACTAAACTAAACTAAACTAGAACTATAACAAAAACTCTAAGCTAAGACTCTAAGCTAAAACTCTAAACTCTTAACTAAAACTAAACTAAACTAGAACTCTAACAAAAACTCTAAGCTAAGACTCTAAGCTAAAACTCTAAACTCTTAACTAAAACTAGACTAATCTAAAACTCTAATTAAAACTCTAAGTCTAAGCTAAAACTCTAAAACTAAACTAGAACTTCAACAAAAAACTTTAAACTAAGACTCTAAGCTAAAAACTCTAAACTCTTAACTAAAACTAAACAAAACTAGAACTCTATAAAAAACTCTGAGATAAGACTCTAGGCTAAAACTCTAAACTCTTAACTAAAACTAAACTAAACTAGAATTCTAACAAAAACTCTATGCTAAGACTCTAAGCTAAAACTCTAAAATCTTAACCAAAACTAAACTAAATTAAAACTCTAAGCTAAGTCTTTATGGTAAAACATCAATCTCTTAACTATAACTAAACTAAACAAGAACTCTAACAAAAACTCTAAGCTAAGACCCTAAGCTAAAATTCTAAACTCTTAACTATTACTAAACAAGAACTCTAACTAAAACTCTAAGCTATGACTCTAAGGTAAAACACCAAACTCTTAACTAAAACTAAACTAAACTAGAACTCTAACAAAAACTCTAAGCTAAGACTTTAAGCTAAAAAAAACTCTAAACTCTTAAGTAAAACTAAACTAAACTAAAACTCTAAGCTAAGTCTCTAGGGTAAAACTCCAAACTCTTAACTATATCTAAACTAAAATAGAATTCTAACAAGAACTCTAAGCTAAGACTCTAAGCTAAAACTCTAAACTCTTAACTATTACTAAACTAAATTTCAACTCTAACAAAAACTCTAAGCTAAGACTCTAAGCTAAAACTCTAAACTATTAACTAAAACTAAACTAAACTAGAATTCTAACAAAAACTCTATGCTAAGACTCTAAGCTAAAACTCTAAAATCTTAACCAAAACTAAACTAAATTAAAACTCTAAGCTAAGTCTCTATGGTAGAACACCAATCTCTTAACTATAACTAAACTAAACTAGAACTCTAACTAAAACTCTAAGCTAAGACTAAAAAAAATGGAGAGTGGACTCTTTGGGGGGGCCCGGGGAGGGTGTTTGGGGGACCCTTGGGGGCCGGTTGGCCCTTTGGGAGCCGGGGGACCTTTGAGGACCAGGGGAGGCCTTTGGGGGTCTGAGGAGGGCGTTTGGGGGATAACATTTCGAAATTTTTTACTTTTTAGTTTACTTTTTGCGGCGCATCCCTGCGGTGCATCCCTGCGACACATCCCTGCGGCGCCTCCGTGCGCGCGAATCCCCTGCGGCGCTTCCCCCGACCCGTGGCGAATCCCCTACGGCGCATCCCCTTGCGGCGCTTTCCTGGCCTGCGGCGCTTCTCGGCCCGGGGGACCTTTGGGGACCGGGGGAGGGCCTTTGGGGGTCTGAGGAGGGCGTTTGGGGGATAACATTTCGAAATTTTTACTTTTTAGTTTACTTTTTTGCGGCGCATCCCTGCGGCGCATCCCTGCGACACATCCCTGCGGCGCATCCCTAAGGCGCCTCCCTGCGGCGCACCCCCGACCCGTGGCGAATCCCCCTGCGGCGCTTTCCTGGCCTGCGGCGCTTCTCGGGCCCGGGGGACCTTTGGGGACCGGGGGAGGACCTTTGGGGCACAGGGAGGGCCTTTGGGGGTCTGGGAGGCACTTGAGGGCCGATTGGTCCTTTGGGAGCCCGGTGGACCTTTGGGGACTGGGTGAGGACCTCTGGGGTCCGGGTGGCCCTTTGGGGGTCCAGGGGCCCTTTGAGGACCAGGGGAGGGCCTTTGGAGGTCTGAGGAGGGCGTTTTCGTGTGGGACTGGGGCTCTTTGGGAGCTTGGGGGGGACCTTTGAGTACCGGGGGCTTCCTTCGGGGTTGGGGGTAGAGGGATTGGAACCATTTGGGGTTGGGGTAGAGGGATTGGAACCCTTTGGGCTTGGGGTAGAGGACCTCACAACACTGTTCAAATGGAACTTGTGTATTATAACGACCACAGAGTTTCACCCTCAAATTCTCTTCTAAAATCATCTTTTAAATCATCTTTTAAAATGTCTCTAACTGTTTCGCCGAAATAATCCCATAAAATGGCTAAAACGGTTTCGCCCAAATAATCCCTAAACGTAATTTCAGCGTGTTCCTTTTGTTTTGGCATCCCTGTGCTTTCACATTTGAAATTACAAAGAAACCTGATTCCCGCGCTAAAACAATTCATCGCTAAGATCTAAACTTTGCCTCAGAAACGATTCTCTTGTTAGAACTCCAAATTAATTCCCCTCTCGTGAATCAATTCTCTTTAGAACAACAACAAATTAATTCCCCTTTCGTGTCAATCAATCAATCATGACATCATCTGTCACGTGTGATCTAAACTTTGTCCCGGAGACAATTCTCTTTGGAAATGCATCAAAGACATTAATTAACTTGACGTCATCTGTCAGACATTCCCTGGAAACAATTTGATTAATGACTGACAGCACAGGTGTTCCCCAGAAACTCATAACATTTGGCTCGAGCGTGCCCAAAACAACAACAACAACAACATTGACCTTGGCATTCGCTGAGAGCGTGCCCAAAACAACAACAATAACATTGACCCCATTAACCACGTGTTCCCCCTTATGACTCTATCGCGTGCCCAAAACAACAACAACAACATTGACCCCATTAACCACGTGTTCTCCCTAATGACTCTATCGCGTGCCCAAAACAACAACAATAACATTGACCCCATTAACCACGTGTTCTCCCTAATGACTCTATAGTCCATGAAAGTGACAAAGTTCCTGTTTTTCCATTCTCACTGACAAAGACCATAAAAACATCAAATAAATTGACCAACACACATAACCATCCATGAAAACAGACATAAATGTGACAAAGTTCCTGTTTTTCATTCTCACTGACAAAATCCATAAAACATCAAACAAATCGACCAACACACATAACCATCCATAAACTATGTAAAAAAAGTTATAGGTGGCAGCAGGGGTGAGTGATCATGTCAATAGGGGCATCTCTACTAATGATCGTGCGCAGCACAATCAAAAACACAAATTTTCTCGCTCTCCCGCATTTACATTTGAGAGGAGCAGAGAATCAGTTTCTGGCACAATTGATGATGCCAGCCATCATGAAAAATTGGCTGCACAAGCCTCTGAATTTCCATCTGTGGAAACAACCCCACATCTCGATAAAAAAGTAAATTACCCTTGGCATAATTTCAAATAATCTAAGGCCGAAAATGCAAAGGCCTGTGAAAACGATAAGGGTACTGGGAATGAAGTAAAATTTTGAGCGAACCATGAATCGCCATTTTTCTGGGTCCTATCCCATAAAATAATCGAATGAATAATGCTCGGCGATGAGGGATGAAAGATAATATTGAAGACTGTAAAGACAAGGCTTCAATAAAGGGATCACAACTTGTCCGCCAGTTGTGCATTGAGGAAAAGGACTATTTTTTGCGACTTCCCGCAGGGGATCTTCCCCAAGGTATTCCTCCCCTTCATAATGGATCGACATATCTTTTGAGTTGATAGCACTAATCTCAGATTCCTTCACAAGTTTTTCCAATCCGACTCGACATTCAATATCTCTCAACTTTACCCCAACCCGTTGTAGGTCGTTCATCCCTATTCTGTAACCATCCTGTTTCTTTCCCATGGGTCTTGGACCTCTTCGTCCCCCCTATTATTTATTTTATCAAGGCATAGCCCATCCAACATTTTTTTATGTTTCGCCACTGCAGGCTGAATCTCCAAATTTGTCTCTTTTTTGCATTTATTTGTTCTTTTTCACTTTTCTCATTTTTTTTCCATGGCGCAAAATAATAAATTTTTGTAAATCTGATTTGGACTCTAGTGCCCACCATCTTTGACTGCATTCCTTCATTGTAACTCCGTTTAATATCTCTTTTCTCCCTCTTAGTTTTCTGTTCTTTTACTACCGAAACAAATAGTTTGTTATCAAATGGGAACTGAATTCCGACATTTGGTTTTTCATATTGTACTAAAATTTATTGATTTTTACGAGGAAAAGCGTGTACAATAAATTTCGTCTCCATTTTCTCTCGTACAATCAGCGCTTCATTTTGGCAACCATTTTCCGGCGTCTCAAACTCGTTAAAAGTGTTCTCAAGCTTTCCCTTTTTCTGGAAATTTTCCCGAAAAGTCATTTCGGCGCGTCTTATTTCCAATATTACGTGGTCTGTTTACTTCCGCGTCCCATTTTTGTGGATTATCAACATTTTAAACGCGAGTATCAAGTATTTTGTTTTTCCGACAGGGCGGCACAGCCTCCCAATTTGTTTTATGGGCCGGTCCACCTCCCCCCGTAGTCAACGAAGTTGAATATTTTTCCGTCGTAGAGTAATTTTGTAATTTTACCACTGCTAAAGAAGTCGCTTTTAGCGATAGGAGATTTCCAATATCCCAAAGTCTCCTCCTACTAAAACATCCACTGCTATAGTAGGTACTAAGCCTACTTTTATCGTTTTTCTCTGGACCGTACCGTCCTTCTTTGCAATTTCTATTCTTACCCAAGTAGACGGGCATCGGTACTTGTCTCCATAATAAAACATAATGTTGTAATTTTATTTTATGGTCAATCTCCGTTCTATTAATTAGGTCAGTTCGCACATAGGTTTGGTCACTGCAACAATTTGGTCACTGCCCAAAACAACAACAATAACATTGACCCCATTAACCACGTGTTCCCCCTTATGACTCTATCGCGTGCCCAAAACAACAACAACAACATGACCCCATTAACCACGTGTTCTCCCTAATGACTCTATCGCGTGCCCAAAACAACAACAATAACATTGACCCCATTAACCACGTGTTCTCCCTAATGACTCTATAGTCCATGAAAGTGACAAAGTTCCTGTTTTTCCATTCTCACTGACAAAGACCATAAAAACATCAAATAAATTGACCAACACACATAACCATCCATGAAAACAGACATAAATGTGACAAAGTTCCTGTTTTTTCATTCTCACTGACAAAATCCATAAAACATCAAACAAATCGACCAACACACATAACCATCCATAAACTATGTAAAAAAAAGTTATAGGTGGCAGCAGGGGTGAGTGATCGTGTCAATAGGGGCATCTCTACTAATGATCGTGCGCAGCACAATCAAAAACACAAATTTTCTCGCTCTCCCCGCATTTACATTTGAGAGGAGCAGAGAATCAGTTTCTGGCACAATTGATGATGCCAGCCATCATGAAAAATTGGCTGCACAAGCCTCTGAATTTCCATCTGTGGAAACAACCCCACATCTCGATAAAAAAGTAAATTACCCTTGGCATAATTTCAAATAATCTAAGGCCGAAAAATGCAAAGGCCTGTGAAAACGATAAGGGTACTGGGAATGAAGTAAAATTTTGAGCGAACCATGAATCGCCATTTTTCTGGGTCCTATCCCATAAAATAATCGAATGAATAATGCTCGGCGATGAGGGATGAAAGATAATATTGAAGACTGTAAAGACAAGGCTTCAATAAAGGGATCACAACTTGTCCGCCAGTTGTGCATTGAGGAAAAGGACTATTTTTTGCGACTTCCCGCAGGGGATCTTCCCCAAGGTATTCCTCCCCTTCATAATGGATCGACATATCTTTTGAGTTGATAGCACTAATCTCAGATTCCTTCACAAGTTTTTCCAATCCGACTCGACATTCAATATCTCTCAACTTTACCCCAACCCGTTGTAGGTCGTTCATCCCTATTCTGTAACCATCCTGTTTTCTTTCCCATGGGTCTTGGACCTCTTCGTCCCCCCTATTATTTATTTTATCAAGGCATAGCCCATCCAACATTTTTTTATGTTTCGCCACTGCAGGCTGAATCTCCAAATTTTGTCTCTTTTTTGCATTTATTTGTTCTTTTTCACTTTTCTCATTTTTTTTCCATGGCGCAAAATAATAAATTTTTGTTAAATCTGATTTGGACTCTAGTGCCCACCATCTTTGACTGCATTCCTTCATTGTAACTCCGTTTAATATCTCTTTTCTCCCTCTTAGTTTTCTGTTCTTTTACTACCGAAACAAATAGTTTGTTATCAAATGGGAACTGAATTCCGACATTTGGTTTTTCATATTGTACTAAAATTTATTGATTTTTACGAGGAAAAGCGTGTACAATAAATTTCGTCTCCATTTTCTCTCGTACAATCAGCGCTTCATTTTGGCAACCATTTTCCGGCGTCTCAAACTCGTTAAAAGTGTTCTCAAGCTTTCCCTTTTTCTGGAAATTTTCCCGAAAAGTCATTTCGGCGCGTCTTATTTCCAATATTACGTGGTCTGTTTACTTCCGCGTCCCATTTTTGTGGATTATCAACATTTTAAACGCGAGTATCAAGTATTTTGTTTTTCCGACAGGGCGGCACAGCCTCCCAATTTGTTTTATGGGCCGGTCCACCTCCCCCCGTAGTCAACGAAGTTGAATATTTTTCCGTCGTAGAGTAATTTTACCACTGCTAAAGAAGTCGCTTTTAGCGATAGGAGATTTCCAATATCCCCAAAGTCTCCTCCTACTAAAACATCCACTGCTATAGTAGGTACTAAGCCTACTTTTATCGTTTTTCTCTGGACCGTACCGTCCTTCTTTGCAATTTCTATTCTTACCCAAGTAGACGGGCATCGGTACTTGTCTCCATAATAACATAATGTTGTAATTTTTTTTATGGTCAATCTCCGTTCTATTAATTAGGTCAGTTCGCACATAGGTTTGGTCACTGCAAGAATCAATTACCATTTCAACTAATGCCCTGTTCAATTTTCCGGGTATTTTATGCGACTCTGCAAATGTGTAATTTTTTTCCTTATTATGGGTCATGGCCCAGGCTGTCATTTTATGTTGCTTTTGGTCATGTTTACTGGGGCAGTTTCTTGCAAAATGCCCCGTAGTACCACAGTTATAGCAAGTTAATTCTCCTTGCGCTGTGTTATAGTCCCTATATTTGTTATACTCTCTATATTGAAATATGTCTGTGTTCTCAACTTCCTCTCTTATTTCGGTCCACCTATTTGCAATTTCCGCCATTTCTTCACTTTTTTTGGGTTCTTTTCTTTCAAATATATTTTCAATTCTCTGTGGGTATTTTCTAAAAATTGTCTCATTACTGTTTATCTATCACTTCTGTCAATTTTTTCCTTTATCTCCTCTGGGTCTTCTAACATTCTATAGTTTACTAACTCTAGCCATTTTAAACACATATCTTTCAATTTGTACCCGAATTCTATATAAGTTTCGTTGTCTCGTTTTCTTTAACTTCTAAACCTCCTTTGAGAGTGCTTGGGGGAGAGTTGAAACTTTTCAAAAATGGCTTGTTTTAGTCTTTCAAAATCTTTTGAGTAGTGCATTGGTAATGCTTTGTATGCAATTTGTGATTTGTAGTTAAGGAGAGGCTGTATTTTTGTCACCCAATTTTCTCTCGGCAATCCGCTTAATTCCGCCGTTTTTTCAAAATTGTACATGTATAAATGTATATCTTCATCACAGGAAAGAAAAGAGGAGAGTTCTGTAGAGTGAATAAAAATTTAATTGGGGCGTTGTCCTGTGAATCTGTTGTATTCTTGCTGTTTCTGGATTAATTTTCCAAGAAAAGATTTTGAAATCTCATTAATTTAGTGACCTTGAAAACAATTTCTCGGACTACAAAGCTATAACTCCATTGTGACGTCACTGCCTGCTTGATTGGATTGAGTTTTCATTTGGATTGAATTATTTCATTTAGATAATTAGAAGGCGTTTATTGGAAAGTGGGGGACTTAAAAAAGCCCCCCTTGCAGGTAAGTCATTGTTTTGTGACTTTAAATTGAGATTTAATTACGCTTGGAACTACGATGGCTGAAAGTGAAAAAAATTATTTTGAATCCGTTACTGAATTGTGTAACGAGAGCACTTACAGAGGGAATAAAATTGGAGTGTATCGTAAAAGCTTGTGTTGCTTTCTATACACATGAAGATTTTATAAAGGCAAAGCGAATCCTTCATACTGAGTTGAATATTACGAATCGTCTTGTGACCTACTCTAAAGATGAAGACAATATCATTGAAATATGCAAAATTCTAGTTTCAGCTGCAAAAAATAATGTGAGCATGCCAAGTTTTGTCATATTTAACCCCTGCTCGGTTCCGGTCATCGGAGATGCGGTGAATGCAACAGCTACTGCCAAAGTAAATGAACTCTCTCGGAAGCATGATAATTTTTGGCTACCCAGTCCGCTCCAGCCACCAGTATTTTCACAAGCAGTCGTAGTGCACCTGAAACGTCCAAGCCAGGAACTCTACCTATTCTGTTGTCTTGAAAAATCCCCCCAAGGAGCTCAATGGCCCAAATGACCGGAAAGCTTTCATAGACAGTTTCTGTGAAAATACAAATGACATTGGTGAACTTCGCAATTCTGCAAACGAATGGAAGCTTGTGGTCAGGTCGAAAGCTGCAGCAGCGAAAATCGTTGAGAAAGCGAAATCTTCCAAGCCCGATCTCAAAATTACTGTTCGAGAACCCTTGCACATAGCTGTGCTTCGAAATGTCCCTGAGGATATAAACTGTGAAGGACTAAAATATCTAATCCCGAATAGTACGAAGACTGAACAGTGCGGAAAATCCCGTTCTTTCAAAGTGTATTTTGATACTTTCAGTGAGCTCCAACAATTTCTGAGTGTTTCGGTGATTATCGGCTACGAGCGTCTACCTGCTGATCCGTTTAAGTTCTTGCCAAGGCGATACAATCGCTGTCACAAAATCGGTCATCTCGCTTCCCAGTGTACGGCTGAACCTTTATGCTCTAGATGTGCCTCAAGTGAACATCGTTCAACGCGAGATGAACCATGCAGACAGCCGACATTCTGCGCTGAATGCAAAATCGGCAGTCACACGTGTTACAGTGTAAAATGTCCCTCAAACAGTAATCCACAAAAGAAATGAAATCTGAAGCTTCTGCAGTTAAATGTTTATCGTGGAACATTAATGGCTCGTTCGCGAATAAAATTCCGATCTTGGATGTTGTTTTTGAGCAAAATGAAGTTGTCTGTTTACAAGAACATTTCGTCACAAGCCGCAGTAAAAGTATTCTTAGTTTTAATAGTTCAGTATCGGTTTATTCAGTTTCAGCGAAGTAGCTAAGTGGAAAAGGGCGACCCTCCGGTGGTATTGCCACTTTTGTTCGTTCGACTCTAAGATCTAGTCGATTTGAAGTCAATGATAATTTTCTGGCGATTCCTGTCGAGGACTGTGTTTTTATTAATGTATATTTGCTACTACAAATTACCATAATGAGCGTTCGGAGCGTGCTTTTACTTATTCTAGTGATAAACTCGGCCACCGTATTAGATCCTTAAGCCTTCAATGCATATTAGTTGGTGACTTCAATTGCGACTTGAATGAACCGCTCTTATCTTGGTCTTTACGTTCTACGTTGTTGCTTAGTATTTTCGGAGACCAGTTTGACCTCAAGTGCAAAGATTTAAATTTTACACATGTACACACCTCAATGTCCACATCAGATCTCGATCACGTCGTTGCGTCCGCAAATCTCAGGATTTCGCCTGTCAAGTTTTGTGCTTGATTTTCAGCTGTCTGATCACATACCAATACAGTTCTCAGCCGAGATTCCTTGCCACAGCTCAGATACACAAACGCAAACAACTTCGAAAACACCTCCTAGGTCTCGCCGTGATTGGCGTAAAATTAACCCTGTTTTATTTCAAGAAGAAGCCGCCAGAGTCCTTAGTAAGATCCGTGTCCCTTTCCATCTTCTCTCTGGATTAACTGCTCTTTCAAGGGAGGAAAACACAACTATCAGTTGACTTTTATTGCGCAGAAATTGGCCAAGCCCTTCGCTGTGCTGAAAAAGCTGCCGTCCCTCTAAGTAGACCCCGTCATCATACCCTTCCTGGCTGGTCTGAAAATCCAGAGTTAGTGGATACCCATTCTAAGTCTAAATTTTGGCTTCAACTTTGGGTCTCTTGTGGATGACCCCGTTCGGGGGTAGTCAATTCAATCCGCCTGCTCACAAAAAGAAAATTCGCAAAGGAGCTAAAAGCTCACAGAAAAAAGATGATTGATATCGAATCTACACGGGCCAAAATTAATCCTTTTCTCCTTTGGCGTTTTCTGTCCTCTAAAAGCGACGAGTCTTTATCCGCATCTGCTATCCCTGATTCTGAATGGTACGCATATTATGGGTCAGAATTTTCGCCTCCTGACCCAGCCCTCAACGAAAGATACGAAGCTGAGTTGGACGACTTCTTAGATAGTTGTCCCTCGGAGTGATTATCTTGTAACGGAGGGAGCTGTATGCAAGGCCATCTCTCACCTAATGCCTAAACAATCTTTTGGGATTGACGGAATCAGGGCACTCCATCTAAAAAGTAGTGGGCCCGCTCTCATTAGTCATGTAACCCTCCTGATGCAGATTATCCTCGTTCAGGGTATTGTCCCAACCACTTTCTCAATTGGAGATCTTACGCCAGTTCCTAAAAAAGGAAAAGTTACCATGCAATGCTCCTTTTTCCGTCCAATCACGGTTGCTACCTCTCTCTGCAAGTTATTTGAACTTTTATTCGTAGATGAGTTTGAAAAACTGGGTTGCAGTCCACCAAGACAATTCGGTTTCCAACTCGGCATTGGTTGTGCGGAAGCGCTCCATGTCGTTGCATATGCACTTCTGGATGCACACAAATCAGGAGAAAGTCTAGCGATCGGGGGCTTAGACCTGCAGAGAGTGTTTGATTTATTGATTCATGCGCTTATGTTGCTAAACTCAGCTAAAAGAAGAGTGAACTCAAATATCATCCGGGCTTTCCGAGATCTTTATTCTCGCCTTCGCGTGCGACTCAAGCTCCCTCCCCATAAAGGCCTTCCGCCAGCCCCACGGTCAGCTTTGATACTAGTCCGTAAAGGTGCCCATCAGGGAGCAGTTTTTTATCCCCCAATTTCTTCAACAACTACATTATTGAACCTCAAGACTGCTGTCCTTCATCATGCATTCTCAATTCCATTGACATCTCCCTAGTATGCTATGCTGATGACACGCTGAATCTCAGCCGGACGCTTAACCGCCTTTCAGAAATATTCTCATGTCTGCAGTACAACTACGAGAAAGTCGGTCTGAGATTTAACTCCCAAAAGTCGGAAGTCTTGCTTTATAATTGGAAGAATGACCCTCCTACTAATATCAAACTGGGTGATTGCTCAGTAAAACCAGTTGATAAAATAGTATATCTGCGGCTGCCAATAGGTTCCTCATTACAGCATACCCGTTCCCTCCTGATCTTACATCTTGAACGGTGAATATCCAGCTCCTATGCTTTGATCGTTAAATCCACTCTGAGATTTAACCGTCCACTACTGGCAAGTATTTACAACGCTACTGCTCTGCCACATATATTATATGTGACCCCTTTCTGGAATTTATTGGCAAACCGTGAAAAGTCTAAAATCCGCTCTTTATTTTTCCGTTTTGCAAAGTACCTACTAAAATTGCCACCTTGGACAAAAAATAGTTTTCTGATTCGGCGCTACAACCTAGCGGACCCAAATCTAGCTGTTGAGACACTTATTAGCCGGCAAAAAACAAAACCAGCAATTCTAAAGCACGAGTGGGCAAGTTTGCTTTGTTTAATTTTCCCTCTTGTTTCCTTTTTTATTTATTTTTTTTTTTATTATTTTTTTTTTAATTTTTTTTCTCCTTTCAAAAGTTGTTGTCTTTGTTGCTATTTTCGAAGAAGTTGTTGTTTCTGTTGTAATATTTGAATATGTTATCTTTCAGTTTCCACTTTTCGTACTATTTTGTATACTATTTAAGAAGTTGTTGCTTTTGTTGCTATTATTTTTTTTTTTTAGTATATTATCGTTTTGTTTCCTCTTTTCGCGTTTTTTGTGTACTCTGTCATTGTACATTTATTGTATACGACGGGTTTTCAATAATATTATTATTATTATTTACTTTCATTGGTTGAAGGTTTACTGCCTACATTACCTCTACTGTAGACGATATCTGAGGCTGTTGTGACTTTCTCCCTCCAATCATTTCCATTATGTGTTTTCTTTCCTCTCTGTCTACCTCCTCCTTTTTTTCTTTGGCTACTCTATTTCTTTCTTCTCTATCTCCCTCCTCCTTTTTTCTTTGGAATCTCTATCTCTTTCTATTTGTTTCTCTACCTCCCTCCTCCTCTCGTTCTCTAGCTATTCTAATAATCTCTTCTATCTGCTCTCTAGCTATCCTCTCTTTCTCTCTTTCTTGTCTATCTCTCTCTCTTTATTTTCTGTCTTCCTCCCCTTTCGTTCTCTGGCTATACTATCTCTCTCTTTTCTTTTCTACCTTCCTCCTCTTTTTGTTCTCTGTCTATTCTATCTCTCTCTCTTTCTTTTCTACCTTCCTCCTCTTTTTTTCTCTGGCTATTCTATCTCTCTCTCTTCCTTTTCTATCTTCTTCCATTAACGTTAATATATGTTGTGTCATATCTATTTGAGTACTTTTTCGAGAGCCCCTGCTGGAAATTGAGCTTCTACTACTCCTGCTACTTCGCCTACTATGATCCTCTCTGTCTTTATATCCTCTTAGTTCGTTTTCTGAGTCTGTTCGTTCTATAATTATATTTTCTCTTACCCGCAACTTCCCGACATTTTGTACCTCATCTGAAGGGTGAGATGGTTTTGTTTTACCCGTATTTTCATATAATGATTTTTCTTCATGTGTTATCGCCACTGTTTCTTTTGTCTGGGTCTCTCTATCTGAGAATAATTGTTTCTGAATCTGCATTGGACTCTTTTCTTCTTCCATGGCTTGTACCGGAGATCGTTCCATTACTGATTTTGTTTTGAAGATTTCCCCTTCACACGTGTCTGAAATGTCACACGTGTCTGAAATAGTTCTATCTGATGGTGTTTTTCCTAGGGTATTTCCAGCGGGAGTCGCATACAATTGTGTGTCTGAATTCGATTTTTGTTTTACCGCGGTAGATCTTGTCTGAATTCTCCGTTTGTCCGCCATTACTTCAAGGTTTACTTAACGTCTTTCGTCTAAATGAAAATCCTTTTACCAATGTCTTTTTTTTATCTTTTCGTGAAAAACTGTTGCGTTTTAATTTGCCGATTCTACATTTGCGGCGCAGCCCCCCTTGTCTCACAAGTTAATTATTCGCGTGGTATATTGATTCTTAAATTTTATCACTTATTATTATCTAACTAGGCACAGCCCCGATAAAAACATTTCTATTTGCTATTTTTTTATATTTAACCACAATAGGCTACTATGCAGGCTAACTCAACTTGTATCTTCGAAAACGCGGAATTCTTTTACTATCAGGTATATTGATAGGAACTTTCCAGCTGCCACCAGTGTTATACCGGTAACCACGATGTCACCAGTATTCGTGTGGTAATGTACGGGGTCACCACTTATTCGTGCAAAAATGGTGCTATACCACTTACTGGAGGAAAAATCCCCTTGGCGGCACCAAATATTATAATGAGATACCCGCGCCTACCACACCGGTACTGTAAATATCGGTTTTGATAATACCCAATTTACAGTATACCCTGCCCTAGGGTATGATAACATGATCGAGCGGTTTAAATGGCCAAATTCTACGGCCAAGGGTACCCGCCCTGGGTTACGGCTAATAAGTCTAACTATCTCCTTGGAGGTAACGAACCCCCCTGTCAATATAATAATGAGGTATTTCATAACTCTGTTCCTACCCTGTCTGGGTTCCTAGAAAAATAATCTCACGCGGCTGTAGAAAATATCTTACTTGTTTTTTTTCCAAAAATCACAACAAACACATCTATAAACTGTCATTACAGACTCCCTATACGGGGTCTCAAAGTAGACTTGCTCAAAAATAATATTCACTCTTTACACAAACTTTGCATAGGGGTGGACCTTCGCTTGGCCCTGGCCAATCCTCTAAATCCCATTCAAAATCCATTCTACTTTTTCTTAACTTTACCTTTCAATGACTCAAACCAGGAAGTCCAAAATAAAATTTAGTTCAAAGCTTACTTATTGCGAAATAATCTAACTTAGCAACCAGAATTCAACTTAGGATTAAAAATTATCTTATAGGTAAATATAATTACAGAAAAGAAAATGGGTCATTTATCAAAAAAGAAAATAAACAGGGTTGTAAGGGGCCCCCTTTTCGGGGCCCCATCCTATCCATAGCAGGGACAATTTCAGATTGACTATTCTCTCTCTATTTAATAACATACCAGTACAAGATATTACTGTTATACCGTCTAGCTTCATCTTCTACATCTTTGGCAGTTTAATCCATGGCCTCCACTTCACACCTTAATTCACATTTTAATGCTTTCTCCACTTGTTTTTACATTTCGCTTATTTTTGTATCATCTATCATTTATATAGTCTCTTAGAGGTAATTACGTGGCAAAAAAAGAGAAAAAAAGTGAGGGAGAAGAAGAAAAGAACTGTCTTTCTAATCCATCAATTGACATAAATGAGCACTTGAATGAGGTCTTAATCTTACTCATCTACCCAACTACTACCCAGGACAAAACAGTATAATCAAAACGGGGTTCAGTTGCAATGGAACTGGCGGGTTGAATGTTTGTGATCTTAGAAGCTTTGTGTAGATTTCACATGTCTTTGTTCAACCAAAGAAGAAGAGAACATTTATAAAGAAGAAATCCAAGGAATATCGGGGCTAGTTGAAGCTAATTTTAAATAGAAATTATTACATTGTATTTATGAGGAAAGAAACAAGTGATAATCTAAAGTCCTTAGTAGATGAATAAATTCAAAAATATTTTGAGGGGAATCTTGCAAATTTTTTGCAAATTTTTTGCAAGTACCATTGAGTTGTAGATTTTAGTAGTAGCCTTAAGTTTTCCTCTCAGTAGTCACAGAAAATAATTCAGTGCTAGACATAATTTGAAATAATCATAGAAATAATTCAGCCGACCGTATTGGTAGTGCACCGCCGTACCGAAGCCTTTGTCGCGGCATGCTGCCGGTTTTTGACGTGGGCTGGGGGGCTAAAAGGGTAGATACAAGACGTTGCTCAGTAATTTATATTTTTTAATGTTATAATAACAAAAGTAGGCCTATGGTTTAAAATTAATTAAATCTTTAATATTAATATCAAGGAATTATTATCAATTCTCATAACTGTTAAAAATCAATTGATCTTTACAATGCTCTTTTTTTTCAAGTTTTTGGTTCCTCTCTTGAAAAGTTCTCTGATGCTCCCTTTACCTTCCAAGTCTTGGACCTTTTTAACACCTGTGATACCATAACCTGCACATTTATTATATTTTTAAAAGTTCCGTCAGTTCTTCTGAATTTTTATCTTTATTCTTTCTATTTTTATTTGATTGTCTCATTTTGTTTTTATTATTCTCGTCAAGCGTAATGTTAATCTAATTTCCATCAATAATTGGCTAATCAAGCGCATATTCTCTTTTGTACTGTACTAATAGACAGTAGTGATAATGGCATTGTATGTAATAAACCTCGATTGGGGCAACACCCTTCAAATTTAGCTCTAAGTAGAAGTATAATTAGCATATAGGCTAGTTATGTTTTGGCTTTTCTCCTGTAAGCACTGAACCCAACAAAAAAGGATATGTCTTCCGTAGCAGAACGTGAGGTATTATTATCTGTCGTAGACGGATAGATCAATTCAGAGGAAAATGCCTTCTTCAAAAAGCTCACGGGACCGCCAAACCTGGGGTTAAAGCGCCATCGTTGCATGTACACACTGTGTAAGATAAGATAATTTTATTGGTTTAACAGTTTGATTGGTTTAATGGAGTTCTTTACTTTTCTCTGAAAAAACTTATTTCGTGGAAAAAGTTTTTTTAATTAAAATCTGTTCGTTTTATATTGACACAGTCTTTTCAGGAGGAAAAAAGAAAATGATACTTTAAATATTTTCTTTTTTTTAAGACTTTATAGTTTGGTCTGCTATTTGTATGCTGGAGAAACATTTTCAGCAATTTTGAACAACATGTACCCTTTTAAAAAACTGAAAACAAATAGTAGTGTTTAATTTAGTTTCATATCTCTTCTAGTTGACCTGAAACAGAAAACGTGATACCATTCGCAAAAAAAAATCTGTTTACTTTCTTTGATAGCTTGGATGCACTTACGCTATTTTCATCTGGTTAAATTTTAAGAGCAGAAGTAGCCCCGAAAGTTTGAAAACATAATACCCTTAGTCGTTCTTTGGATACTGCTGAGATGTCTTGTACTGAATTAGCATTAACACAGTGCATTTGGATTTAATCTTAAGGCAACATTTGTTTTTAAACATAATAAGCAAATGAAAGGGTGGGCGTGGGAGGGAGACTTGCTGTCCTCCAATCACTTTCGAATTTTAAAAAGGGCATTAGTCCTTTTTATTTTCAAATATGAGCCCTTTTCGAAGTTCCTACGACAGCTCCTTCGACACAAAGTGCCCAGGTCTAAACAAAAAAAAGGAAAAATAAAATAAAAGAAAAAAAAATAATACAATGTACCCAGTTCACTCTTTACTATAAAAATGTCAAGCCTTCCAATCACTTTCGACAATTAAAAAGGGTACTAGCCCTTTCAATTTCCATCGAACGAGCCCTTTATGAGTTTCTACGACAACGCTTTCTATTAACACCTTATATGCCCCCAGGGCATAACTTAAAAACCCTTACCCTAAGGGCTGTGAGGGGAGTTGTCATCCTTAAAGGCCTAATTTTCAGAACCTTCAACAACGTTAAACAAAAAGGCTATCTCAAAATTTTGATTGGATGTGTTTGGGGAAATGGTGGGTGTTAGAGGGGGGTTAGTTCCCCTTCAATCACTTTCGACTATTAAAAAGGGCACTAGCCCTTTCAATTTCAAATTGAATGAGCCCTTTTTGAAGTTTCTACGACAACTCTTTCTATAAGAACCTCATATGCCCTCAGGGCATAACTTACAACCCTTGCCCTGAGGGCATTGGGGAGGTTGTCATCCACAAAGACATAATTTCTAGAACTTTCATCTACGTAGAAAAAATGGCTATCTTAAAATTTTGATTTCATGTGTTTGGGGAAATGGTGGGCGTGAGAGGGGAATTAGTTGCCCTCCAATTACTTTTAACTATTAAAAAGGGCACTAGCCATTTCAGTTTCTAATCGAATAAGCCATTTTTGAAGTTTCTATGACAACACTTTCTATAAAAAACCTAATTTGCCACCACGGCATAACTTAGAACCGTTGCCCTGAGGGCTGTGTGGGGTTGTTATCCTTTAAGACCTAATTTCCAAAATTTTCAACTACGTTGAACGAAATGGCTACCTAAAAATTTTCATTTGATGTGTTTGGGGAAAAGGTGGGCGTGAGAGGGGGCTAGTTGTTCTCCAATCACTTTCGACTATTAAAAAGGGCACTAGCCCTTTGAATTTCCAATAGAATGCACCCTTTTTCAAGTTTCTACGACAAAGCTTTCAATAAAAACCTTATATACCCCTAGGGCGTAACTTGTAACCCTTGACAAATGAAACTCAGAGAGGAAGAAAAATAACTAAATGAAAAATAAAATCAAAAAAGGTGAAAAAACAAGGATTTTGTCAGCCAGTGGAAAACCATGAAGATGAGGAAATAAGCAAATAATTTTGACAAGGACCTCCGCCAAGTCTTCCTCAGTGCTAAACTAAAAAGAAAAAAAACGAAAATCTAACCTATTGAAGTTTACCCGACAAAGACAGAACAGACACTAAAAAAAAAACAGGCAAGAATCAATGAAAAAGAATTTACCAGGATGATTGAACAAGAATCCTTTGCTTTGCGATAGTTTTAGCTAGTCTACAGTTACGGTTTTCATTAGATATGGAAATAGGTTCTTTTAAGTTATACCGGGTGAAAATATTGATTGAGTCCTTCAAAAATTAAACTGCCGTAAATTGGGCTTAATGAAATATCTCCAGTATCTATATTTATTGCTAAATTTTGGTTCATGTATTTTTTATATATTTTTTTTGGTTCATATATTTTTAAAAGTTTGTGGTAGGCCATTTACAGTTGATATTAAGGTTGCTTCGTCAAAAAGAACCAGATGGGTCGGGTTTACGAAAATATGCGAAGCCAATGCTGAATCTAAGTTGTCATTGTTATTATTTTTTAATCTCAAGGACTTATGTATTGAAATTTTCTGCTCATGCAAACGTTCACTTAGTTGTTGATGGGTCCTACCAATGTAAAATTTCCCACATAAACACAAGATTCTGTAGACACCACTACCCAGTACAGGATCAGTTTTATCCTTTCCTGAGTTGAAAAAAGTGTTCGTATTAAAAAGGTCGTTCCTCATAAAAAGTGAGTTGAGAAAAGTTTCTACAACAACTCCTTGGATAAGAAGTGCCCTGATCTAAAAAAAAATAATACATTGTTACCAGATCGATCTTTACTATAAAAATGTCAAGATCTCCAATCATTTTTGACAGTTAAAAAGGGCACTAGCCCATTCAATTTCCGATCGAATGAGCCCTTTTTGAGTTTCTACGACCACACTTTCTATAAACACCTTATATGCTCCCAGGGCATAACTTAAAACCTTTGCCCTGAGGGCTGTGAGGGGGTTGCCATCCTCAAAGACCTAATTTCCAGAACCTTCAACTACGTTTAAACAAAAAGGCTATCTAAAAATTTTGATTGGATGGGAGAAGTAATGTGTACATTAAAGGAAGAGGCAGGTAAGACATTACTGTGTCAATTAAAGGAAGAGGGCAGGTAGGACATTACTGTGTCGATTAAAGGCAGAGGGCAGGTAGGACATTACTGTGTCAATTAAACGAAGAGGTAGGTAGGACATTACTGTCTCAATCTGAGGTACAAGACAGGTATGAAATTAATGTGTCAATGGATGGTAGCGGACAGCCCTGCCTTATAGTATGAATAGGTTCTTAAAATAGGTTCTTAAAAGAACCTATTTGTACATATAATAAACACCAAAACTGTAGACCAGCTAAAACTATCGCAAGGCAAAGGATTTTTGCTCAATTATCTTGGTAAATTCTTTTTCATTGATTCCTCCCTGGTTTTTATTTAGTGTGTGTTCTGTCTTTGTTGGGTAAAATTCGAAAGGTTAGATTTTCGTTTTTTTTTTTTTCTTTTTCTTTTTGTTTGGCACTGAGGACGACTTGTCGGAGCTCCTTGTCGAAATATTTGCTTATTTCTTCTTCTTCATGGTTTTCAACTGGCTGACAAAATCCTCGTTTTTCACCTTTTTTTATTTTATTTTTCATTTTGTTATTTTCTTTCCTCTCTGAGTTTCATTTGTCATGTATAGCCAGTGTGGTCTAAGAATGTGTTTTACTTGTAACCCTTGGCCTGAAGGCTCTGAGGGGGAGGGGGTTATCTTCCTCATAGACCTAGTCTCCAGAACTTAGAACTACGTTGAATAAAATGGCTATCTCAAAATTTTGATTGGATGTGTTTGGATAAATGGTGGGCATAAGAGGGGCGTTAGTTGCCCTCCAATCACTTTCGAGTATTAAAAAAGGCACTAGCCCTTTGAATCTCCAATCCAATGAGCCCTTTTTCAAGTTTCTACGAAAAAGCTTTCAATAAAAAACATTATAAAGCTATGCCCCCTGGGGCATAGCTTATAACCCTTGTCCTGAAGACTGTGAGCGGAGTGTCCTGCTCAAAGATATAATTTCCAGAATTTTAACTACGTTGAACAAAATGGCTATCTCAAAATTTTGATTGGATGTGTTTGGGAAAAGGTGGCCGTGAGAGAGGGTTAGTTACCCTCCAATAACTTTCGACTATTAAAAAGGGCACTAGCCCTTTAAATTTCCAAGCGAATGAGCCTTTTTGACGTTTCTACGACAACGCTTCCTATAAAAAAACCTTATATACCCACAGGACATAACTTAACAACGTTTCCCTGAGGGCTTTGGGGGAGTGTTCTCCTCAAAAATATAATTTCTATCTCGGAATCAACTACGCTGAACAAAATGGCTATCTTAAAATTTTTGATTGGATGTGTTTGGGATAATGATTGGCGTAGAAGGTGTGTTAGTTGCCTTCCAATCAGTTTCGACCATTAAAAAGGGCACTATCCGTTCCAATTTCCAATCGAATGAGCCCTTTTATAAGTTTCTACGACATTTCCTTCTATACAAAGTGCCCTGGTGTGGAAATTTTTGATTTCTTTGATTTCTAATCATTTTGGGATTCATTTATTTATCTATGCTGATTTGTGGTAGTTTCACCGCTTGGTGGATTATTCGATTTTAATTTTTGCTCATTTTTGGTTTAATGGAGTTCTTTACTTTTCTTTGAAAATATTATTTTGTGGAATTTTTTTTTTAATTAGTATCTGTTAATTTTATATTGACATAGTCTTTTTAGGGAAAAAGAAAATAATACTTTAAATTTTTTTATTTAAGACTTTATAGTTTGGCCTGTTATTTGTATGCCGGAGAAAAATTTTCAGCAAATTTTACACAACAGACACCCTTTTAAAAATCCGGACATAAATAGTAATTTTTAATTTAGTTTCATACCTCCTGTAGTTGACCCAAAATAGGAAACTTGATACCATTTGCAAAAAAATCTGTTTACTTTCTCTGATAGCTTGTATACACTTACACTATTTTCGTTTGGCTAAATTTTAAGAGAGAAAGAAGTAGTCCCAAAAGTTTGAACATAATACCCTCATTCGTTCTTGGGATACTGCTGAGATACCTTATTGGGAATTAGGATTAACACAGTGCATTTTGATCTAATCTTAAGGCAACATTTAGTTTTTAAACATAATGGGCAAATGGTATGGTGGGCCTGGGAAGGGGACTAGTTGCCCTCCAATCACTTTCGACTATAGAAAGGGCATTAGTCCTTTCTATTTTCAATCGAATGATCCCTTTTCGAAGTTCCTACGACAACTCCTTGGATAAGAAGTGCCCTTAGCTAAAAAAAATAATAATACATTGTACCCAGATCTATCTTTACTATAAAAATGTCAAGCTCTTTAATCATTTTTAGACAATTAAAAAGGGCACTAGCCCTTTCAATTTTCGATCGAATGAGCCCTTTTTGAGTCTCTACGACAACGCTTTCTATAAACGCCTTATTTGCTCCCAGGGCATAACTTACAACCTTTGCTCTGAGGTCTGTAAGGGGGTTGCTATCCTCAAAGACCTAGTTTCCAGAACTTACAACTACGTTAAACAAAATGGCTATCTCAAAATTTTGATTGGATGGAAGAAGTAATGTGTACATTAAAGGAAGAGGCAGGTAGGACATAACTTTGTCAATTAAAGGAAGAGGGCAGGTAGGACATTTCTGTGTCAATTAAAGGCAGAGGGCAGGTAGGTATTACTTTTGCAATTAAAGGAAGAGGGCAGGTAGGAAATTACTGTGTCAATTAAAGGGAGAAGGCAGGTAGGACATTACTGCGTCAATCTAAGGTACAAGACAGGTATGAAATTACTGTGTCAATGGATGGTAGCGAAGAGTCCTGCCTTATAGTATCAATCTACACAGTAGGGCAGTATCCATGCCATACGGAGGGCAGTCACCTCTACCATACAACGAGGCAGGTACTGTATGAATGTTTTATGTTTATGGATGTAAAATATTTTTTATTGTTCATTATATTAGTGTTTTATTTGATATTTTATTGTTTGGATGTGTGAATGTTATTGTAGGGATGATTTAATGTCTTATTAAATGGTTTTTGTGTTTTATTCGATGTTTTTTTTATATGGAAATTTGTGTTTGATGTAGGAATCGAACGTGAATCATCCTGAGAATATGCATACCACGATGATTTGAGATGCATACTGAACAGACAATTTCTTCTGATGGTTGGGTTTTTATTTTTATTATTTTTTTTTACGTGACACAACACTACAAAAAATATTCCAATTCTTACATTTCAACAAATGAATTCCAAAATGAACTTTTAAACATCTTCAGAATATAACAGTGACAACACTACGATACAACACTACAAAAATATTCCAAGTCTTACAATTCAACGAAAAAATCCCAAAATGAACCTTGAAAAGGCAATAGAATGTAACAGTGATAAACGACGACATAACACTACAAAAATATTCCAAGTCTCACATTTCAATGAAAAAATTTCAAAATGAACTTTGGATCATAAACAGAATGTAACATTGACAAGGTAAGCCATGACACAACAATACTAAAATATTCCAAGTGTTACATTACAACGAAAAAATTCCAAAATGAACTTAAAAACATCAACAGACTGTAACAGTGATAAGCTAAACCACGGCACAACACTACAAAAATATTCCAAGTCTTAGATTTCAACCAAAAATTCCAAAATGAACTTTGAAAAATCAACAGAATGTAACAGTGACAAGGTAAACCACGACACAGAATGTAACAGTTACAAGATAAACCACGACACAACACTACAAAAATATCCCAAGTCTTAGATTTCAACCAAAAAAGTTCCAGCATGAACGTTGAAAAAATCAACAGAATGTAACTGTGACAAGATAAACCAAGAGACAACACTAAAAAAATATTTCAAGTCTTACGTTTCAAGAAAAAAATTCTAAAATGTACTTTGAAACATCAATGGAATGTAAAAGTGATAAGGTAAACCACAACATAACGGTACAAAAATATTCCAAGTCTTACATTTCACCATAAAAAAAATCCAAATTGATCTCTGAAACATCAACAGAATGTAACAGTGACAAGATAAACTACGAAAAAAACACTACAAAAATATTATAAGTCTTACATTACAACGAAAAAATCCGAAAATCAACTTGGAAACATCAACAGAATGTAACAGTGACAAGGTAAACCATGAAACAACTCTACAAAAATATTCCATGTCTTACATTTCAACGAAAAATTCCAAAATGAACTTTGAAACATCAACAGAATGTAACAGTGACAAGATAAATCATGACACAACACTACAAAAGAATTTCAAGTCTTACATTTCAAGAATAAAAATCCACAATGAACTTTGAAACATCAATAGAATTAACAGTGATAAGGTAAACCACATCCTAACGCTACAACAATATTCCAAGCGTTACATTTCAACAAAAAAAAATTCAAAATGAACTCTGAAACATCAACAGAATGTAACAGTGACAAGGTAAACCACGGAACAACACTATAAAAATTGTTCGAAGTCTTACATTTCAACGAAAAAAAAACTCCAAAATGAACTTTGAAACAGCAACAGAATGTAACAGTGATAAGGTAAACGAAGACACAACACTACAAAAAATATTCCAAGTCTTACATTTCAATGAAAAATTTCAAAATGAACTTTGAAACATCAACACAATGTAACAGTGACAAGGTAAACCACGACACTTCACTACAAAATATCCCACGTCTTAGATTTCAACCTAGAATTCCAGAATGAAAGTTGAAAAATCTACAGAATGTAACAGTGACAAGGTAAACCACGACACGACACTACAAAAATACTCCAAGTCTTACATTTCAACGAAAAATTCCAAAATGAACTTTGAAACATCAACAGAATGTAACAGTGACAAGATAAACCACGACACAACACTACACAAAAATTATTTCAAGTCTTACATTTCAAGAAAAAAAATTCCAAAATGAACTTTGAAACATCGAATAGATTATAAACAGTGATAAGGTAATCCACAACATAACGCTACAAAAATATTTCCAATTCTTACATTTCAACAAAAAGAAAATTCCAAAATAAACTCTGAAGCATCAACAGATTGTAACAGTGACAAGGTAAACCACGAAACAGAACTACCAAAATATTTCAAATCTTACATTTCAACGAAAAATTCCAAAATGAACTTTGAAACATCAACAAAATGTATAGAATATAAATCTTAGTTCAACCCTAGACACATGGATCCAAGAGACGGAAAGACATATGAATTTCATGAGTATAAAAAATTAATAAAAAAAAAACCTTTTTCTCTTAATTGAACCTAAGGCACACGGATCCAGTAGATGAAAAACATTTTAATTTCATGTCCATGATACCAACACTTCCAAGTATAAAGAGAAGTCTTAAAAACTGGTGTCGGTGACCAGTCATAGAGTACTATGGAGTCAACCACATAAAAAAAACTCTTAGTGAATTTTTTATATTTAAAAAAATCATGGATGGCGATACCTTTTCACTACTTCAACTGCTGCCATCTTTTTACCTCAAGTTAAAGAGGCCAGCACACTTAAAATGAAACATAGAAACCCTAGGGTTCTCCGACATGCTGAATCTGAAAGTGTAATTTTCATCAAGATTCTTTGACCTTTTAGGGTTAACTTACACTAGGTTACGTGCGCGCGCAGGTTCAAATTTTTTAGTTTAAATGTAAGACTTGGAGTATTTTTTTGTAGTTTCTCGTCGTGGTTTACCTTGTCACTGTTACATTCTGTTGATTTTTCAACGTTCATTTGGAATTTTGATTGAAATCTAAGACTTGGGATATTTTTTATAGTGTTGTGTCGTGGTTTACCTTGTTTCCTGTTACATCCTGTTGACTTTTCCCAGTTCATTTTGGAATTTTTTTGTTGAAATGTAAGACTTAGAATATTTTTGTAGTGTTGCGTCGTCGTTTACCTTATCACTGTTATATTCTGTTGCTGTGTCGAAGTTCATTTTGGAATTTTTTCGTTGAAATGAAAGACTTGTAATATTTTTGTAGTGTTGTTTCGTGGTTTTCCTTTGTCACTTTTACATTATGTTGATGTTTCAAAGTTCATTTTGGAATATTTTCATTGAAGTATAAGACTTAAAATATTTTTTGTAGTGTTGTGTTGTATTG
This sequence comes from Artemia sinica, assembly GCA_027921565.1. NCBI lineage: Eukaryota > Metazoa > Arthropoda > Branchiopoda > Anostraca > Artemiidae > Artemia > Artemia sinica. The sequence continues at coordinate 7,247,237 of CM051268.1, read as the reverse complement.
TTGTCACTGCTACATTCTAAAGATGTTTCAAAGTTAATTTTGGAATCCATTTGTTGAAATGTATGAATTGGTGTATTTTTTGTAATGTTGTGTCACGTAAACAAACTAATAATAATAAAGTTGAATAATTTTCCAAGTCCAAAAAATTCAATCCAAAAAAAAGAATAAAAAGTGCTACTACAAACATTATTTTTCTAATTGTTAAAGTCACGACTAACATATCTATATTTCTCATTTTGAATTCGGAAAATATTAAATGTGAATTTTTTTTGAGGGGGGGGGAGTTTGGGGGGGGACTTGGGGTTCTTGAGTGGGGACATGGAACCCAACCATCAGAAGAAATTGTCTGTTCAGTATGCATCTCAAAATCATCGTGTTATGCATATTCTCAGGATGATTCACGTTCGATTCCTACATAAAACACAAATTTCCATTTAAAAAAACATCAAATACAAGGAAAAACCATTTAACAAGACATCAAACCATCCCTACAATAACATCCATACATCCGAACAATAAAACATCAAATAAAACACCAATATAATGAAAAATAAAAATCTTTACATCCATAAACATTAAAAAAATCCATACAGTACCTACCCCGTTGTATGGTGGGGGGGACTGTACTCCTGTATGGCATGGGTATTGCCCTCCTGTATTGATTGATACTATAAGGCTGGACTTTCCGCTACCATCCATTTACACAATAATGTCATACCTGTCTTTTACCTTAGATTGACACAGTAATGTCCTACCTGCCTTCTTCCTTTAATTGACACAGTAATGTCCTCCCTGCCCTCTTGCTTTAATTGACACAGTAATATCCTACCTGCCCTCTTCCTTTACTTGACCCAGTAATGTCCTACCTGTTCTCTTCCTTTAATTGACAGAGTAATGTTCCTGCCTGCCCTCTTCCTTTAATTTACACATTATTGCTGATGTGTTTTGGGGAAATGATGGGTGTGAGAGGGGGGCTAGTTGCCCTTCAATCACTTTCGACTATTAAAAAGGGCACAAAGGGTACTACCCCTTTCAATTTCCAATCAAATGAGCCCTTTTGAAGTTTCTATGACAAAACTTTCTATAAAAGCCCTCTACGATATAACTTACAACCTTTGTTTCTGAGGGTTATGGGAGGGGGGGTCCTCATCCTCAGAGATCTAATTTCCAGAACTTTTAACTACGTTGAACAAAATGAATACCTCAAAATTTTGATTGGATGCGTTGGGAAAATGGTGGGCGTGAGAGGGGGGCTAGTTGCTCTTCAATCACTTTTGACTATTAAAAAAGAGCTTACCCATTTCAATTTGAAATCTAAATAGCCCTTTTTGAAGTTTATACGACAACCTTTCTATAAAAACCTCATATAAAAACCTCTTCTATAAAAAAATTAAACAAGAAAAACGGGTTTTAATTTCTATAAAACAGTGAAAACAAACACTTATTTAAACAAAAAATACTCCTAACATTTCGGCCCCACATCCGGGAGCCTTTCTCAGCGAAAAAAAATGAAACAAAAAAAGGTCCTTTTTTTAAAAAAACCTTAAATTACATCAACATAAAAACATACTGAACAAACAAAAGAAAAAATATAAATAAATAGGAAACAAAACTCACATATTAAATAAACACTTCCATTCACTGGCGTATAAACAAAATCGAATGTTTATATTGATTGGAACACGTACAACGCTTCTCACAGTATATAAATGGAAATCTATCAAAAAAATGAAAATATATTTATACTTAAGCTAAAACAATAAAGGTCAGCTAACCCCCGGCCCATAACCCCTAATTATATCTCACAAGTTCATCACCCAATGTTTGAATTATAAATTGAACAGATTCGTTTGCTTGCAAGCTTAGCTGCAGTTCATAGCCTTTCCCAGCATTTAACACAGTCTTACCTTTGTCCGCAAGGTCATCTTTCGTATCAGAACTATTATTAAAATCAGTACTGGTTGAAAATTTTACTTGCTTTTTAATTAAACTTTTATAAATCGAATTGATACTAAAATCCCCTTCATCTCTATTGATACTAATACCCCCATATATTCTCTTTTTTATTTCTATAATTTCCATGAAGCTTTGTAAAAGTCCTACAGACGTATCTACTATTTTTGTGTTGATTAAATAAAATACTGTGATGAGGAAAATTATAAAGATGTTCTGCAACAGCTGACTCAAACGTTTCTGGTGTTTTCTTTCGTTTTAGAGCGCAATCTATGGCATTCTTGTGTTGCTGTAGCCTATTTTCTAAAATCTGTTGTGTTCTTCCCACATAAAATTTACCACAAGAGCATGGAATTTTGTATACTCCCTTTGGCAAATTTCTCGGTGCCTTGTCTTTCCCTTTATTTAACAAAGAGCTTATAGTTTGTACTGATTTAAATGCTGTATTTATATTATGTTTTTTTAATTCTCTTCTTAATTTTTGTGACAATATTGGGATAAAAAGGCAAAGTTATGTAATTTGTTTCTTGATTTGATCCATCTTCTTCTAATATTCTTGGTTCCGTCAACTTTTTTTTTCCTTTTTTCAATTATTTGAGAAATCATATTTTCCGGATAGCAATTACCTACTAGAATATCCTTAATAAAAAACTAGTTCATTGCTTATGTATTCTGGTGATGCTAATTTTAATACCCTATCAACTAAAAAAATAACCACACCCTTTTTACCTGGATCGGATGATTTGATGCGAAAGACAAGTAACGGTTGTTTTATTAGTCGGTTTACGGTAAATTGAAAACGCTAGTTCGTTATTATTTCTATGGATCAAAATAGCTAGAAACGGTACCTTATTCTCTGTTTCCTTTTCATTTGTAAAAATTAATTCTCCTCCCAGATTATTTAAAGGCTGCAAAAAACCTTCAATTTGTGATTCCCCGTAATTCCAAATAACTAAAATATCATCCATTATATCTGCCCCAAAAATTTAGGCTTTAAAAAATATGTTTCTGTAGCTAAATTTTCTACATACTCTACATAAATATTTGCTAACAACGGACTTAAAGACCCTCCCATTGCCAATCCCCTAATTTGATGGTAAAAATTATCTGTAAACGTGAAGTAATTAGTAAACCTGCTAATTATTCTGACTAAATTTAATACAGTTTCCAGTTCAATTCCCGAAGATAATTCTTCTATCTCATTTTTTACGTTCTTCAAATTTTTTGGATAAAATACTAAACGATTTATCAAAAGGAATATACGTATACATCGATTTTATATCAAAACTGAACAATCTAGATTCTTCTGATATTTCTACACTTATAAGTTTATCTTTTAAAATTTCGAGTTTTTTATACACGAATTTTGGAGATATAATAAAGGTTTAAGAGTCATTGCTGCCAATTTCTCGATTTTTTACCGTTGGTGAATTGGTTGTTGAAACAAAAGGTCTTAAAGAGACACCTATTTTATGTATTTTTGGCAAACCATATATTCTTGGGCTAACTGATCCCCTTGGAAAGAACTTGTAATACATCTGGGGTGTGATGCTTCCATTTGTTTTAAGGTCTTCTAAATCTTTTCTTAATCTTTTAACATACAATTCAGTTGGGTTTTTTATATGTTGAAGATTCACTTAGAATTGTTTCTATTTTACTATCATAATCATCTTTTTCTAGGATTACTACTGTATTGCTCTTATCCGCTTTCGTTATTATTATTAGAGAATCATCTTTTTTTAAATCTTTTAAAACTTTGATATCTTTGTTCTTAACGTTTTTCTTGATAAATACCATAATTTGTTAAAATATTCACTACCCCTAGTTTTAACTCATCTACATTATTTATATCTTTTGGAAACTTATGAATCCCTGTTTCAATCTTTGAAATAATTTCCTCTATCGGTACATTTTTAGGATATAGTCCAAATTTTATACCTCTTTCAAGGATTTGCTTTTGTTCTTTGGTTAATTCCTTTTTGCTTAAATTAATCACCCGTAAAAACTGTCGGGAGAAAGCTATCCTGTGTAAGAAAAGATCCGCATATACCCAACATATCAATTTTACCACAACATGAAGTAAGAAGTAAAGAAGAACTGTGGAACTTTAAGAAAAAGGGTGAGGTTCTTGAATTCTGAAAGGTTTAGTTATAAGGATCCGGTATGTTAAGTCTCTAATTGTTGAGTCTCCCAAATTTACTCGAGGGGTTGCATTTCGTTACGTCCTTTTGTGCGTCATTTACGTTATATTTAAGACTATGTGTATCTCGAACACCATGCTTTTGTTTTTAATAGCATCGGTTTACAACTAATGAAACTTTACAACTAATGAAAATAAACTGAATATTTAATATATAATGATAATAGTTCCTGGAAACCCACCAATTCAAAGTTTTATTTAAATTTCCATTATATTGTTATTTTTCAATGTTGTCAATAAATAAAACAATATTTTTAATATATTTTGTTTTCAGTAAATCGCAAATGAACCAAACAGCTTTGAATTTGTATGGTTAGGAAAATAGGAAAAGGGTAGTAGCCAAACATTTGTTTGCAGTAATTTTTGTACGTTTTAATTTTGACATGGTCATTCAATTTAATTTTTACTCGTTTTTAAGATTTATTTAGTCATCTATATTAGGACCCTGCTATTTTTAGATTTTCTATGATAGTTTTATTTTAATCTGTTCTTTTTGGGCTTCATTTCTTCTTTGACAGTAATTTTTGTTTGCTGGTCTGAAGTTTAGTACTGCTCTTTACTTTTCTTTGAAAAAACTCCTTTGTCGTACAATTTTTGTAATTAATTTTCTATTCGTTTTTTATTTCCAAAGCTTTGTTTTTGGCCATTGTAATGAATATTTTTCTTGTGCAAGTAGCCAGTTGCATTTGCAGCCAAAGCAGTAGCAATAGTAGTAGCAATAGTGGTCTTGGAATTTTTAAGTTAACACCCTTGCCCTTTCTTAATTTATTGCAGATACGTGTTTTTGATAACTTGGAAGCAAATTGTGTTCTCGATTTAGTCCAATAGACCCCCTCAATCCTTGAAATTTCAACTAAATACCAGTATTTTTTCCAAAAACACCCAGAATAAAACTTTTTTCCCTTTCCCAATGATATGTCCTGTATGTAAAAATGGAAAATTGCATAATTCACAGTCCGTGCCCTGGGGGCTATAGGGGCTTTGTATCTCCAGAGACAAAACTATTAGGTCTTTTGACAATTTATGAAAAAATGGGCTTTTAAGATTCCTTTCAGTATAAATGAGACCATTGAAAAGTGTCAGATGAGGAGGTCTGGCTGCTCTACGATCCCTTTTAACTTCCATCCTAACACGATTTTAAAGTTCCAACTTCAGTACCTTTTTGATGATTCTTTAGATATACTTTTGTAGCCTTTTGACAGCATGTGTTTGATTTGAGCCTTCATGTGTTTTGATTTTGTTTACCCCCCTCCTAATTCTGGAAGTAAAAACAGTATGTAGCAAGTTGCAGAATACATTGGCAAGTATCTAGTGTCTGGGTGAAAATCTAGTTGTCATTTGTTCTTTGTAAACAATTAAATTAAAAAAAAAAATAAGTTTTTTCAACTGAAATTAATGAACAACATTTAAAACTGAAAACGAACAGAAACTACAAGGTACATGAGGGGGTTCCCCCTAAGTTTAATACCTCGCTCTTTGCGCTAAAATATGAATTTTGTTCGAATCACTAGTCCCTGAACCACAAAGGCCGTTTAACTAGAATAGATAGCTCTTTTGAAAGTACTAAGAAAAACTTTTGCGTAAAGAGCTAGTAATGACTAGGAGGCAAACCCTCTCACATACGTAATAATTTTTGTCGTCTTAATTTTTAACGTTGTTCCTTACTTTCAGTTAAAAAAACTGTTTTTAAAAATTTAATTTCTGATCGTTTTTTAAGTAATGCTGGGAAATCCGATGCCCCTTTCATAGAAATGTCCCTTCCCCCAAGGAAAAATTCTCATTGGAAAGATCCTCCCCATGTATCCCTCTCCTCCAACCCTCCTCCCCCAGAAAAAATCCCTCCTGAAAACCTCTGTATACTTCCCAATAACCAATACTATTTGTAAACAATGAACAAAGTTCATAACCTGAAAGCCTTCCCCCAGTAACTGTGGACTACTAAGTCATCCTAAAAGACCTATATTTATTAGGTTTTTGACTCTGCTGAACAAAATGGCTATCTCAAAATTTGATTGCATGACTTTGGGAAAAACTGAGTGTGGGGGGGGAGGGGGCCAAGTTACCCTCCAATTTTTTGGTCACTTGAAAAGGGCATTAGAACTTTTTATTTCCGTTCGAATGAGCCCTCTCACGATATTCTAAGACTACAGGATCGATGTGACGACCCCTGGAAAAAAAAAAAACACGCATCCGTGATCTTTCTTATGGCAAAAAAATACGAATTTCCACATTTTTTCAGAAAGGAGCTTGAAACATCTACAGTAGGGTTTTCTGTTTCCCTGAATCTGATGGTTTGATTTTCATTAAGAGTTACGTTCACTTTTAGGGGGGTGTTTCTCCCTTTTTCGAAAATAAGGCAAATATTTTCAGGCTTGTAACTTTTGATAGGTTAGACTAAATTTAATGGAAACTTATATATTTGAAATCAGCATAAAAATCAAATTATTTTTTATGTATCTACTGGTATCAAAACTTCCGTTTTTTAGAATTTCGGTTACTATTGAGCTGGGTCGCTCCTTCTTACAGTTCGTTACACGAACGGTTTTGATTATTATAGTGTGCATTTGTTAAAATTCAAGACCCCATATATAAAAAGAGTAAGTGTGGGAAATAAATAACAGACTGCAGGAAATAAGCAGGAGTTATTGCATCTGTTATAAGTTTGGACTAGGAGGAGAAAATTCGTTCGCCATCTAACACTAAACCTATCTATAGGATAACAGTTTCCCCATCTTCATCAAGCAAAGAAAAATTTACCATTTTTCAAACAGTTCGTGGTAACGAACCTGTAAGTAAGGAGCGACCCGGCTCAATGGTAACCGAAAACTCGTTCTAAAAAACGGAAATTTGAAAGTACGGAATTTGAAAGTACTTGAAAGTACTATATAAGTAGAGTGTATCTATGGAACTTGCTCACTCTATGTTCCTTCCTGTGCTTTTGCTCACTCTACGTTCCTGGCACCTTTCCAGAGTGTACCTATGGATTTGCTCACTCTATGTTCCTTCCCTGTGCTAGTTGCTCACTCTACGTTCCTTGGCACCTTTCCAGAACATGCACTTATGGATTCTAGCCGACTATGTTCCATTCCTGTGCTATTTGTGGAGATTATGTTCCTTGACACCTTTTCAGGGCATGTACTTATGGATTTGGGTGGAATTATGTTCCCCCTCCCATGCTATTTCTATATAGCGCTATGTTCCTTCCTATGCTATTATAGGACTTATGTTTCTCCCCTATGCTAATATAAGGGCTTATGTTCCTTCCTATGCTTTTCTAAGGGCTTATGTTCCCTCACATGCTATTCTAAGGGCTTATGTTTCCCTCCCATGCTATTCTATAGCGCTATGTTCCTTCCATTGTTATCTATGGGACCTCTACACGTGATTAAACACGCTTTACAATCGGAATTGTTTTTGATTGACATTTGCAAAAAAAAGGATATAAGGAATTCGCAAATTGGACCTCTATGAACGATATTAATTAATGTTTGAATAATAGGAGTGTGATTGATTCTAATTAGTGATTGGATGAATTTTTTAACAGGAATCTCTGAATAAAATATTTTTTGGAGGGATGGGATGATTGGAACGAGGTGTCTTAGACTACTTATAATGGTGTTATTTGGGAGAGATTACGTTCCTTGGCATCTTTTCAGAGCATGTTACTTATGGATACCTTTCCAACCAACGTTGATTAAGCACGATTTTACAATCGGGAATTGTTTGATTTGACATTTGCAAAAAGGGATAAGGAATTCGCAAATTGGACTTTATGAACGATATTAATTAATTTTTGAATAATAGGAGTGTGATTGATTCTAATTAGTGATTGGATAATTTTTTTAACATGAATTCTCAGAATAAAATATTTTGGAGGGATGGGAGTGATGGGAGCGAGGTGTCTTAGAGTACTTATAATGGTGTTATTTGGGGAGATTACGTTCCCTGGCACCTTTTCAAGCATGTACTTATGGATACCTTTCCAACCAACGTGATTAAACACGCTTTTACAATCGGAATTGTTTGATTGACATTTGCAAAAAGGGATAAGGAATTCGCATGAATTGGACACTATGAACGATATTAATTAATGTTTGAATAATAGGAGTATTGATTGATTCTAAATTAGTGATTGGATATTTTTTTTAACATGAATTCTCTGAATAAATAATTTTTGGAGGGATGGGATGATGGGAGCGAGGTGTCTTAGAGGTACTTATAATGGTGTTATTTGGGGAGATTACGTTCCTTGGCACCTTTTCAGAGCATGTAATTATGGATACCTTTCCAACCAATGCGATTAAACACGCTTTTACAATCGGAATCATTTGATTGACATTTGCAAAAAGAGATAAGGAATTTGCAAATTGGACTCTATGAACGATATTAATTAATGTTTGAATAATAGGAGTGTGATTGATTCTAATTAGGGATTGGACAATTTTTGAACATGAATTCTCTGAATAAAATATTTTTGGAGGGATGGGATGAGGGGAGCGAGGTGTCTTAGAGTACTTACAATGGTGTTATTTGGGGAGATTAAGTTCCTTGGCACCTTTTCAGAGAATGTAGTTATGGATACCTTTCCAACCAACGTGATTAAACACGCTTTTACAATCGGAATTGTTTTATTGACATTTGCAAAAAGGGATAAGGAATTCGCAAATTGGACTCTATGAACGATATTAATTTAATGTTGAATAACAGGATGTGTGATTGATTCTAATTATTGATTGGATAATTTTTTTAACATGAATTCTCTGAATAAAATATTTTTGGAAGGATGGGATGATGGGAGTGAGGTGAGGTGTCTTAGAGTACTTATAATGGTGCTATTTGGGGATATTACGCTCCTTGGCACCTTTTCAGAGCATGCACTTATGGATACCTTTCCAACCAACGTGATTAAACGCGCTTTTACAATCGGAATTGTTTGATTGACATTTGCAAAAAGGGATTAAGGAATTCGCAATTGGACACTATGAACGATATTAATTAATGTCTGAATAATAGGAGTGTGATTGATTCTAATTAGTGATTGGATAATTTTTTAACAAGAAATCTCTGAATAAAATATTTTTGGAGGGGTTGTCTTATTCTCTGTGTTTTTTTTCTTTACTTGGTGGTCATTCAAACAGCGAGGATTTCTGTTAAATAAATAGTTCTTGTACCTTCTAAAATAGCTTTACGGGGTTTGAGAGACTCTGTTGTCTTATTCTGTGTGTTTTTTTTCTTTACTTGGTGGTCATTCAAAAAGCGAGGATTTCTGTTAAATAAATAATCCTTGTACCTTTTAAAATAGTTTTACGGGGTTTGAGAGACTCTGTTGTCTTATCCGTGTGATTTTTTCTTTACTTGGTGGTCATTCAAAAAGCGAGAATTTTTTGTTAAATAAATAATTCTTGTATCTTTTAAAATAGCTTTACGGGTTTGAGAGACTCTGTTGTCTTATTCTGTGTGTTTTTTTTTCTTTACTTGGTGATCATTCAAAAAGCGAGGATTTCTGTTTAAATAAATAATTCTTGTACATTTTAAAATAGCTTTACGGGGTTTGAGTGACTCTTTTGTCTTATTCCGTGTGATTTTTTCTTTACTTGGTGATCATTCAAAAATCGAGGATTTCTGTTAAATAAATAATTCTTGTACCTTTTAAAATAGCTTTACGGGGTTTGAGAGACTCTGTTGTTTTATTCTGTGGTGTTTTTTTTTTCTTTACTTGGTGGTCATTCAAAAAGCGAAGATTTCTGTTAAATAAATAATTCTTGTACCTTTTAAAATAGCTTTACGGGGTTTGAAAGACTCTGTTGTCTTTTTCCGTGTGAGTTTTTCTTTACTTGGTGGTCATTCAAAAAAGCGAGGATTTCTGTTAAATAAATACTTCTTGTACCTTTTAAAATAGCTTTACGGGGCTTGAGAGACTCTGTTGTTTTATTGTGTGTTTTTTTTTCTTTACTTGGTCATCATTCAAAAAGCGAAGATTTCTGTTAAATAAATAATTCTTGTACCTTTTAAAAATAGCTTTACGGGGTTTGAGAGACTCTGTTGTTTTATTCTGTGTGTTTTTTTTTCTTTACTTGGTGGTCATTCAAAAAGCGAAGATTTCTGTTAAATAAATAATTCTTGTACCTTTTAAAATAGCTTTACGGGGGTTGAGAGACTCTGTTGTCTTTTTTCCGTGTGATTTTTTTCTTTACTTGGTGGTCATTCAAAAAAGCGAGGATTTCTGTTATTAAATAATTCTTGTACCTTTTAAAATAGCTTTACGGATTTGAGAGACTCTGTTGTCTTATTCCGTGTGATTTTTTCTTTACTTGGTGGTCATTCAAAAAGCGAGGATTTCTGTTAAATAAATAATTCATTTTTACCTTTTAAAATAGCTTTACGGGGTTTGAGAGACTCTGTTGTCTTATTCTGTGTGATTTTTTCTTTACTTGATGGTCATTCAAAAAGCGAGATTTCTGTTAAATAAATAATTCTTGTACCTTTTTAAAATAGCTTTACGGGGTTTGAGAGACTCTGTTGTTTTATTCTGTGTGTTTTTTTTTCTTTACTTGGTGGTCATTCAAAAAGCGAGGATTTCTGTTAAACAAATAAATCTTGTACCTTTTAAAATAGCTTTACGGGGTTTGAGAGACTCTGTTGTCTTTATTCCGTGTGATTTTTTCTTTACTTGGTGGTCATTCAAAAAGCGAGGATTTTTGTTAAATAAATAATTCTTGTACCTTTTAAAATAGCTTTACGGGGGTTTGAGAGACTCTGTTGTCTTATTCTGTGTGTTTTTTTTTTTCTTTACTTGGTGATCATTCAAAATTCGAGGATTTCTGTTAAATAAATATTCTTGTACCTTTTAAAATAGCCTTACGGGTTTGAGAGACTCTGTTGTCTTATTCCGTGTGATTTTTTTTTCTTTTACTTGGTGATCATTCAAAAAGCGATGATTTCTGTTAAATAAATAATTCTTGTATACCTTTTAAAATAGCTTTACGGGGATTGAGAGACTCTGTTGTTTTATTCTGTGTGATTTTTTCTTTACTTGGTGATCATTCAAAAAAGCGAGGATTTCTATTAAATAAATAATTCTTGTACCTTTTAAAATAGCTTTACGGGGTTTGAGATACTCTGTTGTTTTATTCTGTGTTATTTTTTCTTTACTTGGTGATCATTCAAAAAGCGAGGATTTCTGTTAAATAAATAATTCTTGTACCTTTTAAAATAGCTTTACGGGGTTTGAGAGACTCTGTTGTTTTATTCTGTGTGATTTTTTTATTACTTGGTGATCATTCAAAAAAGCGAGGATTTCTGTTAAATAAATAATTCTTGTACCTTTTAAAATAGCTTTACGGGGTTTGAGAGACTCTGTTGTCTTATTCCGTGTATTTTTTCTTTACTTGGTGGTCATTCAAAAAGCGAGGATTTCTGTTAAATAAATAATTCTTTTACCTTTTAAAATAGCTTTACGGGGTTTGAGAGACTCTGTTGTCTTATTCCGTGTGATTTTTTCTTTACTTGATGGTCATTCAAAAAGCGAGGATTTCTGTTAAATAAATAATTCTTGTACCTTTTAAAATAGCTTCACGGGGTTTGAGAGACTCTGTTGTTTTATTCTGTGTGTTTTTTTCTTTACTTGGTGGTCATTCAAAAAGCGAGGATTTTCTGTTAAATAAATAATCTTGTACCTTTTAAAATAGCTTTACGGGGTTTGAGAGACTCTGTTGTCTTATTCCGTGTGATTTTTTCTTTACTTGGTGGTCATTCAAAAAAAGCGAGGATTTTTGTTAAATAAATAATTCTTGTACCTTTTAAAATAGCTTTACGGGATTTGAGAGACTCTGTTGTCTTATTCTGTGTGTTTTTTTTCTTTACTGGTGGATCATTCAAAATTCGAGGATTTCTGTTAAATAAATAATTCTTGTACCTTTTAAAATAGCCTTACGGGTTTGAGAGACTCTGTTGTCTTATTCCGTGTGATTTTTTCTTTACTTGGTAATCATTCAAAAAGCGATGATTTTCTGTTAAATAAATAATTCTTGTACCCTTTAAAATAGCTTTACGGGGTTTGAGAGACTCTGTTGTTTTTATTCTGTGTGATTTTTTCTTTACTTGGTGATCATTCAAAAAGCGAGGATTTCTGTTAAATAAATAATTCTTTGTACCTTTTAAAATAGCTTTACGGGGTTTGAGAGACTCTGTTCTTTTATTCTTTGTGATTTTTTCTTTACTTGGTGATCATTCAAAAAGCGAGGATTTCTGTTAAATAAATAATTCTTTTACCTTTTAAAATAGCTTTACGGGGTTTGAGAGACTCTGTTGTTTTATTCTGTGTGATTTTTTCATTACTTGGTGATCATTCAAAAAGCGAGGATTTCTGTTAAATAAATAATTCTTGTACCTTTTAAAATAGCTTTACGGGGTTTGAGAGGCTCCGTAGTCTTATTCCGTTGATTTTTTTCTTTACTTGGTGGTCATTCAAAAAGCGAGGATTTATGTTAAATAAATAATTCTTGTACCTTTTAAAATAGTTTTACGGGGTTTGAGAGACTCTGTTGTCTTATTCCGTGTGATTTTTTCTTTACTTGGTGGTCATTCAAAAAGCGAGGATTTCTGTTAAATAAATAGTCCTTGTACCTTTTAAAATAGTTTTTACGGGTTTGAGAGACTCTGTTGTCTTATTCCGTGTGATTTTTCTTTACTTGGTGGTCATTCAAAAAGCGAGAATTTTTGTTAAATAAATAATTCTTCTATTTGAGAGACTCTGTTGTTTTATTCTGTGTGTTTTTTTTCTTTACTTGGTGGTCATTCAAAAAGCGAGGATTTTTGTTAAATAAATAATTTCTTGTACCTTTAAAATAGCTTTACGGGGTTTGAGAGACTCTGTTGTTTTATTCTGTGTGTTTTTTTTCTTTACTTGGTGGTCATTCAAAAAGCGAGGATTTCTGTTAAATAAATAAATCTTGTACCTTTTAAAATAGCTTTACGGGGTTTGAGAGACTCTGTTGTCTTATTCTGTGTGTTTTTTTCTTTACTTGGTGATCATTCAAAATTCGAGGATTTCTGTTAAATAAATAATTCTTGTACCTTTTAAAATAGCCTTACGGGGTTTGAGAGACTCTGTTGTCTTATTCTGTGTGTTTTTTTCTTTACTTGGTGGCCATTCAAAAAGCGAGGATTTCTGTTAAATAAATAATTCTTGTACATTTTAAAATAGCTTTACGGGGTTTGAGAGACTCTTTTGTCTTATTCCGTGTGATTTTTTCTTTACTTGGTGGTCTCAAAAAGCGAAGATTTCTGTTAAATAAATAATTCTTGTACCTTTTAAAATAGCTTTACGGGGCTTGAGAGACTCTGTTGTTTTTCTGTGTTATTTTTTCTTTACTTGGTCATCATTCAAAAAGCGAAGATTTCTGTTAAATAAATAATTCTTGTACCTTTTTTAAAATAGCTTTAGGGGGGTTTGAGAGACTCTGTTGTTTTATTCTGTGTGATTTTTTTCATTACTTGGTGATCATTCAAAAAGCGAGGATTTCTGTTAAATAAATAATTCTTGTACCTTTTAAAATAGCTTTACGGGTTTGAGACGGACTCTGTAGTCTTATTCCGTTGATTTTTTCTTTACTTGGTGGTCATTCAAAAAGCGAGGATTTCTGTTACATAAATAATTATTGTACCTTCTAAAATAGCTTTACGGGGTTTGAGAGACTCTGTTGTCTTATTCCGTGTGTTTTTTTTCTTTACTTGGTGGTCATTCAAAAAGCGAGGATTTCTGTTAAATAAATAGTTCTTGTACCTTTTAAAATAGTTTTACGGGGTTTGAGAGACTCTGTTGTCTTATTCCGTGTGATTTTTTCTTTACTTGGTGGTCATTCAAAAAAGCGAGAATTTTTGTTAAATAAATAATTCTTCTATATTTTAAAATAGCTTTATTACGGTGTTTGAGAGACTCTGTTGTCTTATTCTGTCTGTTTTTTTCTTTACTTGGTGGCCATTCAAAAAGCGAGGATTTCTGTTAATAAATAATTCTTGTACATTTTAAAATAGCTTTACGGGGTTTGAGAGACTCTTTTGTCTTATTCCGTGTGATTTTTTCTTTACTTGGTGGTCATTCAAAAAGCGAGCATTTTTGTTAAATAAATAATTCTTGTACCTTTTAAAATAGCTTTACGGGGTATGAGAGACTCTGTTGTTTTATTCTGTGTGTTTTTTTTCTTTACTTGGTGGTCATTCAAAAAGCAAAGATTTCTGTTAAATAAATAATTCTTGTACCTTTTAAAATAGCTTTACGGGGTTTGAGAGACTCTGTTGTCTTTTTCCGTGTGATGTTTTTTTTCTTTACTTGGTGGTCATTCAAAAAGCGAGGATTTCTGTTAAATAAATAATTCTTGTACCTTTTAAAATAGCTTTACGGGGCTTGAGAGACTCTGTTGTTTTATTCTGTGTTTTTTTTCTTTACTTGGTCATCATTCAAAAAGCGAAGATTTCTGTTAAATAAATAATTCTTGTACCTTTTAAAATAGCTTTACTGGGTTTGAGAGACTCTGTTGTCTTATTCCGTGTGATTTTTTTTCTTTACTTTGCTGGTCATTCAAAAAGCGAGGATTTCTGTTAATTAAATAATTCTTGTACCTTTTAAAATAGCTTACGGGGCTTGAGAGACTCTGTTGTTTTATTCTGTGTTATTTTTTCTTTACTTGGTCATCATTCAAAAAGCGAGGATTTCTGTTAAATAACTAATTCTTGTACCTTTTAAAATAGCTTTACGGATTTGAGAGACTCTGTTGTCTTATTCCGTGTGTTTTTTTTTCTTTACTTGGTGGTCATTCAAAAAGCAAGGATTTCTGTTAAATAAATAATTCTTTTACCTTTTAAATTAGCTTGACGGGGTTTGAGAGACTCTGTTGTCTTATTCCGTGTGATGTTTTTTTCTTTACTTGATGGTCATTCAAAAGCGAGGATTTCTGATAAATAAATAATTCTTGTACCTTTTAAAATAGCTTTACGGGGTTTGAGAGACTCTGTTGTTTTATTCTGTGTGTTTTTTTTTCTTTACTTGGTGGTCATTCAAAAAGCGAGGATTTTCGTTAAATAAATAATTCTTGTACCTTTTAAAATAGCTTTACGGGGTTTGAGAGACTCTGCTGTCTTATTCTGTGTGTGTTTTTTTTCTTTACTTGGTGGTCATTCAAAAAGCGAGGATTTTTGTTAAATAAATAATTCTTGTACCTTTTAAAATAGCTCTACGGGGTTTGAGAGACTCTGTTGTTTTATTCTGTGTGTTTTTTTTCTTTCTGACTTGGTGGTCATTCAAAAAAGCGAGGGTTTCTGTTAAATAAATAATTCTTGTACCTTTTAAAATAGCTTTACGGGGTTTTGAGAGACTCTGTTGTTTTATTCTTGTGTTTTTTTTTCTTTACTTTGGGTCATCAAAAAGCGAGGAGGATTTTTGTAAATAAATAATTCTTGTACCTTTTAAAATAGCTTTACGGGGTTTGAGAGACTCTGTGTTGTTTTATTCTGTGTGTTTTTTTTCTTTACTTGGTGAAATGGTCATTCAAAAAGCGAGGATTTCTGTTTAAATAAATAAATCTTGTACCTTTTTAAAATAGCTTTACGGGTTTTGAGAGACTCTGTTGTCTTATTCCGTGTGATTTTTTCTTTACTTGGTGGTCATTCAAAAAGCGAGGATTTTTGTTAAATAAATAATTCTTGTACCTTTTAAAATAGCTTTGCGGGGTTTGAGAGACTCTGTTGTCTTATTCTGTGTGTTTTTTTCTTACTACTTGGTGATCATTCAAAATTCGAGGATTTCTGTTAGATAAATAATTCTTGTACCTTTTAAAATAGCCTTACGGGGTTTGAGAGACTCTGTTGTCTTATTCTGTGTGTTTTTTTTCTTTACTTGGTGGCCATTCAAAAGCGAGGATTTCTGTTAAATAAATAATTCTTGTACATTTTAAAATAGCTTTACGGGGTTTGAGAGACTCTTTTGTCTTATTCCGTGTGATTTTTTCTTTACTTGGGGTGGTCTCAAAAAGCGAAGATTTCTGTTAAATAAATAATTCTTGTACCTTTTAAAATAGCTTTACGGGGTTTGAGAGACTCTGTTGTCTTTTTCCGTGTGATTTTTTCTTTACTTGGTGGTCATTCAAAAAGCGAGGATTTCTGTTAAATAAAATAATTCTTGTACCTTTTAAATAGCTTTACGGGGCTTGAGAGACTCTGTTGTTTTATTCTGTGTTATTTTTTCTTTACTTTTGGTCATCATTCAAAAAGCGAAGATTTCTGTTAAATAAATAATTCTTGTACCTTTTAAAATAGCTTTACGGGGTTTGAGAGACTCTGTTGTCTTATTCCGTGTGATTTTTTCTTTACTTGGTGGTCATTCAAAAAGCGAGGATTTTCTGTAATTAAGTAAATTCTTTTCTTGTACCTTTTAAAATAGCTTTACGGGGCTTGAGAGACTCTGTTTGTTTATATTCTGTGTTATTTTTTCTTTACTTGGTCATCATTCAAAAAGTGAGGATTTCTGTTTAAATAACTAATTCTTGTACCTTTTAAAATAGCTTTACGGATTTGAGAGACTCTATTGTCTTATTCCGTTGTGATTTTTCTTTACTTGATGGTCATTCAAAAAAGCGAGGATTTCTGTTAAAATAAATAATTCTTGTACCTTTTAAAATAGCTTTACGGGGTTTGAGAGACTCTGTTGTTTTATTCTGTGTGTTTTTTTTTTCTTCACTTGGTGGTCATTCAAAAAGCGAGGATTTTTGTTAAAAAACCTCTGTTGTCTTATTCCGTGGTTTGACTCTGTTGTCTTATTCCGTGTGTTTTTTTTCTTTACTTGGTGGTCATTAAAAAAGCGAGGATTTTTGTGTTAAATAATATATTCTTGTACCTTTTAAAATAGTTTTTACGGGGTTTGAGAGACTCTGTTGTCTTATTCCGTGTGATTTTTTCTTTACTTGGTTGGTCATTCAAAAAGCGAGAATTTTTGTTAAAATAAAAATAATTCTTGTATCTTTTTTTAAAATAGCTTTACGGTGTTTGAGAGATCTGTTGTCTTTTTCTGTGTGTTTTTTTTCTTTACTTGGTGGTCATTCAAAAGCGAGGATTTCTGTTAAATAAATAATTCTTGTACATTTTAAAATAGCTTTACGGGGTTTGAGAGACTCTTTTGTCTTATTCCGTGTGATTTTTTCTTTACTTGGTGGTCATTCAAAAAGCGAGCATTTTTGTTAAATAAATAATTCTTGTACCTTTTAAAAATAGCTTTACGGGGTTTGAGAGACTCTGTTGTTTTATTCTGTGTGTGTTTTTTTTTTTCTTTACTGGGTGGTCATTCAAAAAGCGAAGATTTTCTGTTAAATAAATAATTCTCGTACCTTTTAAAATAGCTTTACGGGTTTGAGAGACTCTGTTGTCTTTTTCCGTGTGATTTTTCCTTTAACTTGGTGGTCATTCAAAAAGCGAGGATTTCTGTTAAAAAAATAATTCTTGTACTTTTAAAATAGCGCTACGGGGCTTGAGAGACTCTGTTTGTTTTATTCTGTGTTATTTTTTTCTTTACTTGGTCATCATTCAAAAAGCGAAGATTTCTGTTAAATAAATAATTTTTTTGTACCTTTTTAAAATAGCTTTACGGGGTTTGAGAGAATCTGTTGTCTTATTCCCGTGTGATTTTTTCTTTACTTGGTGGTCATTCAAAAAGCAGGATTTATGTTAATTAAATAATTCTTGTACCTTTTAAATAGCTTTACGGGGCTGTTGAGAGACTCTGTGGGTTTTATTCTGTGTTATTTTGTTCTTTTCTTGGTCATCATTCAAAAAGCGAGGATTTCTGTTAAATAACTAATTCTTGTACCTTTTAAATAGCTTTACGGATTTGAGAGACTCTGTTGTCTTATTCGTGTGATTTTTCTTTACTTGGTGGTCATTCAAAAAGCGAGGATTCTGTTAAATAAATAATTCTTTTACCTTTAAAATAGCTTTAAGGGGTTTGAGAGACTCTGTTGTCTTATTCCGTGTGATTTTTTCTTTACTTGATGGTCATTTCAAAAAGCGAGGATTTCTGTTAAATAATAATCTTCTTGTACCTTTTAAAATAGCTTTACGGGGTTGAGAGAACTCTGTTGTTTTATTCTGTGTGTTTTTTTTCTTTACTTTGCGGTCATTCAAAAAAGCGAGGATTTCTGTTAAATAAATAAATCGGTGTTGTGGTACCTTTTAAATAGCTTTAGCGGGGTTTTGAGAGACTCTGTTGTCTTATTCCGTGTGATTTTTTCTGTACTTGGTGGGTCATTCAAAAAGCGAGGATTTTTGTTAAATAAATAATTCTTGTACCTTTTAAAATAGCTTTACGGGGTTTGAGAGACTCTTGTTGTCTTATTCTCTCTGTGTTTTTTTCTTTACTTCGTGATCATTCAAAATTCGAGGATTTCTGTTAAATAAATAATTCTTGTACCTTTTAAAATAGGCCTTACGGGGGTTTGAGAGACTCTGTTGTCTTATTCCGTGTGATTTTTTCTTTACTTGGTGATCATTCAAAAAGCGATGATTTCTGTTAAATAAAAATTCTTGTATACCTTTTTAAAATAGCTTTACGGGGTTTGAGAGACTCTGTTGTTTTATTCTGTGTGATTTTTTCTTTACTTGGTGATCATTCAAAAAGCGAGGATTTCTGTTAAATAAATAATTCTTGTACCTTTTAAATAGCTTTACGGGGTTTGAGAGACTCTGTTTGTTTTATTCTGTGTGATTTTTTCTTTACTTGGTGATCATTCAAAAAGCGAGGATTTCTGTTAAATAAAATTCTTGTACCTTTTAAAATAGCTTTACGGGGTGTGAGAGACTCTGTCGTTTTATTCTGTGTGAGTTTTTTTTCATTCCTAGATTGGTGATCATTCAAAAAGCGAGGATTTCTGTTAATAAATAATTCTTGTACCTTTTAAAATAGCTTTACGGGGTTTGAGAGACTCTGTAGTCTTATTCCGTTGATTTTTTTTTCTTTACTTGGTGGTCATTCAAAAAGCGATTATTTCTGTTAAATAAATAATTCTTGTACCTTCTAAAATAGCTTACGGGTTTGAGAGACTCTGTTGTCTTATTCCGATATTGTGTTTTTTTTCTTTACTTGGTGGTCATTTTCAAAAAGCGAGGATTTCTGTTAAATAAATAGTTCTTGTACCTTTTAAAATAGTTTTTACGGGGTTTGAGAGACTCTGTTGTCTTAATCCGTGTGATTTTTTCTTTACTTGGTGGTCATTCAAAAAGCGAGAATTTTTGTTTAAATAAAAATAATTCTTCTATTTTTAAAATAGCTTTACGGTGTTTGAGAGACTCTGTTGTCTTATTCTGTCTGTTTTTTTGCTTTACTTGGTGGCCATTCAAAAAGCGAGGATTTCTGTTAAATAAAATAATTCTTGCACATTTTAAAATATAAGCTTTACGGGGTTTGAGAGACTCTTTTGTCTTCTTATTCCGTGTGATTTTTTCTTTACTTGGTGGTCATTCAAAAAGCGAGCATTTTTGTTAAATAAATAATTCTTGTACCTTTTAAAATAGCTTTACGGGGTATGAGAGACTCTGTTGTTTTATGATTCTGTGTGTTTTTTTTCTTTACTTGGTGGTGGCATTCAAAAAGCGAAGATTTCTGTTAAATAAATAATTCTTGTATCTTTTAAAATAGCTTTACGGGGTTTGAGAGACTCTGTTGTCTTATTCCGTGTGATTTTTTCTTTACTTGGTGGTCATTCAAAAAGCAAAGGATTTTCTGTTAAATAAATAATTCTTTTACCTTTTAAATGAGCTTTACGGGGTTTGAGAGACTCTGTTGTTTATTCCGTGTGATTTTTTCTTTACTTGATGGTCATTCAAAAAAGCAAGGATTTCTGATAAATAAATAATTCTTGTACCTTTTAAAATGGCTTTACGGGGTTTGAGAGACTCTGTTGTTTTATTCTGTGTGTCTTTTTTTTTTTCTTTACTTGGTGGTCATTCAAAAAGCGAGGATTTTTGTTAAATAAAATAATTCTTGTGTACCTTTTAAAATAGCTTTACGGTGTTTTGAGCGACTCTGTTGTTTTATTCTGTGTGTTTTTTTCTTTACTTGGTGGTCATTCAAAAAGCGAGGATTTTTGTTAAATAAATAAATTCTTGTACCTTTTGAAAATAGCTTTAGCGCGGGGTTTGAGAGACTCTGTTGTTTTATTCTGTGTGTTTTTTTTTCTTTTCTTGGGGGTCATTCAAAAAAGCGAGGATTTCTGTTAAATAAATAAATCTTTGTACCTTTTAAAATAGCTTTACGGGGTTTGAGAGACTCTGTTGTCTTATTCCGTGTGATTTTTTCTTTACTTGGTGGTCATTCAAAAAGCGAGGATTTTGTTAAATAAATAATTCTTGTACCTTTTAAAATAGCTTTACGGGGTTTGAGAGACTCTGTTGTCTTATTCTGTGTGTTTTTTTCTTTACTTGGTGATCATTCAAAATTCGAGGATTTCTGTTAAATAAATAATTCTTGTACCTTATAAAATAGCCTTACGGGGTTTGAGAGACTCTGTTGTCTTATTCTGTGTTTTTTTTTCTTTACTTTGTGGTGGCCATTCAAAAGCGAGGATTTCTGTTAAATAAATAATTCTTGTAGCATTTTAAAATAGCGTCGTTTACGGGGTTCGAGAGACTCTTTGTCTTATTCCGTGTGATTTTTTCTTTATGCTTGGTGGTCTCAAAAAGCGAAGATTTCTGTAAATAAATAATTCTTGTACCTTTTAAAATAGCTTTACGGGGTTTGAGAGACTCTGTTGTCTTTTTCCGTGTGATTTTTTTCTTTATTTGGTGGTCATTCAAAAAGCGAGGATTTCTGTTAAATAAATAATTCTTGTACCTTTTAAAATAGCTTTACGGGCTTGAGAGACTCTGTTGTTTTATTCTGTTTTATTTTTTCTTTACTTGGTCATCATTCAAAAAGCGAAGATTTCTGTTCAATAAAATTAATTCTTGTACCTTTTAAAATAGCTTTTACGGGGTTGGAGAGACTCTGTTGTCTTATTCCGTGTGATTTTTTCTTTACTTGGTGGTCATATCAAAAAAGCGAGATTTCTGTTAATTAAATAATTCTTGTACCTTTTTAAAATAGCTTTACGGGGCTTGAGAGTAACTCTGTTGTTTTATTCTGTGTTATTTTTTTCTTTACTTGGTCATCATTCAAAAAGCGAGGATTTCTGTTAATAACTAATTCTTGTACCTGTTTAAAATAGCTTTACGGATTTGAGAGACTCTGTTGTCTTATTCCGTGTGATTTTTTCTTTACTTGGTGGTCATTCAAAAAGCGAGGATTTATGTTAAACAAATAATTCTTTTACCTTTAAAATGGCTTTATGGGGTTGAGAGGACTCTGTTGTCTTATTTCGTGTGATTTTTTCTTTACTTGATGGTCATTCAAAAAGCGAGGATTTCTGTTAAATAAATAATTCTTGTACCTTTTAAAATAGATTTACGGGGTTTGAGAGACTCTGTTGTTTTATTCTGTGTGTTTTTTTTTCTTTACTTGGTGGTCATTTAAAAGCGAGGATTTTTGTTAAAAAATCCTCTGTTGTCTTATTCCGTGGTTTGAACTCTGTTGTCTTATTCCGTGTGTTTTTTTTTCTTTACTTGGTGGTCATTCAAAAGCGAGGATTTCTGTTAAATAAATAATTCTGTGTACCTTTTAAAATAGTTTTTTAGCGGGTTTTGAGAGACTCTGTTGTCTTATTCCGTGTGAGTTTTTTTCTTTACTTGGTGGTCATTCAAAAAGCCGAGAATTTTTGTTAAATAAATAATTCTTGTATCTTTTAAAATAGCTTTTACGTTGTGTTTGAGAGACTCTGTTGTCTTTTTTTCTGTGTTGTTTTTGTTCTTTACTTGGTGGTCATTCAAAAAGCGAGGATTTCGGTTAAATAAATAATTCTTGTACATTTTAAAATAGCTTTACGGGGTTTGAGAGACTCTTTGTGTCTTATTCCGTGTGATTTTTTCTTTACTTGGTGGTCATTCAAAAAGCGAGCATTTTTGTTAAATAAATAATTCTTGTACCTTTTAAAATAGCAGCTTTACGGGGTTTGAGAGACTCTGTTGTTTTATTCTGTGTGTTTTTTTTTCTTTACTTGGTGGTCATTCAAAAAGCGCAGATTTTCTGTTAAATAAATAATTCTCGATTGCTGTACCTTTTAAAATAGCTTTACGGGTTTGAGAGACTCTGTTGTCTTTTTCGTGTGATTTTTTTTCTTTACTTGGTGGTCATTCAAAAAGCGAGGATTTCTGTTAAATAAATAATTCTTGTACCTTTTAAAATAGCTTTACGGGGCTTGAGAGACTCTGTTGTTTTATTCTGTGTTATTTTTTCTTTTACTTGGTCATCATTCAAAAAGCGAAGATTTCTGTTAAATAAATAATTCTTGTACCTTTTAAAATAGCTTTACGGGGTTTGAGAGAATCTGTTGTCTTATTCCGTGTGATTTTTTCTTTACTTGGTGGTCATTCGAAAAAAGCGAGGATTTCTGTTTAATTAAATAATTCTTGTAGCCTTTTAAAATAGCTTTACGCGGCTTGAGAGACTCTGTTGTTTTATTCTGTGTTATTTTTTCTTTTACTTGGTCATCATTCAAAAAGCGAGGATTTCTGTTAAATATAACTAATTCTTGTACTTTTAAAATAGCTTTACGGATTTGAGAGACTCTGTTGTCTTATTCCGTGTGATTTTTTTCTTTACTTACTTGGTGGTCATTCAAAAAAGCGAGGATTTCTGTAAAATAAATAATTCTTTTACCTTTTTTAAAATAGCTTTACGGGGTTTGAGAGACTCTGTTGTCTTATTCCGTGTGATTTTTTTCTTTACTTGATGGTCATTCAAAAAGCGAGGATTTCTGTTAAATAAATAATTCTTGTAGGCCTTTTAAAATAGCTTTAACGGGCGGGGTTTGAGAGACTCTGTTGCTTTATTCTGTGTGTTTTTTTTCTTTACTTTGTGGTCATTCAAAAAGCGAGGATTTCTGTTAAATAAATAAATCTTGTACCTTTTAAAATAGCTTTACGGGGTTTGAGAGACTCTGTTGTCTTATTCCGTTGATGATTTTTTCTTTACTTGGTGTCATTCAAAAAGCGAGGATTTTTGTTAAATAAATAATTCTTTTTGTACCTTTAAAATAGCTTTACGGGTTTGAGAGACTCTGGGTTGTTTATTCTGTGTGATTTTTTTTTCTTTACTTGGTGATCATTCAAAATTCGAGGAATTTCTGTTAAATAAATAATTCTTGTACCTTTTAAAATAGCCTTACAGGGTTTGAGAGACTCTGTTGTCTTATTCCGTGTGATTTTTTCTTTACTTGGTGTTCATTCAAAAAAGCGATGATTTCTGTTTAAATAAATAATTCTTGTACCTTTTAAAATATCTAGCTTACGGGGGGTTGAGAGACTCTTGTTGTCTTTATTCTGTGTGATTTTTTCTTTACTTGTGGTGATCATTCAAAAGCGAGGATTTTCTGTTAAATAAATAATTCTTGTACCTTTTAAAATGCTAGCTTTAGGGGGTTTGAGAGACTCTGTTGTTTATTCTGTCTGTGTGATTTTTTTTCTTTACTTGTGTTGATCATTCAAAAAGCGAGGATTTCTGTTAAATAAATAATTCTTCTACTAATTCTTTAAAATAGCTTTACGGGGTTTGAGAGACTCTGTTGTTTTATTCTGTGTGATTTTTTCATTACTTGGTGATCATTCAAAAAGCGAGGATTTCTGTTAAATAAATAAGTCTTGTACCTTTTAAAATGGCTTTACGGGGTTTGAGAGACTCTGTAGTCTTATTCCGTTGATTTTTCTTTACTTGGTGGTCATTCAAAAAGCGAGGATTTTTCTGTTAAATAAATAATTCTTTGTACCTTCTAAAATAGCTTTACGGGGTTGGAGAGACTCTGTTGTCTTATTCCGTGTGTTTTTTTTTCTTTACTTGGTGGGCCATTCAAAAGCGAGGATTTCTGTTAAATAAATAGTTTCTTGTACTTTTTAAAATAGTTTTTACGGGGGTTTGAGAGACTCTGTTGTCTTATTCCCTGGTGATTTTTTCTTTTACTTGGTGGTCGCATTCAAAAAGCGAGAATTTTTGTTAAATAAATAATTCTTCTATATTTTAAATAGCTTTACGGTGTTTGAGAGACTCTGTTGTCTTATTCTGTCTGTTTTTTTTCTTTACTTGGTGGCCATTCAAAAAAGCGAGGATTTCTGTTAAATAAATAATTCTTGTACATTTTAAAATAGCTTTTTACGGGGTTTGAGAGACTCTTTTGTCTTATTCCGTGGTGATTTTTTTCTTTACTTGTGTGGTCATTCAAAAAGCGAGCATTTTGTGTAAATAAATAAATAATTCTTGTACCTTTTTAAAATAGCTTTACTGGTGGGTATGAGAGACTCTGTTGTTTTATTCTGTGTGTTTTTTTTCTTTACTTGGTGGTCATTCAAAAAGCGAAGATTTCTGTTAAATAAATAATTTCTTGTACCTTTTAAAATAGCTTTACGGAGTTTGAGAGACTCTGTTGTCTTATTCCGTGTGATTTTTTCTTTACTTGGTGGGTCATTCAAAAAGCGAGGATTTCTGTTAATTAAATAATTCTTGTACCTTTTAAAAATAGCTTTACGGGGCTTGAGAGACTCTTTTGTTTTATTCTGTGTTTATTTTTGTCTTTCTTTACTTAGTCATCATTCAAAAAGCGAGGATTTCTGTTAAATAACTAATTCTTGTACCTTTTAAAATAGCTTTACGGGGTTTTGAGAGTGGGACTCTGTTGTCTTATTCCGATGTGATTTTTTCTTGACTTTTCTGGGTTTTTTTGGCTTTACTTGTATGGTCATTCAAAAAGCGAGAGGATGGGATTTTCTGATAAATAAATAATAAATTCTTGTACCTTTTAAAATAGCTTTACGGGGTTTGAGAGACTCTGTTGTTTTATTCTGTGTGTTTTTTTTTCTTACTTGGTGGTCATTCAAAAAGCGAGGATTTTTGTTAAATAAATAATTCTTGTAGGCTTTTAAAATAGCTTTACGGGGTGTTGAGAGACTCTGTTGTCTGATGTCTGTGTGTTTTTTTTTCTTTACTTGGTGGTCATTCAAAAAGCGAGGATTTTTGTTAAATAAATAATTCTTGTACCTTTTAAAATAGCTTTACGACGGGGTTTGAGAGACTGTCAGTTGTTTTATTCTGTGTGTTTTTTTTTCTTTACTTGGTGGTCATTCAAAAAGCGAGGGTTTCTGTTAAATAAATAATTCTTGTACCTTCTTTTAAATAGCTTTACGGGGTGTTTGAGAGACTCTGTTGGTTTTATTCTGTGTGTTTTTTTCTTTTACTTGTGGTCATTCAAAAGCGAGGATTTTTGTTAAATAAATATATTTCTTTGTACCTTTTAAAATAGCTTTTACGGGGTTTGAGAGACTCTGTTGTTTTATTCTGTGTGTTTTTTTTTCTTTACTTGGTGGTCATTCAGGATAAAAAGCGAGGATTTCTGTTAAATAAAATAAATCTTGTACCTTTTGAAAATAGCTTTTACGGGGTTTGAGAAGACTCTGTTGTCTTATTCCGTTGTGATTTTTTCTTTTTAACTTGGTGGTCTTTCAAAAAGCGAGGATTTTGTGTTAAATAAATAATTCTTGTACCTTTTAAAAATAGCTTTACGGGGTTTGAGAGACTCTGTTGTCTTATTCTGTGTTGTTTTTTTCTTTACTTGGTGATCATTCAAAATTCGAGGATTTCTGTTAAATAAATAATTCTTGTACCTTTTAAAATAGCTTTAAGGGGTTTGAGAGACTATGTTGTTTTATTCTGTGTGGATTTTTTCTTTACTTGGTGATCATTCAAAAAGCGAGGATTTCTGTTAAATAAATAATTCTTGTACCTTTTTAAAATAGCTTTTACGGGGTTTGAGAGACTCTGTTGTTTTATTCTGTGTGATTTTTTTCTTTACTTGGTGATCATTCAAAAAGCGAGGATTTCTGTTAAATAAAAATAATTCTTCTACCTTTTAAAATAGCTTTACGGGGGTTTGAGAGACTCTGTTGTTTTATTCTGTGTGATTGTTTTCATTACTTGGTGATCATTCAAAAAGCGAGGATTTCCTGTTAAATAAGAATAATTCTTGTACCTTTTTAAAATAGCTTTACGGGGTTGTTGAGAGACTCTGTAGTCTTATTCCGTTGATTTTTTCTTTACTTGGTGGTCATTCAAAAAGCGAGGATTTCTGCTGTTAAATAAATAATTCTTGTACCTTCTAAAATAGCTTTACGGGGTTTGAGGAGACTACTCTGTTGTCTTATTCCGTGTGTGTTTTTTTTTCTTTACTTGGTGGTCATTCAAAAAAGCAAAGGATTTCTTTTAAATAAATAATTCTTTAGCGTACCCTTTTAAAATAGTTTTTACGGGGTTTGAGAGGACTCTGTTGTCTTATTCGCGTGTGATTTTTTCTTTACTTGGTGGTCATTCAAAAAGCGAGAATTTTTGTTAAATAAATAATTCTTCTATCTTTTAAAATAGCTTACGGTGTTTGAGAGACTCTGTTTGTCTTATTCTGTGTGTTTTTTTTCTTTACTTGGTGGCCATTCAAAAAGCGAAGGATTTCTGTTAAATAAATAATTCTTGTACATTTAAAAATAGGGCTTACTACGGGGTTTGAGAGACTCTTTTGTCTTATTCCGTGTGATTTTTTTCTTTACTTGGTGGTCATTCAACAAAGCGAGCATTTTTTGTTAAATAAATAATTCTTGTACCTTTTAAAATAGCTTTAACGGGGGTTTGAGAGACTCTGTTGTTTTATTCTAGTGTGTTTTTTTTCTTACTTGGTGGTCATTCAAAAAGCGAAGATTTCTGTTAAATAAATAATTCTTAATGCTTATACCTTTTAAAATAGCTTTACGGGGTTTTTGAGAGACTCTGTTGTCTTTTTTCCGTGTGATTTTTTCACTTTACTTGGTGGTCATTCAAAAAGGCGAGGATTTCTGTTAAATAAATAATTCGTTGTACCTTTTATAAATAGCTTTTACGGGGCTTGAGAGACTCTGTTGTCTTATTCCATGTGATTTTTTCTTTACTTGGTGATCATTCAAAAAGCGAGGAGTTTCTGTTAAATAATAATTCTTGTACCTTTTAAAATAGCTTTACCGGGGTTTGAGAGACTCTGTTGTTTTATTCTGTGTGATTTTTTCTTTACTTTGGTGATCATTCAAAAAGCGAGGATTTCTGTTGAATAAATAATTCTTGTACCTTTTAAAATAGCTTTACGGGGTTTGAGAGACTATGTTGTTTTATTCATGTGTGATTTTTTTCTTTTACTTGGTGATCATTCAAAAAGCGAGGATTTCTGTTAAATAAATAATTTCTTGTACCTTTTAAAATAGCTTTTACGGGGGTTACAGTTTAGCGGGTTTGAGAGACTCCTGTGTGTTTTAATTCTGTGTGACTTTTTTCATTACTTGGTGATCATTCAAAAGCGAGGATTTCTGTTAAATAAATACGATTCTTGTTCCTTTTAAAATAGCTTTAGTACGGGGGTTGGAGAGACTCTGTAGTCTTATTCCGTTGATTTTTTCTTTACTTGGTGGTCATTCAAAAAGCGAGGATTTCTGTTAAATAAAATAATTCTTGTACCTTCTAAAATAGCTTTTACGGGGTTTGAGAGACTGGCCTGTTGTCTTATTCCGTGTGTTTTTTTTTCTTTACTTGGTGGTCATTCAAAAAGCAAGGATTTCTATTAAATAAATAATTCTTGTTATCCTTTTAAAATAGTTTTACGGGGTTTGAGAGACTCTGTTGTCATTATTCCGTGTGATTTTTTCTTGTTACTTGGTGGTCATTCAAAAAAGCGAGAGAATATTTTGTTAAATAAATAATTCTTCTATCTTTTAAAATAGCTTTACGGTGTCTTGAGAGACTCTGTTGTCTTATTCTGGTGTTTTTTTTCTTTACTTGGTGGCCATTCAAAAAGCGAGGATTTCTGTTAAATAAATAATTCTTGTACATTTTAAAATAGGGGCTTTACGGGGTTTGAGAGACTCTTTTGTCTTATTCCGTGTGATTTTTTCTTTACTTGGTGGGTCATCGTCAAAAAAGCGAGCGCATTTTGTTAAATAAATATTCTTGTACCTTTTAAAATAGCTTTACGGGGTTTGAGAGACTCTGTTGTTTTTATTCTGTGTGTTTTTTTTTCTTTTACTTGGTGGTCATTTCAAAAAGCGAAGATTTCTGTTAAATAAATAATTCTTATACCTTTTAAACAAATAGCTTTACGGGGGTTTGAGAGACTCTGTTGTCTTTTTCCGTGTGATTTTTTTCTTACTTGATGGTCATTCAAAAAGCGAGGATTTCTGTTAAATAAATAATTCTTGGACTTTTAAAATAGCTTTACGGGGCTTGAGAGACTCTGTTGTTTTATTCTGTGTTATTTTTTTCTTTAACTTGCGTCATCATTCAAAAAGCAATGGGTTTTTAAATTGCATGGTGATGCAGAACACCCATGGCGGGAGGATCCTCTATAGGAGGGCAACTGTGGCAGGGGTCGGTAAGAATCCAGATCTATGGAAACGCCCTCTCAAAAGGGCTGCTTGACCTTTTCGAGGTACCTGCA
>CM051268.1:7112361-7218361 GCA_027921565.1 Artemia sinica | reverse complement strand
CTATTTCCTCATATATTGACAACAACCAAAAATCACATCATAAACAAGATTACTGAAAAAAGAAAATGACTGCGAATTGACAGTCTATATATACTCACTGAAAAATTTCAACCCCATTAACGAATTAACAACATTTATTAATATTAGAAATCCTTTTACAACATTTAATATTTTTAATGGTCTTTCGCGGAATTTGTTGTGTAAATAGCCAAAAAAGAGTTAATTATGTTGTTCATTATCAGCAAAATACCTGTTCGGCTACAAACAACCTTGAAGAAAAAGCTTTCTTGAAGAAAGTGTTTTTCATAAGGAAAGTTCTGATGCAGAAGCTAACAGAACCGAGAATTTAAAATAGTAGTTATAATAAATAAACAATAATTCATTTTATCTATCAATAAATTATTGCCAAAAGTGTTGTAATGATTACATCATAATTAAATTCAATAAGTAATGCTTAATACCATAATCAATAGATTATTATAATAAGTTAAATTACAATTTACAAAAAAGATAGTCTTTTATTTTAGCTAAAAATCATTAGCTTCCATGGGCGAGGTACTATTGCTTCTTTTCTCTGAACGGGCAGGAAAAACCTCTTATGTACCCATACCTTAGAAAAATGATGATTAGTTAGAAGAGAGCAAAGATTACACAGTGCTTTGAGTGAAAGCCCTTAAAAGTGCGGTTGATTCCATTAAGATGCTGGCACGTGGCCCTAGTGTAGTCAAGATTTCCATGCTTATAAACGTGTATGTCTCAAGCAAAGTAACTTGCTTAACCATGGAAGTTCAGCCAGGAATACATATGAACAACCACTCCTTACAGTTTTGCGAGATGATGAGATGTTATAAATCTATAGCGCAAAATAGGCTTTCCTAGGTGGTGTGAATTTGGAATCCCTAGATGGGAAACGGCCATTTGGATGATTAAGTGCGTCTGGAAACCTGTGTCTGCGACATGCATATCTCACATAGACGTGCATTCTGCATATCAGCGCTTTAGTAGCATGATTTCCTCGGGAAATATTTGTGAATGTATCGGTAATTTTTAAAATTTGAATATAAGATATTAATTTTTATAGTCTGCATTACCAAGTTCAGTAATCTGACTCTGCTGTGTGTTTTAATTTGGTAAATTCGGAACTGCTCCCATGGGACAAATAAATATAATCATTTTTTTTATGAAGTTAACACTACGTTACTGCAGTAGGGCAAGTAATGATGAGAATTTCCAAAAAAAGCTTTAATAATTTTATATGTGTATTTTATTGTTTGGGGCATTAACGGCAGGAACAGGGTACAGAGGTGTTAAGGATTGCTGGTTAGTGATGATTGACGTATGTCTGGATTCTCATAAAAGGGTGATGTTCCACCCATAACGGGCTTAGTATAACTTTTTGTGTTCGTTGTGATGTTGTTAATGGTTTATTTCTTTTAATAAAACCCTTGTTTTCTTCTAGAGAGAGAATGGAGTAATTTTATACTCTGAAAGTGATCAAACATTATATTAAACAACTTTCAATGTGATAGAAATGTC
Source organism: Artemia sinica (assembly GCA_027921565.1). Classification (NCBI taxonomy): domain Eukaryota; kingdom Metazoa; phylum Arthropoda; class Branchiopoda; order Anostraca; family Artemiidae; genus Artemia; species Artemia sinica. The sequence goes on along the minus strand of CM051268.1, from coordinate 7,216,825 downwards.
GTGTGAACAGGTATTTTCACTTCTCGATACCAGTACTTTGAAATTACGTAATTCTATTCTGACGAAGTGACGACGATAATCATATTTGATGTTGCTACAGGACTAATATTAATTGAATATATGCGTTTTCCCGGGATACTAATTTTTGTAGTAAGATGAAAATGGTGTATAATGTTATTACGTTCAATCGTTATTGACACACAGTTATAGCAGGCTTAATTATGCCATTCCAGGTCCTGGAACGGAATAGCCCACTTTGAAAAAAACCAGTCACAGGTTTCAAGCTTTAGCGCTATTCACCAAGGAAGCACAAATATAGAAACATGAGCCACTGTGCTCTAATATTGAAGGTCGATCATAGTACAGTCCCTTCGACTCGAAACAATTAGTCATCAATACTGAGGTCTTGAATAACACTTTCAATCCAAATATACCTTTTTCCTTCTTGCAAAACCGGTGAAACCACGGCATATCGCCTTGTTCTCTGAGGAGTTTCAAGCACTACATGAAAGGTAAAATCCATCTCCTATATAAAACTATTTTAATTTTTCCCCTTTATGCAGGATGTTTCCCATATTTAGGCTTCATGTCCTTAGGATTTTATTCCAGGACTGTTCTATAATTCTTCTTTGTGAAGACAGAGGTGTCTATAACTAAATGGTCTGAATTTTTTGAAAAAGCAACTTGGAAATCTGCTCACTGTTGTACATATTATATGCTGCCACAAGTCATTAGGTCAGAGAAGAAACTAGAATAAATGTCCTTTCCTATTGAAGTATAGAAGTTTAGTCATCGCGTTGGTGACTATGGAGTCAAGTACATTGTCAGCAGAAGGCCATATTGTATCACAGGTAATTCATCGATGGTTTCATTGTAGCATTTTCTACGTCGTTTGAATGCGTCACTATGTCAGCTGTGGTGTCAGAAGAAAATCTTCAGTAGTGTCGAATTCTCGTGTGTCATTCTTTTCTGTTTAATTAGTCCACTTGTCATGTTCCATGAAAAGTGACTAGCAATGAATTCTGAGTTCCGTGTATTGTTTTGGGCCTCCTAGCTGTCATAGAAGCTTGGAAAACTACTGCTGACCTCAAGTGTTAGAAACTAATAATTTACGAACTTTCTCGTAAACGTTGTGAAATCTATTGGTGATTATCACTTAGTTTGCAAATTGAGGCAGGTACTATTAAGTGCTTTCATCAAAATGCCGAAACTTCAACCCCAATGGTTGATCATGATTCCTTATCTGCAATGTTGCTCTAATATCTCATTGACTTGACTAATGTTGATATGATTTCTTGCTTAGCTGATTTAGTTTTGTCATAATTACGTTCAATAAGTGAGCAAATTAATCTTTGAATATGGGGTTCAATGTTATATTAAAATAAGCCTTTGCTTCGCCCAGTAAAAAAAGTTTATGGAGTAAGAATCAAGTAAGGCCTCGAAGCTCTGTTTTAGCTCTCTCATAATTTTTTATTACCAACACTACAATATAGCTAAAGCTATAGATTCGCAAGCGTTAAATATGTCAGATTTTTACAGCCGTCGAAACCCAATTGTGTTTTTTCTTGCCTCTTAATAGCTTTTGTAGTCAAACGGTCTTTTGTGAAATCGCAGTGCAGAAGAGTTCGTTCACTGTACTTTGTCGACAATATGTTCTCAGTATTCGCGATATTGAATGGTGACTTATTTGGTTTGTCAACAGAAAACTTTAACTTTTTGCTTGTGTCATCCTTCAAATCCCTCTCTCATTAGGACCTGGCTTGATCTAGTTTCTAGTATTGCTTAGGCTGTTAAGTTCATCTGCTAGAGTTTTTCTATTTCGAGTTTTTTATATAAGTGCTGTCTAGGTCGTTGTGCCAGTCATTAGATGTTGTACACATTTGTTGTGTATGGTGAGCTTTAAAATAGAGAAGCTTGTTTTTCTGTTTGGTCCAGCGAGGGGGGGGGGGCGTGAATAAGGGCATTTTTTCAATACAATCCAATTTGTTTGGGGGGGTATAGATCTCCTTTCGCCTCTTGATGTCATTGTCTTGCTTCTTATTAAGATAAAGAGAATTAGTTCTGTTGAATAGATTAAAAAAGAGTATGCCTCATTTCAAGTGGTTAGATATTCAGCTTTGATTCTGTGAATTTTATTTTGACTCCTAGACACTTTACCTTTATTGCCTCCGAGGGTTGCTTCCAGTTTCACCTTTCTTTGTCCTGGTCCTTGCGGCAATTGGGTTATCTACAAAATACGGATTCGCTAACTTATTATTTTTCGCATCATCATACTGAGTAGTGCCACCAGGACGTACACTCCATTCTCCTTAGTAAGCATTACTATCCGCTCCATGGCGTACGCTTCCCAGGGTTGCGGAATGCTGTATACTAACCTCGTGATAGCTTTGATCGTTCCACGGTTCATACCTCCGAGGACCAACAGCACCCTTTTGCCTACGCCTTAGGTGCTCTCCTTCCACCACCGTTTATAGCTAATACGAGTAAAAGGGGGTGTTGAAAGAAAGTTAAACATGGGACATCAAAGCTTTAGCCTCCAAGGCTACGTGCCCGTCCATGTCCCTCCGAGATTTGCTATAGATAATCACACCGCGGTAACTAGACTTTGTGTGGCTGGCTTAGAATTGAGTGGTCTGCGCGTGTTCAAGAGTTTTTAAAAAAATGGGAATATGTGCTTACTAGAAAACCATGCCTTTGTGGAACCACACTCGCATATACAATTAAGAGCACGGTGAAACGACACAACCAAGGCCATCCATGTTGGATTTAGTTTCGTGGTCTTAAATTCAGCTGACACATGTATTTAAAATATCATTTTTTTAAAGCACCATAGTAAGACTTGTCATAAAGTATTGGATTTAAGGTTTCCATTTATTCCGTTTAATCCCTCGTGAGACCAGTGAATACCATCTCCTCCAACACTACCATCTCCTCCGCGACCACCGATCTCCTCCGTTTGCTTCAATACATATTTACGCCTGCCATTGACAGCGGAAATGAATCTTTATTGAAAACTAACATTCCTCCGTCAAATAGCCAATCGGCCTCCTTTATTTGTGCGACCGATTTTTTGATTTTGGAGGAGCCATCCTTGTGTATTTTTTATACATCCATCGATAGTTGCTGCTCCCTTAGATAGTATGAATATTCAGATAGCCATTTTTCAATAGGACATGAGCATGCCTGAGTGACGGTGGTGGAATAACCAACATAGACTGTCCAGTCTGGGACAAAATCAACCAAAGCTCATCTTATATCAGGGTGCAGTGTGGATAAAGATTGATAGCAAAGTCACATATTTGATAAAAAATTCTAGTTGTTTTTGTGCCATATTGTTAAGATTCTTATTGGCGGATTACACTGCCAAAATCAACATCGCGGTGTCAAGTAGCTTTACATCTGTTTTTTAAATTCTCATGCTATTTTTTAGCCTCTCTAAGTTATTACCAAATGATAACACTATATATATCTCTATAATTCCTTATCCCTTTTTGCAAAGGGGGATTCATACTTGCAAATCGCCGGAACTAATGAAGATAAAATCAAAATTTTGGGTTGTTTTTTACAATTATGTGTTCGTTAATCTGCAAAGGTTTTGAACGCATCCTAATTGGAATATCCCTTGCTTGAGTTCAGTGAACTTAATGATATCAATACCTTCTCTTAAAAGGAAGTTTCTGTCTCATCACGGCTCGGTATATGCAAATGACATGCGATTCCTTAGAAACACTTAGCAAAAACATTTCCACTTTAAATCTCCTGGCAATTGAGTCTAATCAGCCCGCTTGTAAAATCTGGCGGGGGGTGTAAAAATTTTGCTTGCTGCACGTTGTTTTGTCTCATCGACAGCTCTCGTGAGAGGCTAGAAACGCTCTCAGAAATATAACTTCTAAGCAATAATCGCTCTCGCTGGGGTCAACGGTGGAAAACCTGCATATCTGGAGCGTAGTTTTATCAACAAGGAATAAAGTTGCGTTCATGCGGGACTGTGTGTGGTCCGAATGATAAACTTGTTAAGAAAAATCATTGGGTTCATTGACTCTGTCTAAAGACTTTTGCAGTGGTTCTACGATAATAGAGATTCATCAGTCTGCAAATAACAGTTCGTTCTCTGCATTTCGTTTTTACTGTTCTTCGTACAAGGATTCCAAGGTTGGGGGGGGGAGGTTTTCGGGGAGGGGTCTATTAAAGACATAGCAACCTTCGACAAGAGCTTCAATATTCTTGGTTCTTTGCAATTTCAATGCAAATTTTAATATATATGAGAGCTAGTCATTTATGCGTTAAATTTTGTTTTATGTTAGGACGTAGGTGAGCAATCTGAAATGCGGCGAATTAAGCGCAGGGATCAAGGGAGTCTTCAGCGAGTCGTAGACGTGGGGGTGGATTTCTAGTACGATTGGATACTAAGGGGTCAGAGCCAAGAGCATGGGGGGATTGTAATACGAGTTCCAGCTAGAGGCTAGGCTGCAGGGTTTTGCAGGGTGTGTCATTTAAAAATCAAAGGAAAGTTACGTTTAGGTTAGGGACTCTGTCTGAAACGCATCTGATCACTTTCCTCGTAATATTTAGGATATTCAAACAGATCAACTTCTTCGGATGGGAGAGACAAATACGGAAATCCAACTACTTGAACTGCATTAACGCAGGTAGTTGGCTTAATTTCTTACGGATAGAGATCTCTGCTTTTTCGCAAAACTGTGGATTCAGATTGAAAAACTATTCTTTCGAAGGAGCGGGCTGTCGTGTAACGGTTCGGTCGGTCCCTGTTAACCACGCGTTTCGCATTTCTAGGAACATTAGGCAACAAGCACTTCCCTCACCGACAGTTGAAGTCAGTACAAGAGGCGATTCGCACGGTTGATTCTTGATGCTCTCCGGTGCCAAATTGAGAGATGAGCGATCGAGCTAATGCTTATTGTGCTTAGCTCTTTATTCGGACATCTGTCCTACTGGAGTTCGGTGAGATTGATATCTCCACATTATAACGTCAGGCTGGCAAAATAGAATAAGGGTGAATATACTTGGGGTTGTGACAAATCTCAATGTTGTCACAACCTCGTGTACCGCTCCAATTCCTTCCCTATCAGTAAATACCTAATGGAAAATAGGTGATCCATCATAAGAAAATTAGGGATTTTAGGTGCAGATTCACGGTGCCTGGAATAGATACTAGGATTACGGGGTAGGTGACGGGGGGTGATAAAATGCAATCGGCCGAAACCTTGGTGTCGGGTGGGGGGTTGTGGCGGCGGCGGCGGCCTGAACGAATACATTTCATCAGTGCCAGACATGACACAAAGACAGACACGGTTGAATAGATGGGGTTCCTCACAGAGCCGTGCTCGGAGCCCCAAAAAGGAGGAACAACCACAGCACATTAGAGGGAGCTGTGGCTGGGGAATAAGCGCAGGATCTAAATCGCTTCTAAACATGCGCTGTGACCATCTTCATGGAGCCCTCACGAAGTGAGCGTATGGTCGGGGGTCACAGCTACTACGAACTTCCTAATTTTGTGGGGAACAGACTCATTAAACGTGTGGGTGGGTACGACGGTGCACACTTTTTTATCCTTAGAACACCAGTCATAAGTGCTGTTAGGTTATGGTGTAGCGAATGGTCCCAAGTATCCAGAGGGGGGGACTATTACAGCTTGAAGATTAGCAACCAAGGGCGTGCATGTGGGAGGCATCTTGATACAGAAGTATGGCGCGTGTTGTGGACAGCGGCAACTTATTGCAAAGTTCCAGGACTTTCTTGTGCACCATCGGAGACGTGGTGAAGTTATATAAAAGATATGATTGAAATACTGTAGTCACCACTTACGTAGCGTGTGTAGTTTGTTTGCGAAGAAGCGGTGTGTCTGGCAATAAAAGTGTAATCTGCTGTGCGAGCCATCTACTGATCGGGTGAATTTACCGTGCATATAAAGAATAAGGCTTAGGGTTCATTAGTTTTTAGGGGCTTCTTAAGTGCATTGCATTTTCGATGTAAAGCATATATTATATTCTGAAAGAGTAAAAAAAGGCAATCAAGCGGCGTGTTCACTCTGATTCACTGCCTCAGTAATGGAAAGATCTTAAACTTTACCCAAATGATTACCCTAAATATAAACACCACCCTACCCACCTGTGCACCAACTATTTCTTCGTCAATATGCCACCCATGTAAAATTTTAATTTGGTGATATCTTAAATGATATTGGAATTGCACAGCGTAAATTTATAATTTCCTCTACGCTGGCGACCCTGCTGAGCAAGAGCATTAAGTCAAGTAAGTCGTGCAATTAGTCTATTACCTATAATTTTCAATTTAAATTAAGTGTTCAAATCAAAGGTAAACCAAATTTTCTTCTAGGCAATGGTAATTTAACAGCAGAGGGTGTTATTAATGCAAGCGAGGAAGGGCCCTCTGCTAATATTGCTGGTGAAATCGGCAAGAAAACACTTATTCGGTAAATCCTGGTACAAAGAGAATTTGCGTTATTGGATCGCCAATTAAATTCAAATAAATGATAGGATGATAGGCGGCCTAAGTAAGAATGAAACATCCTCTAAAGCCAAACTGGCAAGCCATGACGTTCAACACAAAGAGAAAAATCTCAACGATGAACGAACAAATGGGATTACGGCAAGTAAAAAGAGAAAAGATCAAAGTTCACTAAAAAACGACGCAGATATTTCACCTGTATGAAACGAGGCGTCTTCAACGCAGATAGAAACGAAGACAATAACTAAAATAACCTAAAAAAAACAAAAAAGATCAAATACCAAGAAATAAAAACAACCAAATACTAATATCTACAATTGTTCACAACTGAGACTATAGGTCACATAACCTAATATGTTGGTTTTCAGAGTGTCAACATCAAAATTGGAATATTGTATGGACATTAATAAATCAGTAAGTTGCAGTGAAGAAAATAAAAATTTCGCAATAGGGATAAGTGACACATAATCAAGACATATTTTATTGACCTACTTGTGTGTCTACTGATCTTTGACCTAATTTCTGAACATACTATGAATATTTATATATATTATAGTGTGCCAAGCCTCCGTTTTCTTGCGTAACCCAAATTGACAAGCAGAAGAGGGGGCAGTAAACCCGTGGCAGTGCTGTTGTACCTGCCGGGAGAGTCTCCCTATAAACTGCAGTGATTCAGTTGGAACGTGGGGCTGACGATTCCCTTTTCTATTGGGGCCAAAACCGTATTCATCCAGCTCTTGAAAGCGTGAACATCTAGTGCCCAGTGGAATTTCAAATACAATAAAGATTACAATATTAGCTCCGCTCATGGTCTCTGACTACTGGATTGCGCAATAATCATTCTGAAGCGAAATAGTCGAGCGTGAAGCTTGTATTAAATGCCTGTTTGAACTTTGTTGAGCTCGTTTTGTTTTCTTTTTTCATACTCCTTCGTATAACTTATGTTATTTAGGACGGGAAATAAAAACCATTCATTCATTCAATAGAGTTGCTTCAATGAGAAAACAAAGCAACTGGATAAAATAAAATAAATGAACATGAAGTTAATTATTCTTGCGAAATAATCGTATTGTTTGCTACTATTGCTGTAATTCTCCTTTGTCCTGTATTTGATCTATTCCCCTGGTGATTTTGTGAAACGTTATTACCCCTATTATCTACTGGTTCACTTTTTAAGAAGAGAATTTTATATATAGGGTCAACATTCAATACTACATGTACATCTATTTGTTGAGATATTAGCACGGATATGTTTTTTTTTTTAAATTCAATAGCTCCATAGCTCTCTGTGTAAACCCTTTATAAATTCGAGAAAATGTGGCAATGGCATCATTGAAATGTACGTAATGATCATGGATGATAAAAATATATGTTCAGCCAAAGCCGAAACAAAAGTTTTTTCAGGAGGCTTACTCAATTTTAGAGCTTTTTTTTTATTGAGTTACGATGCTCAAAAATGGTTCAACAAACTGTTGGTGAGTTCGACCATTGTAAAACTGCTCATTAACCCAAAATTAACCCAACATTAATAAAAACTGGAGCCCCACTCTATCCCATTTGCATCACGTTTCCGTCACCTGTTTCTAAATATTCAGGTAAATGGTTGTCAGTTGCCCAATATCCCTTTAGGAACTCAAAAATGTTATTTAAAAAAGTTCCACTGACCTCAGTAATAAATAAAAAAAATTGGCGTTGAAGGAAGAGAATTAGAGTTCTCTGCAGTTTTGATGGGCTATTTCAATGTACTCTAATTGTATGTATAAAAAAAAACTCATATATATATTAAAGAACAAATTGAAAAAAAACACTTCGACGTTCGATTTGTTACAGGACGTAATATTGGCGAGCTTTGATGTCGAGGGTTATGATGAAATAGTTACTCTGGGTTAATGAATATTCCTTTTATTTTAGATTTATTTTTTTATTTTTAGTTTATAAAACAGATTTTGGGGCTTACCTACGGGAGCTGCTCTTAGTCCTCTATTGGCAAACCTTTCCGTGGATCTTATTGAAAGGTCCGCTATACAGAGTTTTAGACTTTCCCCTTGTTTTTGGGGTAGATTCATGGATGACGTAGTATGTATTTGGAAGCACGGATTTGAATCCTTAGAACCTTTTTCTCAGAATTTGAATAGTTCTGATATAAATATAGAATATAATATAGTTGAGTTGAAGAAAATAATAAGCTACCACTTCTTGAAATATAATTAATTCAAAGAGATTTCCACTTGCTTTTCTCTGCCTAAGCAGAGCGATAGATATCTGAATTTTCACTCGTGTTATTCACTTTCGGTGAAAAGAGGAGTGCGATTTTCATTAGTTGATAGGGCTTTTAGAATGGTTCCACGAATTTCTTGACTCAGAATTATTGTATTTAGAAAACAGTTTTATTTGTAATGGTTAACAACTTAAATTCGTAAACGAAATAATAGAAAACATACATACCAAACATAATGAAAAAAAAGAATGTAGTCTTAAAGTCTTCGGAATTGAACTTGTCTAAAAGTTATATTTCTTTAAAAGACCATTAAAAAAACCATTAAAAGTTTAAAAGACCATTTAGCAGTTTCCTAAATTCTGGTAAGGATTTAACTCATGGCAATTTGGGTAGTGGGTTGTATAGTATTCCTTATTCGTGTGGGTAGTTTTAAATTGAGATTTTACATAACAGATTTCCATTTATTATTGTTTTATTTACTCCCCCGCCCCAACCCTAGACCACTTCACGTGGAAGAAGTGGTCGTAAAAAATTTTGGAACGGACTCGTCCGATTGGAAATTGAATACTGCCACCTTTTTCTGAGTAAAAGGGACTGGAGAGTAAATAGCCCCCCCCCCTCATTCATACCCTTTTTTACTAGACCCTTTCCCCTGAATCCAGAAGAACATCCTGTCAATATTTTAAGATGGCTGTTTGTTTCAAAATAGTCGAAAAGCTCAGCAAAATATGCCGCCAGGGATGAAATGGACCCAGTAGCCGCTGAAGAACGGACCGTAAATTATTAAACTAAATAATTGTTAACATATAAGTATGTTAAACAGTTTATGGTAATAGTAGCCAAACTCTAAAAAGAAATTTGATAACAATTAATACATCAATAGAATTGGTCTGTTATGCTTATTCCAGCCTGTATAAAATTCATTAAGTTTAATGTTACCTATCACAAGCTACGAGCCTGAGAAGAATTTACTGATTTTGAAAAAGCTGAAAATATACTCCCTAAAAACGTCAAAGCATCTAAAAAGAACATCCCACCATTAGATTCAGCATATAAGAAAACTCTATTGAAGAAGTTTCAAGCTCCTGTCTGCAAAAATGTAAAATTTTCCAGGGGATGATCTTATTGAACTAATGGTCTCTACATTCGAACGAAAAATTAAAAGTTTTCGTGCCGTTTATTAGTGATGAAAAATATTGTAGGGCAAATAGCTCCTATCCCATGCCCCCTTTCCACACAGTGGCATCTAATCAATTTTGAAATAACCATTTGATTTAGGAAGCGTCAAAAGTCTCATAACTATGCCTCTGGGGATAACTTGACCCTCCCTAAGCCCTGGGGAATGGATGTTGGTTCTGCAATTTGCCCGTAAGGAATTTTTTCGGAAGGGAGCGGGGCGTGGGGAGTTCTTATTGATTTTTTGAAAAAGGGGAATATACTCCCAAAAACGTCAAAACCATCTAAAAGAAATCCCACCATCAGATTCAGCATATAAGAAAACTCCATTAAAGAAGTTTCAAGCTCCTGTCTACAGAAAAAAAATGTAAAATTTTCCAGGGGTGATCTTATTGAACTAATGGTCCCCTCTCATTCGAACGAAAAATTAAAAGTTTTCGTGCCGTTTATTGGTGATGAAAAATATTGTAGGGCAAATAGCCCCTCTCCCATGCCCCCTTTTCACACAGTGGCATCTAATCAATTTTAAAATAACCATTTGATTTAGCAAGGTCAAAAAGTCTCATACTTATGCCTCTGGGGATGACTTGACCCCTCCCCCTAGCCCCTGGGGAATGGGAGGTTGGAAAATTTTAAATGGAGGGAGGGGGGTGAGAGGATTGTAAGCTATGGATATTTGCCCATTGTTTGAATATAGTATTTGTTTAGGGAAATATACTGCATTTTAGGGGGGGGGGGTTTCTTGAGAAAACTTTTCCATTGAGGAAATGGAGAGGAGTTTCCAGCATGATTTGAAAATAATAAGATATTAAATAACTATTTTTTACAAATGAAAATAAGGAGATTGTCAGGAAAGAAATTTGCGGAGGAGTCGGTCTTAAGGGATTTGGACACAAAATCAAACTTTAGCGTAAGGAGCGAGGGACGAGGAAGGGGTAGCCCCTCAAAAAATGGAATAATTTTTGTTCGTTCCAAGTTTTAATGTACCGTCCTACATACTTTCAGTGGAAGAAAGTTTCTTTTTATTTAATAGCGGATCGGTTTTAACAAGTGAAAAACAGAAACATGGATGTAACATTTTAAACAAGACAATGGGGGGAAATAAAAAGAAGAAGCAAACTTTAAATTATAAAAAAATCTGAACATTTCGGCTTCTCATCTGGAAGGCTTTATCAACGGTAAAAAAAAAACTAGCTTAAACAAAACATGAAACAATTTTTTTATTTCCCTGTTTTTGTTTTTGCCCACTGTCATGTTTAAAATATTACACCTGTTTTTCTTTTTTTCATTTGTCTAAATTTCAAAATGAAAAGTCACTGTCAAGACCCATATCCAGGTTGTCGTGTGTTTTTTTTGGGAGGAGGGGGGGGGGAGGGTGGAGGAGGTTTCTTAGTTCTTTCATAAGAGCTACTTATTCTAATTAAAACTCTTTGTGATTCCGGTGTCATTCTTAAAGAAAATTGGAACAAAATTCGAACTTTAGCTTAAAGAGCGAGGTATTGACAAGGGGGTGGAATCCCCTCATAAGGTGATAGTTTCTGTTCGTTTTAAGTTTTAATATTGTTCCTTACTTTCAGTTGAATTTTTTTTTATTTTATTTACTCCAACCCAAACACAATTAGCATGATGGCAGCTGATTTTAAAGCTTGTAGTCTACTATAAGTAATATTTAGTACGACAGTCAACAAAAAGGAAGAAAAATGACGACAAAAACTCAACATCTAAATTTTTTCCTTTTATTTAAATTTTTTTCTCATATGGCAAAATCAAAAATCCTGAGCAGATGAGACAAAAATTTTAGGGAACGAGGAATTTCTGTTGATATACGTATCTTTGCTTAAGAGAAAAATTTTAAAATATAAAAAGAAGCACTTAATAGGAGGTTTAACACAATTTTAGGCACTGTCAGTCAGTGGCAAAATATGAAGACGAAGAACAAGTAAATATTTCGACAAAGACCGCCACCATGTCGTCTTCAGTCAAAAAAAAAAAATGTCGTCTTAAAAAAAACCCGAAACAAAAAAAAACAACACAAAAAGAAACACACACACAAAATTGAAATAATAAGAATGTATTTAGTCCTCCTCCCACACCTCACCTTTCTTTTCCCCAGAATTGTTTCATAAAAAATTCGAGATAGCCATTTTGTTCAGCATAGTATAAAGGTTTAGTAACTATGTCTTTGGGGATAGCCTGACCCCCACAGCCCTCGAGAAAGGTCTACAAGTAATGGGGTTTAAGTTTTCTTCTGGGGGAATTTTCTGTGGGAGGGAAGATACTAGAAGATGAACTTTCCAGGGAAATTGTATACTGGGGAAATTTGCCACAATTCCTGTAGGAATTTCTTTTTGTTTGTGTTACTTTATCTTTTGCCGACTCAATTTTACATGTCTTGGGAAAATTTTCCCCTGACTGGAATTGTCCAGAGAATCCTTCTGTAGGTGGGGAATTCCCACGGGAGAAATTCTCCATTGGAGAGTTTTTCGCGGGATAGATTCTAAAGGGGACATTTCTGTGGGAGCAACTTCATACTAGGGGAAGGGGGTTTGCAGAGAAAATTTTCCATGGAGGGAGGTTTCCAGTATAATTCGAAAAAACATTCAGAAATTACATTTTTTTTTCCAGTGAAAGTGTGTTAAAAAAATATTTCAGCCAGGAACATCCGCAAGAGATTCTCCAGGGGTGGGGGGATTTCGGCGAGAATTGAACTCTCTGGGGCAACTTTCCTGGTAGGGGGTAAGTTACGTGGGAATAATTTTCAGGGGAGAGAATATCCGTGTGGGGAAGAAGATTTTCATTAAGGTGAAGCCAAATTTCCCCGTCATTATCTAAAAAAAACGATTAGAAATTAAATAATAAAAAAGTGTCTTCAACTGAAAGTAAGGAGCAACATCAAAACTATTGCATATTTAAGGGGGGTTGCCCCCTCCTTATACCTTGCTCTTAACGCCAAAGTTTGACTTTTTGTACCAATTCCTTAAGAACGACTCCTCAAATCAAGGGCCGTTTAACTAACACAACCAGAAGTTTTTTTTTTTAATACTAAAAAACTTCAGTGTGAAGAACCAGGTGTTAAGGAGGATGTTACCCCCCTCATATGCGTAATAATTTCTGTTTTTTTCATAGTTTTAATGTTTTTCCTTACCTTCAGTTGAAACAACTTGTTTTTTATATTTAATTTCGGAAAAGACTTAAGTTACTAAATAATATTAGAGCTTTTAAAATAGGAGTTTTTGGGCCCTCAACAATAATGCCGGGGCATAGAAGGTATATTTTATGCCTCAGAATTTGAGGACAGATTCATAACAAACAATTAATAGCATAAAGAGTTTTGACACTATTATCATCTCTCCGAAGAGCTCCAATCACTAATTTATTGCGATAATATTATCACTAGCAATTACTACTGTTCATGATAATATTATATTCAAAAGTGACAGATATCAAAATATGACGTTGGCCGATGAGGTATATTAATCCAATAAACTAACGCCTTCCAAATGTAGTTCTATCCCCCCCCCCTTATAGGAATGAGAAGTAAGATACTGAGGCATATTTGCCTTGTTTCGATTGGTAATGTATGGAATACTATTTCAACATCGCTGTTGTTTCTTGCTAAAATAATAATAGAGTCAATGAAATTTCCATGGTCTAAGGAGGGGTAAGGCTATAAAATGTCTGGGAGGGATTTTTGTTTTCTTAAATGTTCTATTTTCAGTTTATTACGTTTCTATTTAATTTTCAAAACCTTAAGATTAATTATCAAAAGGGTTGGTTTAAAAACCTGAATACCTGCTGTGGTAAATGTACAAGTTAAAAGCAAGCAAAAATCCCTTAAAAAAAGCAAGCATTTAAAAGCAAGTTAAAATCAAGCGTTTAATTTTATTTTTAATTTGTTCTTTTCAATATAAAAACTGAATATAAAAAAATGGCTTTTATAAGGGTTTATTTACATTTTAGCAATTTTAAACAGTTAGGAGTCATTTTTGACAATTTTTACTAGTTATATTCTTTAAAGGGCTGGGCAGACGTAGCTGATTTCGGGAACTGATTTCCAAATCAGCGCCGATTTTAAAATAAATCGCTTCGATTTGAGCTTGAAAAATTTTCTAGTTTTCGGCGCCGATTTACAAAATCAGCACCGATCTTCATCATGATCATCACCCAAAAATAGGGATACAAATAAATAGTCAGCCAGAGATGTATGTGGTGAAAGACCCAGCTACTGAGCTGAGAACTAATCTGAGATCAATCATGCAACTATTAATAAACTCCAGTTGACTATTTGTGTCCATGATTTTTTTGTTTTGAAAATCTCGCGCAATAAATTTTTCTTACCGCTATTGTTTGTCCACTGAGGCTGAAATCGGCTCCCGAAATCAACTACGCGTGCCGAGCCTGAGCAGACAATTTCGCTTCAAACGGTGATTAACTGAGTAAATGAGTAAATGAAAGCCATACCTTTGCCCCCTCTTATAGGGTTAGGTTATTAAATCAATCCAGTCAATAGTATCAACAAAGTCAACAAGCTTAACGAATCTTTTTCAAAGTAACTGTAGTCACAGTGACTTGTTCCAAAGAACAAAATCAAACCAAACGGTAATATCCAATCCATGATGAAGACTGTGTTTGATTTGACACATTTATTGCTTCTGTCTTCAACCAAACCGAGACAATTTACCACTTCCGAGATTAATTTTCTGGGAATCAAATATTATATTACAGTGCTGGCGTAGCTGAAGACAGTTAATCTATTTTCCTGTTGTGATTTCACCAAGTTCCAAAGGTCCTGATTTTAAATTCCATTATTGAGACAGTAACCAATTATAAATGTTAAAAATGAGTAATCAATAAAAAAGTGTTTTTCATGAGAATTATTCAAAGAAAAGTAGAGAAATTAAGAAAACCTAAAATGAGTAAAAAGAAAACAAACAGAAATAAATATTAATGTATAAACTAAACTTGAAATTAATATCAATTAAAATAAAGAATCAAGCTTTTAATGCAGTAAAGAGGTGGGTTGTCTTATTTATTCGAATCATTTTATGTTTTTTTAAATTTTACTCGATTATTCATTCTAATTTCCTTTTATTTCTTTTGGTTCCTCATTAACTCATGCTAACTTTTTTTGCTAACTTCTTTTTTCATGACTTATTTTAGTCAACCACATAAAAAAACTCTTAGTGAATTTTTTATACTTAAAAAATCATGGATGGCGACACCTTTTCACTACTTCAACTGCTGCCATCTTTTCCCCTCAAGTTAAAGAGGGCAGCAAACTTAAAATGAAACATAGAAACACTAGGGTTCTCCGACATGCTGAATCTGAAAGTGTAATTTTCATCAAGATTCTTTGACCTTTTAGGGTTAACTTACACTAGGTTACGTGCGCGCGCAGGTTCAAATTTTTTAGTTTAAATGTAAGACTTGGAGTATTTTTGTAGTGTCTTGTCGTGGTTTACCTTGTCACTGTTACATTCTGTTGCTTTTTCAACGTTCATTTTGGAATTTTTGATTGAAATCTAAGACTTGGGATATTTTTATAGTGTTGTGTCGTGGTTTACCTTGTTCCTGTTACATCCTGTTGACCTTTCCCAGTTCATTATGGAATTTTTTGTAGTGTTGCGTCGTCGTTTACCTTATCACTGTTATATTCTGTTGCTGCGTCAAAGTTCATTTTGGATATTTTTTAGTTGAAATGTAAGACTTGGAATATTTTTGTAGTGTTGTGTCGTGGTTTACCTTGTCACTTTTACATTGTGTTGATGTTTCAAAGTTCATTTTGGAATATTTTCATTGAAATATAAGACTTAAAATATTTTGTAGTGTTGTGTCGTATTGTTGTCACTGCTACATTCTAAAGATGTTTCAAAGTTAATTTTGGAATCCATTGGTTGAAATATAAGAATTGGTGTATTTTTTGTAATGTTGTGTCACGTAAACAAACTAATAATAATAAAGTTGAATAATTTTCCAAGTCCAAAAAAATTCAATCCAAAAAAAAGAATAAAAAGTGCTACTACAGACATTATTTTTCTAATAGTTAAAGTCACGACTAACATATCTATATTTCTCATTTTGAATTCGGAAAATATTAAATGTGAATTTTTTTTGAGGGGGGAGGGGTTTGGGGGGGACTTGGGGTTCTTGAGTGGGAACATGGAACCCAACCATCATAAGAAATTGTCTGTTCAGTATGCATCTCAAATCATCGTGGTATGCATATTCTCAGGATGATTCACGTTCGATTCCTACATAAAACATAAATTTCCATTTAAAAAAACATCAAATACAACGCAAACCATTTAACAAGAAATCAAACCATCCCTACAATAACATCCATACATCCGAACAATAAAACATCAAATAAAACACCAATATAATGAAAAATAAAAATCTTTACATCCATAAACATAAAACATCCATACAGTACCTGCCCCGTTGTATGGTAGGGGGGACTGCACTCCTGTATGGCATGGGTATTGCCCTCCTGTATTGGTTGATACTATAAGGCAGGACTTTCCGCTGCCATCCATTTACAAAATAATGTCTTACCTGTCTTGTACCTTAGATTGACACAGTAATGTCCTACCTGCCTTCTTCCTTTAATTGACACAGTAATGTCCTACCTGCCCTCTTCCTTCAATTGACACAGTAATGTCCTCCCTGCCCTCTTGCTTTAATTGACACAGTAATATCCTACCTGCCCTCTTCCTTTACTTGACCCAGTAATGTCCTACCTGTCCTCTTCCTTTAATTGACAGAGTAATGCCCTGCCTGCCCTCTTCCTTTAATTTACACATTATTACTGATGTGTTTTGGGAAATGATGGGTGTGAGAGGGGGGCTAGTTGCCCTTCAATCACTTTCGACTATTAAAAAGGGCACAAAGGGTACTACCCCTTTCAATTTCTAATCAAATGAGCCCTTTTGAAGTTTCTGCGACAAAACTTTCTATAAAACCCCTCTACAATATAACTTACAACCTTTGTTCTGAGGGTTATGGGGGGGGGGGGTTCTCATTTTCTGAGGGTTATGAGGGTTATGGGGGGGGGGGGGGTTCTACGTTGAACAAAATGAATACCTCAAAATTTTGATTGGATGCGTTTGGGAAAATGGTGGGCGTGAGAGGGGGGCTAGTTGCTCTTCAATCACTTTTGACTATTAAAAAGGGCTTACCCATTTCAATTTGAAATCTAAATAGCCCTTTTTGAAGTTTCTACGACAACTCTTTCTATAAAAACCTCATATAAAAACCTCTTCTATAAAAAATTAAACAAGAAAAATGGGTTTTAATTTCTATAAAACAGTGAAAACAAACACTTATTTAAACAAAAAATACTCCTAACATTTCGGCCCCACATCCGGGAGCCTTTCTCAGCGAAAAAAAAAAAGAAACAAAAAAAGGTCCTTTTTTAAAAAACCTTAAATTACATCAACATAAAAACATACTGAACAAACAAAAGAAAAAAATATAAAAAAAAGGAAAACAAAACTCACATATTAAATAAACACTTCCATTCACTGGCGTATAAACAAAATCGAATGTTTATATTGATTGGAACACACCTTCTCACAGTATATAAATGGAAATCTATCAAAAAATGAAAATATATTTATACTTAAGGTCAGCTAACCCCCAGCCCATAACCCCTAATTATATCTCACAAGTTCATCACCCAATGTTTGAATTATAAATTGAACAGATTCGTTTGCTTGCAAGCTTAGCTGCAGTTCATTAGCCTTTCCCAGCATTTAACACAGTCTTACCTTTGTCCGCAAGGTCATCTTTCGTATCAGAACTATTATTAAAATCAGTACTGGTTGAAAATTTTACTTGCTTTTTAATTAAATTTTTATAAATCGAATTGATACTAAAATCCCCTTCATCTCTATTGATACTAATACCCCCATATATTCTCTTTTTATTTCTATAGTTTCCATGAAGCTTTGTAAAAGTCCTACAGACGTATCTACTATTTTTGTTTGATCAAATAAAATACTGTGATGAGGAAAATTATAAAGATGTTCTGCAACAGCTGACTCAAACGTTTCTGGTGTTTTGTTTTGTTTTAGAGCGCAATCTATGGCATTCTTGTGCTGCTGTAGCCTATTTTCTAAAATCTGTTGTGTTCTTCCCACATAAAATTTACCACAAGAGCATGGAATTTTGTATACTCCCTTTGGCAAATTTCTCGGTACCTTGTCTTTCCCTTTATATAACAAAGAGCTTATAGTTTGTACTGATTTAAATGCTGTATTTATATTATGTTTTTTAAATCCCTTCTTAATTTTTGTGACAATATTGGGATAAAAGTCAAAGTTATGTAATTTGTTTCTTGATTTGACCCATCTTCTTCCAATATTCTTGGTTCCGTCAACTTTTTTTTTCCTTTTTTCAATTATTTGAGAAACATATTTTCCGGATAGCCATTACCTACTAGAATATCCTTAATAAAAATTAGTTCATTGCTTATGTATTCTGGTGATGCTACTTTTAATACCCTATCAACTAAAAAAATAACCACACCCCTTTTTACCTGGATCGGATGATTTGATGCGAAAGACAAGTAACGGTTGTTATTAGTCGGTTTACGGTAAATTGAAAACACTAGTTCGTTATTATTTCTATGGATCAAAATATCTAGAAACGGTAACTTATTCTCTGTTTCCTTTTCATTGTAAAAATTAATTCTCCTCCCAGATTATTTAAATGCTTTAAAAAACCTTCAATTTGTGATTCCCCGTAATTCCAAATAGCTAAAATATCATCCATATATCTGCCCCAAAATTTAGGTTTTAAAAAATATGTTTCTGTAGCTAAATGTTCTACATACTCTACATAAATATTTGCTAACAACGGACTTAAAGACCCTCCCATTGCCAATCCCCTAATTTGATGGTAAAAATTATCTCTAAACGTGAAGTAATTAGTATACCTGCTAGTTATTCTGACTAAATTTAATATAGTTTCCAGTTCAATTCCCGAAGATAATTCTTCTATCTCATTTTTACGTTCTTCAAGTTTTTTGGATAAAATACTAAACGATTTATCAAAAGGAATATACGTATTCATCGATTTTATATCAAAACTGAACAATCTAGATTCTTCTGATATTTCTACACTTATAAGTTTATCTTTTAAAAATTCCGAGTTTTTTATATACGAATTTTGGAGATATAATAAAGGTTTAAGAGTCATTGCTGCCCATTTCTCGATTTTTACCGTTGGTGAATTGGTTGTTGAAACAATAGGTCTTAAAGGGATACCTATTTTATGTATTTTTGGCAAACCATATATTCTTGGGCTAACTGATCCCCTTGGAAAGAACTTGTAATACATCTGGGGTGTGATACTTCCATTTGTTTTAAGGTCTTCTAAATCTTTTCTTAGTCTTTTAACATACAATTCAGTTGGGTCTGAGTTAAGTTTTTTATATGTTGAAGTATCACTTAGAATTGTTTCTATTTTACTATCATAATCATCATTTTCTAGGATTACTACTGTATTGCTCTTATCCGCTTTCGTTATTATTAGAGAATCATCTTTTTTTAAATCTTTTAAAACTTTAATATCTTTGTTCTTAACGTTTTCTTGATAAATACCATAATATGTTAAAATATTCACTACCCCTAGTCTTAACTCATCTACATTATTTATATCTTTTGGAAACTTATGAATCCCTGTTTCAATCTTTGAAATAATATCCTCTCTCGGTACATTTTAGGATTTAGTCCAAATTTTATACCTCTTTCAAGGATTTCCTTTTGTTCTTTAGTTAACTCCTTTTTGCTTAAATTAATCACCCCAAAAAATAGGCTTATACATTGATAGTTTTTGTTTCTCTTTTTCCCTTTTAACTGCAAAAATTTTTGGTTTAGTCTTTCCCTAGATAATCTTAGAACATGTTCAAAAGAATTTTGAAGATTGATATAATTTGTTGGAAATCATTTGTATTAAGAAAATCACCAAGGCTATGTTTTAAAAAATCTGTTTCTTTTACAACTTGTGATCTCTGGAAACGTTTATCTTTCAGCACATGGTTTAAGTTTAGTAAATTTATTATATACCCTCTGGTAATCACTTAATACCATTGCCCTGAGGGCTGGGGGGGGGGGCTTGTCATTCTTAAAGACATAATTTCCAAAACTTTCCACTACATTGAACAAAATGAATATCTCAACATTTTGATTGGATGTGTTTGGGAAAAAGGTGGGCGTGACAGGGGGGGGGGGCTAGTTGCTTTTCAATCACTTTTGACTATTAAAAAGGGCTTTACACATTTCAATTGCAAATCGAATTAGCCCTTTTTGAAGTTTCTATGACAACTCTTTCTATAAAAACCTCATATGCCCCAGGGCATAACTTACAACCATTGCCCCGAGGGCTGTGGGGAGGGGGGGGGGGGTTGTCATCCGCAAAGACATATTTTCAGAACTTTCAAATACGTAAAAAAATGTCTATCTCAAATTTTGATTGTATGTGTTTGGGGAAAGGGTGGGCGTTAGAGGGGGATGAATTGCCCTCCAATTACTTTCGACTATTAAAAAGGGAACCAGCCATTTCAATTTCCAATCGAATAAGCCTTTTTTGAAGTTTCTACGACAACGCTTTCTGTAAAAACCTTATATACCCCCAGGGCTTAACTTACGACCTTTGCCCTGAGGGGTGGGGTGGGGGGGTCTGGCTTGTCATCCTTAGAGACTTTATTTCCAAAACTTTCAACTACGTTGAACAAAATAGCTATCTAAAATTTTGACTAGATGTATTTGGGGAAAAGGTTGGCGTAAGTGGGGGGTTAGTTGTCCTCCAATCACTTTCGACTATTAAAAAGGGCACTAGCCCTTTGAAGTTCCATTCGAATGCACCCTTTTTCAAGTTTCTACGACAAAGATTTCAATAAAAACCTTATATAACCCTAGGGCATAACTTGTAACCCTTGTCCTGAGGGTTGTGAGGGGGAGGGGTTTTCATCCTCAAACCCCTAATTTCCAGAATTTACAACTATTTTGAACAAAATGGCTATTTCAAAATTTTGATTGGATGTGTTTGGATTAACGGTGGGCGTGAGAGGGGGGTTAGTTGCCCTCCAATCACTTTTGACAATTAAAAACGCACTAGCCCTTTGAATTTCCAATCAAATGAGCCCTTTTTGAAGCATCAAAATGGCTATCTAAACATTTTTATTTGATGTATTTGGGGAAAAGGTGGGCGTAAGAGGGGGTTAGTTGTCCTCAATGCACTTTCGAATATTAGAAAGGGCCCGAGCTCTTTGAATTTCCAATCAAATGCACCCTTTTTCAAGCTTCTACGACAAAGCTTGCAATGAAAAACTTTATTTGCCCCCAGGGCATAACTTATAACCCTTGCATTGAAGACTCTGGGGGGAGTGTCCTGCTCAAAGGTGTAATTTTTAGAACTTTCAACTACGTTGAACAAAATGGCTATCTCAAAATTTTGATTGGATGTGTTTGGGGATATGGTGGGCGTGGATGGGGTGTTAGATGCTTTCCAATCACTGTCGACTATTAAAAGGGCACTAGCCGTTCCAATTCCCAATCGAATGAGCCCTTTTCCAAGTTTCTACGACAACTCCTTCGATACGAAGTGCCCTGGTATGGAAAAAAAAATAATAATACGATATGCCAACATCGTTCTTTACTTAGGCAGCGCTATTGCGCTGCCTATAATATGCCCGGTAGTTTTGATTTTTCCTTTGCTCAATACGTTTATGCTGCTCCAAACGCCAAAGAGAGTTTTTATTTCACTTTGGCACAACAAGTTGTGCACAACATAGGCTGCATTCTATCACCATTACTGTTTGCCATAGTGATTGATCTTGTTCTCCGTGGATGCAGTTTTAGTGGCGGTCTACAATTAAATCCACTGAGAGAACTCAATGACGGTGATTTTGCTGACGATGTTGCGCTTATTACCCACGACCCAGAAGATATGCAACGCAACATTAATGAACTCGGTCGTATGGCAAATGCTGTCGGACTCTCCATAAATGCTAACAAGACCAAATCAATGTCGAATGCAGTCATACCTGACTTAGCCGAAGGACTTTTGGTTAACAACGAGGAAATTGAAGAAGTGAGAGAGTTCAAGTATCTCGGCAGCATTCTTACGCAAGATGCCAATTCCGAAAGAGAAATACTGTGCCGAATAACATTGGCTGGGTCTGCTTTCAGCTACCTTAGAAATGTTTGGAGAAATAATAAATATTCCCAGAAGTTAAAGCTTAAAATTTATAATAGCAATGTGGTCTCTGTCCTTATGTACGGCTGCGAAACTTGGAGCATCACTGCTCAACTAGAACGACGACTCCAGGCATTCAACAATAATTGCCTAAGGTCTATCGTAAATATACATTGGACAGAAAGAATACGAAATGATGAAATCTATCGTATGACAAATCATACCCCCATCCTTGATCTTATTAGAAAGCGGTGATGGATGTATTGGGGGCATATGGTGCGAATGGGGGAAGGAAGGCTGCCGCACGATGCATGGTGTTGGACACCCCCCGGTCTCCGCAAATCAGGGAGACCGAAAATGACCCTTGGCAGGTCGCTAATGAAGGAGGCGAAGCTGGCGAGGTCCTCGTTGGAGGAGCTATGGTTGAAGGCTCAGGACAGGTCGTCGTGGCGAAACACTGTTGCTGCCTTATGCGCCCCCAGGCGTAGGAGGACCTAAGTAAGTAAGTAAGTGACTCAAAATATCTCGTCAAAGTTCCGAGAGATTTAATTCCGCCTTGGTTCAACACATTTATTCTGCATCAAAGGTCATAAATCTATATTTTGCCTTGGATAAACACGTTTTTTGCTACGTTATAAGCCAGGGAGTTTTTATTTCACCTTTGGTCAATAAATTCTGCTGCTCCAAACGCCAAAGAGAGTTTTGATTCCGCTTTGTCTCAGCAAGTTTATGCTATGCTAAAAGCCCAAGAGTTTTGATTTCAAATTAGCCCGACAAGTTTGTGTTGCACCAGAAGCCAGAAAGGCTTATTCCACCATAGCTGTACACGTTTATAGTACGCCAATTGCACCAAACTTTCGATTCCATTTTAGCGCAACATTTTCATGCTGCATCAAAGGCCCTAGAGATCTGATTCAACTTGGGGTTAACGCGTTTATTCTACACCAAATACCCAAAAGTTTTGATTTCACCTTGACTCAACAAGTTTTTCTAGGCCAAAGGCCTGACAGTTTTGATTTTGCCTTACCAAAGAAGTTTATGCTGCGCCAAAGAGCCGATAGCTATCATACTGCCTTGCTTTAACACGATTATGATACAAGAAAGGCCCGAGAGGTTTGATTTTGTCTTGGCTCATCACGTTTATGTTGCGCTAAACCCACGACAGTCTGATTCCGCCTTGGCGCAATTCGTTTATGCAGTGCTAAGACCGGAGAGTCTAGATTTCACCTTGGTTCAAAACGTTTATGCTATGGTCTAGGCCCTGGGATTTTGATTTCACCTAGGCTCAACAAGTTTATACTATGCCCAAAGCCCGAGAGATTTGATTCTGCCTTGGGTCAGCATGTTTATGCTGCACTAAAGGCACGAGAGTCTTGATTCCACCTTGGCTCAATTTGTTTATGCATTGCTCAAGGCCCGAGAGTTTTGATTTCAACTAGGCTCAACAAGTTTAAACTATGCCCCAGGTCCGAGAGATTTGATTCCACCTTGGCTCAAGATGTTTATGCTGCACTAAAGGCCCGAGAGTCTTGATTCCACCTTGGCTCAATTTGTTTATACATTGCTCAAGGCCCGAGAGTTTTGATTTCACCTAGGCTCAACAAGTTTAAACTATGCCCTAGGCCCGAGAGATTTGATTCTACCTTGGCTCAACATGTTTATGCTGCACTAAAGGCACGAGAGTCTTGATTCCACCTTGGCTCAATTTGTTTATACTTTGCTCAAGGCCCGAGAGTTTTGATTTCACCTAGGCTCAACAAGTTTAAACTATGCCCCAGGCCCGAGAGATTTGATTCCACCTTGGCTCAACATGTTTATGCTGCACTAAAGGCACGAGAGTCTTGATTCCACCTTGGCTCAATTTGTTTATACATTGCTCAAGGCCCGAGAGTTTTGATTTCACCTAGGCTCAACAAGTTTATACTATGCCCCAGGCCCGAGATATTTGATTCCGCCTTGACTCAACATGTTTATCCTGCACTAAAGGCACGAGAGTCTTGATGCCGCGTTGGCTCAATTTATTTATACAGTGCTCAAGTCCCAAGAGTTTTGAGTTCACCTAGGCTCAATAAGTTAATGCTATATCCAAGGCCCGATAGATTTGATTCCGCCTTGGCTGAACATGTTTATGCTGCACTAAAGGCACGAGAGTCTTGATTCCACTTTCGCTCAGCAAGTTTATGCTATGCCAAAAGCCCAAGAGTTTTGATTTCAAATTAGCCCGACATGTTTGTGTTGCACCAGAAGCCAAAAAGGCTTATTCCGCCATGGCTGTACACGTTTATACTACGCCAATTACACTAAACTTTCGATTCCATTTTGGCTCAACATTTTCATGCTGCATCAAAGGCCCTAGAGATTTGATTCCACTTTGGGTCAACGCGTTTATTCTACGTCAAATGCCCAAAAGTTTTGATTTCACCTTGACTCAACAAGTTTTTCTAGGCCAAAGGCCCGAGAGTTTATTTTGCCTTTACCAAAGAATTTTATGCTGCGCCAAAGAGCCGATAGCTATCATACTGCCTTGCTTTCACACGATAATGATACAAGAAAGGCCCGAGAGGTTTGATTTTGTCTTGGCTCATCACGTTTATGTTGCGCTAAACCGACGAGAGTCTTGATTCCGCCTTGGCTAAATTCGTTTATGCAGTGCTCAGACCAGAGAGTCTAGATTTCACCTTGGTACAAAACGTTTATGCTACGGCCTAGGCCCGGGGATCTTGATTTCACCTAGGCACAACAAGTTTATACTATGTCCAAGGCCCGAGAGATTTGATTCTGCCTTGGCTCAACATGTTTATGCTACACTAAAGGCACGAGAGTCTTGATTCCACCTTGGCTCAATTTGTTTATACATTGCTCAAGGCCCGAGAGTTTTGATTTCACCTAGGCTCAACAAGTTTAAACTATGCCCCAGGCCCGAGAGATTTGATTCCACCTTGGTTCAACATGTTTATGCTGCACTAAAGGCATGAGAGTCTTGATGCCGTGTTGGCTCAATTTGTTTATACAGTGCTCAAGTCCCGAGAGTTTTGAGTTCACCTAGGCTCAACAAGTTAATGCCATGTCCAAGGCCCGAGAGATTTGATTCCGCCTTGGCTCAACATGTTTATGCTGCACTAAAGGCACGAGAGTCTTGATTCCGCCTTGGCTCAATTTGTTTATACAGTACTCAAGGCCCGAGAGTTTTGAGTTCACCTAGGCTCAAAAAGTTTATGCTATGTCCAAGGCCCGAGAGATTTGATTCCGCCTTGGCTTAACATGTTTATGCTGCACTAAAGGTATGAGAGTCTTGATTCCACTTTGGCTCAGCAAGTTTATGCTATGCCAAAAGCCCAAGAGTTTTGATTTCAAATTAGCCCGACAAGTTTTTGTTGAACCAGAAGCCAGAAAGGCTTATTCCGCCATGGCTGTACACGTTTATACTACGCCAATTGCACCAAACTTTCGATTCCATTTTGGCTCAACATTTTCATTCTGCATCAAAGGCCCCAGATATTTGATTCCACTTTGGGTCAACGCGTTTATTCTTCGCCAAATGCCAAAAGTTTTATTTCACCTTGACTCAACAAGTCTTTCTAGGCCAAAGGCCCGAGAGTTTTGATTTTGCCTTTACCAAAGAAGTTTATGCTGCCCCAAAGAGTCGATAGCTATCATACTGCCTTGCTTTAACACGATTATGATACAAGAAAGACCCGAGAGGTTTGATTTTGTCTTGGCTCATCACGTTTATGTTGCGCTAAACCGACGAGAGTCTTGATTCCGCCTTGGCTAAATTCGTTTATGCAGTGCTCAGATCAGAGAGTCTAGATTTCACCTTGGTACAAAACGTTTATGCTACGGCCTAGGCCCGGGGATCTTGATTTCACCTAGGCACAACAAGTTTATACTATGTCCAAGGCCCGAGAGATTTGATTCTGCCTTGGCTCAACATGTTTATGCTACACTAAAGGCACGAGAGTCTTGATTCCACCTTGGCTCAATTTGTTTATACATTGCTCAAGGCCCGAGAGTTTTGATTTCACCTAGGCTCAACAAGTTTAAACTATGCCCCAGGCCCGAGAGATTTGATTCCACCTTGGTTCAACACGTTTATGCTGCACTAAAGGCATGAGAGTCTTGATGCCGTGTTGGCTCAATTTGTTTATACAGTGCTCAAGTCCCGAGAATTTTGAGTTCACCTAGGCTCAACAAGTTAATGCCATGTCCAAGGCCCGAGAGATTTGATTCCGCCTTGGCTCAACATGTTTATGCTGCACTAAAGGCACGAGAGTCTTGATTCCGCCTTGGCTCAATTTGTTTATACAGTACTCAAGGCCCGAGAGTTTTGAGTTCACCTAGGCTCAAAAAGTTTATGCTATGTCCAAGGCCCGAGAGATTTGATTCCGCCTTGGCTTAACATGTTTATGCTGCACTAAAGGTATGAGAGTCTTGATTCCACTTTGGCTCAGCAAGTTTATGCTATGCCAAAAGCCCAAGAGTTTTGATTTCAAATTAGCCCGACAAGTTTTTGTTGAACCAGAAGCCAGAAAGGCTTATTCCGCCATGGCTGTACACGTTTATACTACGCCAATTGCACCAAACTTTCGATTCCATTTTGGCTCAACATTTTCATTCTGCATCAAAGGCCCCAGATATTTGATTCCACTTTGGGTCAACGCGTTTATTCTTCGCCAAATGCCCAAAAGTTTTTATTTCACCTTGACTCAACAAGTTTTTCTAGGCCAAAGGCCCGAGAGTTTTGATTTTGCCTTTACCAAAGAAGTTTATGCTGCCCCAAAGAGTCGATAGCTATCATACTGCCTTGCTTTAACACGATTATGATACAAGAAAGACCCGAGAGGTTTGATTTTGTCTTGGCTCATCACGTTTATGTTGCGCTAAACCGACGAGAGTCTTGATTCCGCCTTGGCTAAATTCGTTTATGCAGTGCTCAGACCAGAGAGTCTAGATTTCACCTTGGTACAAAACGTTTATGCTACGGCCTAGGCCCGGGGATCTTGATTTCACCTAGGCACAACAAGTTTATACTATGTCCAAGGCCCGAGAGCTTTGATTCTGCCTTGGCTCAACATGTTTATGCTACACTAAAGGCACGAGAGTCTTGATTCCACCTTGGCTCAATTTGTTTATACATTGCTCAAGGCCCGAGAGTTTTGATTTCACCTAGGCTCAACAAGTTTAAACTATGCCCCAGGCCCGAGAGATTTGATTCCACCTTGGCTCAACATGTTTATGCTGCACTAAAGGCATGAGAGTCTTGATGCCGTGTTGGCTCAATTTGTTTATACAGTGCTCAAGTCCCGAGAGTTTTGAGTTCACCTAGGCTCAACAAGTTAATGCCATGTCCAAGGCCCGAGAGATTTGATTCCGCCTTGGCTCAACATGTTTATGCTGCACTAAAGGCACGAGAGTCTTGATTCCGCCTTGGCTCAATTTCTTTATACAGTACTCAAGGCCCGAGAGTTTTGAGTTCACCTAGGCTCAAAAAGTTTATGCTATGTCCAAGGCCCGAGAGATTTGATTCCGCCTTGACTCAACATGTTTATGCTGCACTAAAGGTATGAGAGTCTTGATTCCACTTTGGCTCAGCAAGTTTATGCTATGCCAAAAGCCCAAGAGTTTTGATTTCAAATTAGCCCGACAAGTTTTTGTTGAACCAGAAGCCAGAAAGGCTTATTCCGCCATGGCTGTACACGTTTATACTACGCCAATTGCACCAAACTTTCGATTCCATTTTGGCTCAACATTTTCATTCTGCATCAAAGGCCCCAGATATTTGATTCCACTTTGGGTTAACGCGTTTATTCTTCGCCAAATGCCCAAAAGTTTTTATTTCACCTTGACTCAACAAGTTTTTCTAGGCCAAAGGCCCGAGAGTTTTGATTTTGCCTTTACCAAAGAAGTTTATGCTGCCCCAAAGAGTCGATAGCTATCATACTGCCTTGCTTTAACACGATTATGATACAAGAAAGACCCGAGAGGTTTGATTTTGTCTTGGCTCATCACGTTTATGTTGCGCTAAACCTACGAGAGTCTTGATTCCGCCTTGGCTAAATTCGTTTATGCAGTGCTCAGACCAGAGAGTCTAGATTTCACCTTGGTACAAAACGTTTATGCTACGGCCTAGGCCCGGGGATCTTGATTTCACCTAGGCACAACAAGTTTATACTATGTCCAAGGCCGAGAGATTTGATTCTGCCTTGGCTCAACATGTTT
Source organism: Artemia sinica (assembly GCA_027921565.1). Classification (NCBI taxonomy): domain Eukaryota; kingdom Metazoa; phylum Arthropoda; class Branchiopoda; order Anostraca; family Artemiidae; genus Artemia; species Artemia sinica. The sequence continues at coordinate 7,188,522 of CM051268.1, read as the reverse complement.
ATGCTACACTAAAGGCACGAGAGTCTTGATTCCACCTTGGCTCAATTTGTTTATACATTGCTCAAGGCCCGAGAGTTTTGATTTCACCTAGGCTCAACAAGTTTAAACTATGCCCAGGCCCGAGAGATTTGATTCCACCTTGGCTCAACATGTTTATGCTGCACTAAAGGCATGAGAGTCTTGATGCCGTGTTGGCTCAATTTGTTTATACAGTGCTCAAGTCCCGAGAGTTTTGAGTTCACCTAGGCTCAACAAGTTAATGCCATGTCCAAGGCCCGAGAGATTTGATTCCGCCTTGGCTCAACATGTTTATGCTGCACTAAAGGCACGAGAGTCTTGATTCCGCCTAGGCTCAATTTGTTTATACAGTACTCAAGGCCCGAGAGTTTCTAGTTCACCTAGGCTCAAAAAGTTTATGCTATGTCCAAGGCCCGAGAGATTTGATTCCGCCTTGGCTCAACATGTTTATGCTGCACTAAAGGTATGAGAGTCTTGATTCCACTTTGGCTCAGCAAGTTTATGCTATGCCAAAAGCCCAAGAGTTTTGATTTCAAATTAGCCCGACAAGTTTTTGTTGAACCAGAAGCCAGAAAGGCTTATTCCGCCATGGCTGTACACGTTTATACTACGCCAATTGCACCAAACTTTCGATTCCATTTTGGCTCAACATTTTCATTCTGCATCAAAGGCCCCAGATATTTGATTCCACTTTGGGTCAACGCGTTTATTCTTCGCCAAATGCGCAAAAGTTTTTATTTCACCTTGACTCAACAAGTTTTTCTAGGCCAAAGGCCCGAGAGTTTTGATTTTGCCTTTACCAAAGAAGTTTATGCTGCCCCAAAGAGTCGATAGCTATCATACTGCCTTGCTTTAACACGATTATGATACAAGAAAGACCCGAGAGGTTTGATTTTGTCTTGGCTCATCACGTTTATGTTGCGCTAAACCGACGAGAGTCTTGATTCCGCCTTGGCTAAATTCGTTTATGCAGTGCTCAGACCAGAGAGTCTAGATTTCACCTTGGTACAAAACGTTTATGCTACGGCCTAGGCCCGGGGATCTTGATTTCACCTAGGCACAACAAGTTTATACTATGTCCATGGCCCGAGAGATTTGATTCTGCCTTGGCTCAACATGTTTATGCTACACTAAAGGCACGAGAGTCTTGATTCCACCTTGGCTCAATTTGTTTATACATTGCTCAAGGCCCGAGAGTTTTGATTTCACCTAGGCTCAACAAGTTTAAACTATGCCCCAGGCCCGAGAGATTTGATTCCACCTTGGCTCAACATGTTTATGCTGCACTAAAGGCATGAGAGTCTTGATGCCGTGTTGGCTCAATTTGTTTATACAGTGCTCAAGTCCCGAGAGTTTTGAGTTCGCCTAGGCTCAACAAGTTAATGCCATGTCCAAGGCCCGAGAGATTTGATTCCGCCTTGGCTCAACATGTTTATGCTGCACTAAAGGCACGAGAGTCTTGATTCCGCCTTGGCTCAATTTCTTTATACAGTACTCAAGGCCCGAGAGTTTTGAGTTCACCTAGGCTCAAAAAGTTTATGCTATGTCCAAGGCCCGAGAGATTTGATTCCGCCTTGACTCAACATGTTTATGCTGCACTAAAGGTATGAGAGTCTTGATTCCACTTTGGCTCAGCAAGTTTATGCTATGCCAAAAGCCCAAGAGTTTTGATTTCAAATTAGCCCGACAAGTTTTTGTTGAACCAGAAGCCAGAAAGGCTTATTCCGCCATGGCTGTACACGTTTATACTACGCCAATTGCACCAAACTTTCGATTCCATTTTGGCTCAACATTTTCATTCTGCATCAAAGGCCCCAGATATTTGATTCCACTTTGGGTCAACGCGTTTATTCTTCGCCAAATGCCCAAAAGTTTTTATTTCACCTTGACTCAACAAGTTTTTCTAGGCCAAAGGCCCGAGAGTTTTGATTTTGCCTTTACCAAAGAAGTTTATGCTGCCCCAAAGAGTCGATAGCTATCATACTGCCTTGCTTAAACACGATTATGATACAAGAAAGACCCGAGAGGTTTGATTTTGTCTTGGCTCATCACGTTTATGTTGCGCTAAACCCACGAGAGTCTTGATTCCGCCTTGGCTAAATTCGTTTATGCAGTGCTCAGACCAGAGAGTCTAGATTTCACCTTGGTACAAAACGTTTATGCTACGGCCTAGGCCCGGGGATCTTGATTTCACCTAGGCACAACAAGTTTATACTATGTCCAAGGCCCGAGAGATTTGATTCTGCCTTGGCTCAACATGTTTATGCTACACTAAAGGCACGAGAGTCTTGATTCCACCTTGGCTCAATTTGTTTATACATTGCTCAAGGCCCGAGAGTTTTGATTTCACCTAGGCTCAACAAGTTTAAACTATGCCCCAGGCCCGAGAGATTTGATTCCACCTTGGCTCAACATGTTTATGCTGCACTAAAGGCATGAGAGTCTTGATGCCGTGTTGGCTCAATTTGTTTATACAGTGCTCAAGTCCCGAGAGTTTTGAGTTCACCTAGGCTCAACAAGTTAATGCCATGTCCAAGGCCCGAGAGATTTGATTCCGCCTTGGCTCAACATGTTTATGCTGCACTAAAGGCACGAGAGTCTTGATTCCGCCTTGGCTCAATTTGTTTATACAGTACTCAAGGCCCGAGAGTTTCTAGTTCACCTAGGCTCAAAAAGTTTATGCTATGTCCAAGGCCTGAGAGATTTGATTCCGCCTTGGCTCAACATGTTTATGCTGCACTAAAGGTATGAGAGTCTTGATTCCACTTTGGCTCAGCAAGTTTATGCTATGCCAAAAGCCCAAGAGTTTTGATTTCAAATTAGCCCGACAAGTTTTTGTTGAACCAGAAGCCAGAAAGGCTTATTCCGCCATGGCTGTACACGTTTATACTACGCCAATTGCACCAAACTTTCGATTCTATTTTGGCTCAACATTTTCATTCTGCATCAAAGGCCCCAGATATTTGATTCCACTTTGGGTCAACGCGTTTATTCTTCGCCAAATGCCCAAAAGTTTTCATTTCACCTTGACTCAACAAGTTTTTCTAGGCCAAAGGCCCGAGAGTTTTGATTTTGCCTTTACCAAAGAAGTTTATGCTGCCCCAAAGAGTCGATAGCTATCATACTGCCTTGCTTTAACACGATTATGATACAAGAAAGACCCGAGAGGTTTGATTTTGTCTTGGCTCATCACGTTTATGTTGCGCTAAACCCACGAGAGTCTTGATTCCGCCTTGGCTCAATTCGTTTATGCAGTGCTCAGACCAGAGAGTCTAGATTTCACCTTGGTTCAAAACGTTTATGCTACGGCCTAGGCCTGGGGATCTTGATTTCACCTAGGCTCAACAAGTTTATACTATGCCCCAGGCCCGAGAGATTTGATTCCGCCTTGGCTCAATTTGTTTATACAGTTCTCAAGGCCTAAGAGTTTTGAGTTAACCTAGGCTCAACAAGTTTATGCTATTTCCAAGGCCAGAGAGATTTGATTTCGTCTTGGCTCAACATGTATATGCTGCATTAAAGGCAGAAGAGTCTTGATTCCGCCTTGGCTCAATTTGTTTATACAGTGCTCAAGGTCCAAGAGTTTTGAGTTCACGTAGGCTCAACAAGTTTATGCTATGTCCAAGGCCCGAGAGATTTGATTCCACTTTGGCTCAACATGTTTATCCTGCACTATAGGCACGAGAGTCTTGATTGTGCCTTGCCTCAACTTGTTTATGCTGCACTAATGGCTTGAGAGTCTTGACTCCACCATAGCTCAATGCGTTTATGCTGTGCTAAAGGCCCTAGAGTTTTGATTTTTCCTTGGTTCAACACCTTGATACTACGGCATAGGCCCAGGAGTTTTTATCTCACGTTTACTCAACAAATTTATGCTATGCAAAACGTCTGAGAGTTTTGGTTTCACCTTTGCTTAAAAAGTTAATTCTGCGCCAAAAGCCAGAAAAGTTTATTCCACCTTGGCTCATGACGTTTATGCAATGCCAAGGGTTCGAGAGTGTTGTTTCCCCTTTAGCTCAACATATTTCTGCTGAACAAAAGGTCAGAGAGATTTTATTTTACCTTAGCTCATCAAGTTTATGCTGCGCCAAAGGCCAGAGATCGTTATTCTAACTTGGATCAACAAGTCTGTGTAAGGTTTACAAGAAAATGCCTCCCCTCTCTCTCTAACCCTTTAAAAGACTCCTTATCATTTGCGGTTCACAGAAAACGTTATGTATTTTATACCAACTTATGTATTTTACATTATGTTATTTGCTAAATTATCAACAACATAAAGAAAACCACTATAATTATCAAAATCATAGGTAGCGCAATGTGGGCACAATGTATCATTATTACTGTTATTATTATTTATTTATTTTTAGACCAGGGTACTTTGCATAGAAGAAGTTGCCGTAAAAACTTCCAAAGGGGCTCATTCGGTTGGAAATTGCAAGCTCGAGTGCCTTTTTTCATATTCTAAAGTGATTGGAGGCCAAGGTAGAATCAAAATCTCTCGGGCCACAATGGGAACAATGTATAATTTATTTAGATTTTTTTTTAGGCCAGGGCACGTCGTGTAGAAGCAGTTGTCGTAAGTAGTAAGAGACCCTTATACCATGGGGTGTACATCAAATATGGAAGGCAACTGGACTCCTGCCAGAACATTTAGAAATAACTTATGACGATTATATAACCGGGCTCCTAATAGGGAGTCACTAAGAATAATCTCCTCCAAAGTGTTAGATGCATTGTGACAGAAATTCTATTTTTAATATAGTTTCCTTTGAATTCGATTGCATAAAAAAAACGTACATCTGAGACTGGTGTATTAGTTCTGAATACATTTGATGATTGAACAATATATAGTTGACATTATGGACAATCAAAAGGCGTTAACCAATTCTCCGATGTAAGTTTATTCTATATAATTATTTAGTTTCTAAATAATTAATTACGATATTTTTTTATCTACTCACGAAAATATATGTTATTAATAATTAATTGTATTTCAACCTTCGTTATAAGCATTATCCTCTAATATATTAATAATATACTGAACACGTTTCAACTTTAACAGTAGGCATGAAATTTGCGGAACAAATGGTCTTTGGCAAAGGAATTAACCTATGATTAAGTTTTGTCTCCAAAACCAGTTAGAAACATCTCACGGGAACAATAGATAGAACGAGGTCAGAATTTATGCTTCAATAACTCTTAATTTTCTCATACCTTTTGATAGATTAAGTTAAACGAAATAAATTAAAGATGTTCAAAATCACCACTGAGATACAATTCGTTTCATATGTATATTGAATAAATTACAGCACCTCGATCAAACATTAGAAATTAGTATTGAATTTCTAGTTTTTTTTTTGATGTTGGTAATATACATTGTCTGTTATAGTGATCTCAATCAAGTTCTTGATCTAAGTAAAACTGATTTTCATGTCTGCAATCAGAGATAATTGGCTTAGTCTCAGTGAGATAAACTACTATAGAGGCACATTTGGATTAATTATCTAATTTATAGAGTTTGTTAAGTGATCCTCTGGCTTGACCTTATGGTATTTATCAATTATGGCGACTATACTTAAGTTCTTGGTCTGAGTAAAACCGATTTCTATGTCTGCATTCAGAGATAATTAGCTTAGTCTCACGAGATAAAATACTATTCAGATATATTTTAATTAATTGTTTAATGTATAGAGTTGGTTAAGTGATCCTCTGAAATATGATTCATGATTCAAATATGGTGCGTTTCAATTACGAATGCCCATTCTTGACTCGAGGAAATGAGGCTTTTCCCTGATTAATTTATAAAATAGTGGTTAATAAACTTTTCACTGTATTTTGCAAGAAAATTACACAAGTTATGAAGAAAAATTCGATTCGTGATTCAAATAAGTGCCTTTTAATCAAGAATTCCTAGTCTTGATTAAAAAAATTAACCTTCTACCTTAATAGCTGATAAAATAGTACTTCATTTGACTTTTCACTGTCCTTGCAACAGAGTTATACAAGATAGGAAGAAAAATCCGATTCATGATTCAAATAAGTGGCTTCCAATCAAGAATTCCCAGTCTTGGCTCAAAAAAGTAACCTTTTGACAGAAAAGCTGATAAAATAGTGTTTAATATGACTTTTCACTAATTTTTTTACAACCAAGCTAAATAAGAAACAATGAGAAATATAATTCATGATTCAAATACGTGCCTTTCAATCAAGAATGCCTTATCTTGACTCAAGGAAATGAGCCTTTTCGCTGAGTAGTTTCATAAAATAGTGCTTAATGTGATTGTTCACTGTGTTTTGCAACAAAATTACACAAGATACGAAGCAAAATGCGAAGAGAATATTCAAACATATGCCTTTCAATCAAGAATGCCATAGCCTTGACTTAAAAAGAGAAGCGTTCTGGCTGAAGAGCTGATAAAATAGTGTATAATATGACTTTTCACTATGTTTTGCAACAAAACTAAACAAGAAACAATGAGAAATATGATTCATGATCTAAAAACGTGCCTTTCAATCAAGAATGCCCAATCTTGACTCAAGGAAATGAACCCCCTAAATAGTTGGGGAAAGATTGTATGGTGGGGAAGGGCTAGTATGATCCTGGGTTTCCAAAACAGATAAATAGTATTAAGATGATACTTTCAAGGGGAAAATTTTTTAAAACAAATTTAATTTTTGGTTTTATTGGTCATATGTTGTTGTGAGTCTTTTTTCTTTTATATTTTTATGTCTTGCTGAAGACGGCCCTTAAAAATAGGGCCGAAATATATATTTTTATATAAAAATTATATATTTTTGTCTTGCTGAGGACCGCCCTTGAATATAGGGCCAAAATATTCATTCAAATTATCTCCACTGTCTTGCAAGAAGATTTCCCTATTGTTCTTCGTGCTTTTGTTGTTTGTCATGGTATCCAACATTAAATTTTATAAATTGAAATGGCTTTTACGATAAAATCATAATACCACGCAATGAAAATGGTTATGAAATAAAAAAAAAGTAAAAGAAGAAATTCAAGAAATATGCAGTTTATTCAGTGTGCAAGCTGTTTATGTTAAGGAAACGTGCCGACTGATAAGCTCTTGCTAGGAAAATGTAATAAAGTCATACCATTATTCAATTTTGAAGACTTCAAATGTGAGAAATACCTGCATTCAGTTCATGCTCCTGAAGATGAAGTTAGGTATTTCGCTCAATGGGTACCTGAAAATATACCTGGCACGGAAAAATGTATCAGATACGCAAAGACCTAAGCTTTTGCTCCTTCTATCAAAAGGAATAAGCAATAAACATCTTTAAGCTTAACATTTCCTTTATTATTAGGTCTGTTACCAGAATCAATCACTCAGCTAGTTTAAAATTAAACTATGATAGATGAAAATGTTGAAATAGATATATCTTTTTACTGCTATTAAAATCATTTTATGATACTCCGACACTACAAAATATCCTTTAGTCATATGTTTAGGGAATTTATTATTTAAGACTAATGCAGATTCTTCAACAACAACAACATCAAAAAGATCCGGAAGAGATAAGAAAGTATATGCACATAATAGAGTTGTCGTAGCAATGAATGCTGACAAGGACATATATTTGAACTGTGAAACAAGCACTAGTGGTAACGCTAATGGGAATGTATGTGTGTATTTTAATGACAGTGAGAAATTAGATTTCTTTGGAGTTCCCAAGCATTCAATATTGCTGGTGATGGATATGCGAGAGTGAGATCTCCAGAGATGTTAGTGCTCAAAGAGAATGCAAACCTGAAACTAATATTTGATGAAGATGGGCAGCTTCTTGCTCATTGTGTGGTTAACATGTTACCTGTTGAGAGACTCAATCACCATTGTTTTGGTATTCGCATTCAAATGAAAGCAACGAGAAGATGAAAGGCATACTGCAGCACCGATATCATAAACCATATCTTGTCTATATACCAAAACTGCCAACTATTTCAAAATAATGTGTAATAGACAATGAAATCGAAAGTAAAATAAAAAAGGCATTGGTAGATATTATCACCAAAGAATAAAAAGCCGAATTGATGAAAACAAAGTGCATTTTAACATTATTACTAGCATTGAAAATATACCAACAGATATGATCAATGATTATTCTACTGGTTACGAATTAAGAGACGAGAATACCTACACTATCAAGAGAGAACAGTATGAATTATGTTATGGAACAATTTCAAAACATCCAAAGTTGTTCAGTGATATTAATAATGTATAATAATGTATGTAACATATTTTTTATGTTAATATTCTACATGTTGTTAATTCAATAAAATATTTTATGCATTACTTTGTTGGAGTTCGGAAAATATACCTATTAAAAAGGATTATATAGTATTGGAATTGAAAACTAATACGATTCCTCAAATGCTAATTTCAATATCCTTAGTCCTGGTACTTGCTACAAAAGAAGTATTTTCAAAAGACATTATTCTATCATTTCACTCAAAGGACAGTCCTATCATCACTTAGAATAGACATTAAATTATTAATTTGACTTTATGCATACCCCAATACTAAGCAATACTTTTTAAAAAACATTATTCCGTCATTTCCCTCATTGTGCAGTCATATCATCACTTAGAATAGATATTACATTATTAATTTCGACTTTATACATACCTCAATACTAAGCAATACTTTTCAAAAAGACATTATTCTATCATTTCCCTTATAGAACTGTCATATCATCACTTAGAATAGACATTACTTTATTAATTTCGACTTCATACATACCCCCAATACTAAGCAATACTTTCCAAAAGACATTATTCCATCATTTACCTCATAGGGCTATCCTATCATCACTTAGAATTGATATTGCTTTATCAATTTCGACTTTATGCATACCCCAATACTAAGCAATACTTTTAAAAAGACATTATTCTATCATTTTCCTCATAGGGCTGTCACATCATCACTAAGTTAGGTTACATTAAGTTAGATTCATTTATGTTAGGTTACCAAGGACGACCCGAGTACCTGCAGCCAAACTATATCATCACTTTTTTAAATAACTTAATTTGTATTTAAAAAAGTATAGAATTTGACACATTTTCACTACCACATCTGCTGCTCTCTTTCATCTTCAGTAACAGATGGCAGCACACAAAAACTCAAACACAAGGGCATTATTCTAAGTGATGATATAACAGCCTATGAGAGAAATGATAGAATAATGTCTTTTGAAAAGTATTGCTGAGTAGTAGGGCATGCATAAAGCCAAAATTATAAAGTAATATCTATTCTAAGTGATGATATGACAGCCCTATGAGGGAAATGATAGAATAATGTCTTTTGAAAATTATTGCTTAGTAGTAGGGTATGAATAAAGCCAAAATTAATAAAGTAATATCTATTCTAAGTGATGATATGATAGCCCTATGAGGGAAATGATAGAATAGTGTCTTTTGAAAAGTATTTCTTAGTAGGGTATGCATAAAGTCGAAATTAATAAAGCAATAACTATTCTAAGTGATGATATGACAGCTCTAAGAGGAAATGATAGAATAATGTCTTTTTGAAAAGTGTTTCCTAGCATTGAGGTGTGCATAAAGTCAAAATTAATAATGTAATATCTATTCTAAGTGATGATATGACTGCCCTGTGAGGGAAATGATAGAATAAAGTCTTTAGGAAAAGTATTGCTTAGTATTGGTGTATGCATAAAGTCAAAAATTAATAAAGTAATGTCTATTCTAAGTGATGATATGATAGTTCTATGAGGTAAATGATGCCCAATATATTCTGTATCAATCACACCAAACATTATAATAACTGAAAAGAAATACACAGATATATTAATAGTGATAGCAGATATATTTTTAACAATTTCATATATTGTCGAAACGTCCTAGGAAATGGTGCTAAATGGAAACAAAAAAAAAACTAATCTATTTGAATCAAAATAACTGAAAACCCGAAGTTTCAACTTCATCCCTAAGCTGTTGCTGATTTATTGCAGGTATGCTAGTTTAACGACCCAGATACAGATCATATCCTTTGACTTACCTTTTCTCCTTCCCCAAGTCAAAACTTGAGGTCCACTTGACCCCTCCCAGGATTGCCTGGTTGTGTGTGTGTGTGTTTGTGTGTGTGTGCGTGTTTGTGTTGTGTGTGTGTGTGTGTGTGTGTGTGTGTGTGTGGTGTGTGTGTGTGTGTGTGTGTGTGTATGTGTCTAAGAAGGTAGACCATATTCTAACCAAAATGTCGAAGTATATTTTCTTCCTGAAATATATATTAAATCATGATTTCCGTTTACTCTCTACCAACGATTTCTATATAATTAAAAAAAATATTTCAAAAGATTTTTATTTTCAAAAATACAATAATAATAATAATAACATTGTTATCTCACTATTTTACATACTGATCATTGTCACTAATATATTTCACAGTTTCATTTAAAAGCTCTTGTAGTCTATGTGTGTCTGTAGTCATATTGTATACTGGCTCGAGATTATCCTTAATATATGTGTAAAGTTCAATGTAACGAAGAGGGAAAGACAAACTCGTGTGTTTGTAAGAAGGTACACCATATTCTAACCAAAATGTTGAAGTATTTTCTTCCTGAAATATAGATTAAATCATGATATCCATTAACTTTCTATTAACGTTTTCAATATAATTAAAAAAATAATTTTTTATTTACATATATACATTTTTATTAATATTTATAAAATTCAAAAACATGAACAGAATGCTTTAGCTTTTTTCTTATGGGTATTAGCAATCTGCTTCCTCTTATTCTCAATGGTATTCATTATCTCACAAATATGCTCATCCCACTCAAGGGCTAAACAATACCCCCTTGGCATTTCTACTGCAAGAGTGGGTACTCTTGGATTCATTTCAGTGCTGTTAGTATTTTCAAGTTCCATCAGAGTAGAAGTAGTCGTATGTTTCTATGAACAAAAAAAATCTTCATGAATGATGAAAATCTTCATGAATCAGGCACGTATTTGAATCATGAATAATATTTCTCATTGTTTCTTGTTTAGCTTGGTTTGTAAAACACAGTGAAAAGTGATATTAAACACTATTTTATCAGAAGTTACTATATATTAGTCAGAAGTTACTTTTTTGAGTCAAGACTAGGAATTCTTGATCGAAAGGCACTTATTCGAACGATAAATCGAATTTTTCTTCGTATCTTGTATAATTCTGTTGGAAAGCACATCGAAAAGTCAAATTAAGCACTATTTTATCAGCTATTCAGGTAGAAGGTTAATTTTTTTTAGTCAAGACTAGGAATTCTTTATTAAAAGGCACTTATTTGAATCATGAATCAAATTTTTCGTATCTTGTGTAATTTTCTTGCAAAACACAGTGAAAAGTTTTATGAAGCACTATCTTATGAACTAGTCAGGGAAAAGGCTCATTTCCTTGAGCCAAGATAAGGCAGTCCTAATTGAAAGGCACCATATTTGAATCATGAATCATATTTCAGAGGATCACTTAACCAACTCTATACATTAAATAATTAATTAAAATATATCTGCATAGTGTTTTTATCTCGTGAGACTAAGCTAATTATCTCTGAATGCAGACATAGAAATCGGTTTTACTCAGATCAAGAACTTGATGTAGTCGCCATAATTGACAAGTACCATAAGGTGAAGCCAGAGTATCACTTAACAAACTCTATACATTAGATAATTAATTAAAATATATCTGCATAGTATTTTATCTCACTGAGACGAAGCGAATTATCTCTGAATGCAGACATAGAAATCGGTTTTACGCAGATTAAGAACTTGAGTCTAGTCACCATAATTGACAAGTATCAAAAGGTGAAGCCAGAGTATCACTTAACAAACTCAATACATTTGATAATTAATTAAAATATGGCTCTCTAGTAGTTTTTCCTCACTAAGACTAAGCCAATTATCTCTAATTGCAGACAAAGAAATCTGTTTTACTTAGATCAGGAACTTGAGTTTGATCGCTATAATAGACGATGTATATTTACCAACATTTTCTGTAAGAAAAAACCAAGAAATTCCGTGCTAATTTCTAATGTTTGATCGAGGTGCTGTAATTTATTCAATATACATCAAACAATTTGTGTTTTAGTGTTGATTTCGAATATCTTTGGTTTATTTCGTTTAATTTAATCCATCAATAGGTATAGGAAAATAAGAATTATTGAAGCATAAATTTTGACCTCGTTCTATCTTTCTTAGCGTGAGATGTTTCTAACTGGTTTTGGAGCAAAATTTAGTTATAGGTTAATTCCCTTGCTAAGGATCAATTTTTCGCAAATGTCATGCCTAGTGTTAAAGTTGAAACGTGTTCAGTATATTATTAAGATATTAGAGAATAATGCTTATAAAGAAGGTTCAAATACAATTAATTATTAATTACATATATTTTCGTAAGTAGGTCAAAAGGATATCTTAATTAATTATTTAGAAATTATTTAATTATATAAAATAAACTAACATCGAAGAATTGGTTAACGCCATTTTGATTATCCATAATGTCAACTATATATTGTTCAATCATCAAATGAATTAAAACTGATACACCAGTCTCAGATGTACGCTATATTTATACAATCGAATTCAGTAGAAACTATATTAAAAATAGAATATCTGTCACAATGCAACTAACACTTTGGAAGAGATTATTCTTAGTGACTCCTTATTAGGAGCCGCGTTATATTATCGTCATAAGTTATTTCTAAATGTTCTGGCTGGAGTCCATTTGTCTTCCATATTTGGTGTACGCCCCGTGGTGTACGGTCTCTTACTACTGTCGTAGAAACTTTGAAAAGGGTTCATTCGATTGGAAATTGAGAGGGCTAGTGCCCTTTTTAATAGTCAAAAGTAATTAGAGGGCAACCAGTCCCCATCACGCCCATCATTTCCCAAGCACATTCAATGAAAATTTTGAGATAGCCATTTCGTTCAGCATAGTTGAAAGGTCTAGAAATTATATCTTTGAGGATGACAACTCTTTCCCCCAGCCCTTATTGCAAGGGTGGTAATGTCATTTTGCTAACAATAGTCCAAAGAGAATATTACAATGTCTTCAGGGAGGTAAGGACACCCAGATCCCAGGGGCGAGGGTTTTAAGTTGTGTACCAGGGCATATATGGTTCTTATGGGCGGTTGGTCTTATAGACTTCGGATCAGAGGGGCTTATTTGATTGGAAGTTGTAAGTTCTAGTACCCTTTTTAAGAGTCAAAAGTAATTGGTGGGCAACCACCCCCCCCTAGCTTATCATTCGCTAAGACACATCTGATCAAAGTTTTAAAAGATCGATTTTTTTTTCAGAATTGTTGAAAGATCAAGCAGCTATGTTTTTGGGAATGTCAACCTCCCCACAATCCTCAAAGAAATTCGTTCATTGTTTTTCATATAGAAAATGTTGCTGAAAAAGGTATATATTTTGAACTTTACTTTCCAAAAGATGAGGGGCATTCCGGTGAGCCAATCAGAAAATGTTGAATAGAGTGTTAAACTAAATCAAAACACGTTATATGTCTGCAGATTTTCAAAAAATCGTAACTCAGGAATGACTGACTATATTAATTTGGAATGGAATATCATGAATTTTGTTTCTTGAATTTTCAGAAAATCAAAGTGTGAATTTCAGACCAATTGTATTTTTATGATTTCACAAAGGATAAGGAAGATAAGAAAAATATTTGATATAAAAGAGCAATTCAACGAATCAATAAAAATCTTGAAGGACGGCCCCTAATCTCACACACCAAAGATTATCATAAGATGAGAATATTAAAATAGGACAAGATAGAAAATTAGAGAGTTAAAAGTTAAGAGAGCTAAAAAGAAATTATAACAACAATCTAAGACTAAATATTTTGACTTCACAAACGGAAAGTCTATCGACGGGGGGTGAGACTTAGCTAGAACCAACCTTTTAAAAACCGTGAGAAAAACATGAAAAAACAAAACTAATGAGAGCTATACAAGAAACACCTGAGCATTGAAAGATAAACTCAGACCTATCAGTTGTTTCAATTCAAGAAAATTTAGGACGGGGGAGGGGGGGTGGGGGCAAATTTACTGTTCAACAACCGGAGGGAAGGAGGGGAGTCTATTATTTTTTTCAATTTTTATTTGAAAATACCAAGCCAGTGTCTTGAGCAGTTACTTTTCAGGTGTGCAAGCCTATATTAAAGCAATTGCACTGCATGCAATTTATATTAACTGCCATGCTTATAGACTCAACTGTGTCTTGGGTGACTGCATTCAGAACTTTGGATAAAAGGCATCTTACTTCTCCATACCTCAAGAGTTGTAGCCTACTGTTTTATTGCGACGGGCAACACACTCTACCAACTGTTTTATAATACTCAGAAAGCCAGTGGCATTTCTATTCTTCAACAGGTGAAATGATCTACCATAAGATCGGCATACTGAAATAGATCGGTGAACAAAGTAATGAATAGATACGACTGTATTTTGTGCGTTTTATCAATTACTAGGATATGTAGCGACGAAGAATCTGCAGCTCAGGCCCTAAGACTCGCAACCAGACTTCATACATGTGAAAACACATCTAGCGGAATTTTTTTTTGTGCCACAATCTCTGTCTGAGCAGTTGTAGGAGGTAGACCTATTTATCTCTAGAGCTATTGATCTTATTGCAGCTACACATGATAAAATTATAGAAATACGAAATGACGAAGGTGTTGATAAAATCTTAGCCTAACTGAAGACCTTTAGGAAAATTTTCAGAAATTTGATTCTTCATGTAAAAGATCATAGCGTGCACAGCTAGTAGCTTCCTGCTTACGTAATTCTGTAACAATTTCAACTTTGGGAAAAGTAATCTTGATGAAGTGCTAGCTCAGAATGAACTGACGCCACTGCCAATACTATAATCAGTGCTACATTTATACAACTACCATTACTACTACTTTAACTACTAATTCTATTACAACTAATTGTAAGGCTAAGAGCATTGAGGTTGAAAATTTCAATAAGTATATGAACAAACAGGTTAGACAGAGGACATATCAGCAATGTCATGGAAATGGGAATTGTATTAAGTTGGAACTTATAAGACTTGGTGAGAGGGATGTTCAACTGACCAAATGGTAACACGTTAATATTACTACAACTACTAGGACTACTGCTAATACTATTAATAGTACTACTAGTAATACCAATACTACTGCTGTGACATGCTATTTCAACTTTGCCTGGTGAGATTTTCAGGGATTTTTGAGGGAGGAAGGTGAACTGAATCACAACACGCTATCTGTATGCAGGTTGTCAAAGGGTTGTAACTGCAATGCCTTAGGAACAGTTGGGTATGTGAGATTTTGAAACTAACATGGCTTGTTGTGGGGATATTGAACTAAACAAAAGGAAGTATTTACATCCTAATGCTACTGTTGAAATCACTCCAGTTTGTTTTCCGACCACAACTTTCTCTTCATATACCTTTTTTTAGGGCTCATTTTCGGTCGAGCCAATGATTTTTTTTTACTCCTTTTTGCTTGAAAGCAGAAAAACATGTGTTTTGTGGAAATTTTTAAGCATTTTTGGGTGAAGAAGTTTTTCAAGTTGCTTTTGTGCATTGGGATACCCTTTACCCAAGGAATTGCAGACATAAGCTCCAAGATATTTGATTTTTGTTTAGTGAACCAGTATTGTTTTTTTTAACTCTTGTTTGAACTTGAAAGCTTCTGGTGGCCTAAGTACGTCCAACTATAAGTCCCCAGCCAATCAAATAAAAATATTAATTTGACCCTTTTTAGGCCCCATTTATGGGTTCCCTTGCTCTGAAACGAAAAATTTTCCTCTTTATTCAGATATTCTTGGTCTAAGAGCCTACACAAGTAAATTTAAAATCAATATATTCTACTCCTGGTGCTAAACTTGGTATCCCTTTATCTTCTAAAAAAACACCTAAAAGTATTAACTCGATCCATCCAAGCCGTCTCCAATGTATTGTAGATATTTTATTTCAATAAAACAGGTACAAATAGTGATTTCTGATCAATCTTTTTGCTTCAGCATGTTTAAGATTGCAAGCACCCCTCAAAAAATTATTTTTTTTTACGAAATTTTCTGTGATAGCGATAACAAATAAAAAAAAATATTGTTCTGGATACATTATCGTGACAGATAAAAGAAACTTTTTCACTTCTTGTACCATACTTTGAATATTAATTCCATCTGACGAAGTGATGACATATTTATATTGATGTTACTCACAATATTAACGGATGTGTGGTGTTCCGGGATGCTAATTTTGTAGTAAGATGAAAAGGGATAATTTATAAGTCCAATATTATTGTACACTGATACAGGCTGAACTATCCATTCAGGTCCTGGAACTGAATACACACTTTGAAAAACAGCAGGTTCAAGTTTTAGGTCATCACCAAAGTCGAAAAGTTTAGAGCCACTATGCTCTATCGAACTCATATAGATCTTTCCATCACTTGAAACATTGTTCAATGTGGCTTGAACACTTTCAATCCAAATATTGCCTTTTTTGTTTTCAAAGACAGGAAACACTGCATATCGCCTTGTTCTGAGGAGTTGAAACTCATAAGGAAAATCCATCTCATTTAAACCACTTTAATTTCCCCTTCATTCATGATTTGTGTCATTCCCAGCTCATTCTTCAAACATTAAGGACTGATCTAAATTTTTCTGGAGATGATAGAGGTGAAAAGGGCAGAATTTTCGAAAAAAACTCAGTGCTCTGTCGAACATGTGCTACAATATGTATTAGGCTAGACAAACTGGAGTAAAGTTGTTTTCCTGTAGAAAAAAGGATTAGCATTGCGTTACTATTTATGGAGTCAGGTGAGTCATAAATGAAAGCCCTGGGGTGCGGTTTGGCTTCAAAATGTCGGTGTAACATTTCCTTACGTTCTTTGAATCTGTCAATAGTCAATTGTATATCAGAAATCTCAGATGTTACTTCGGCCACTTTTTCTGTAAAGTCTACTTTCATATTGATTAGTGTTATCAATGAATCTAGTTCTGGTATGTTTTGGGCTCCTAGCTGGCCAGAAGCTTGGAAAACAACTGACTTCAGGCGAGAAATTACCTGACGAGCTTCAAGACGTTTTAATCTATTGTTGATATCACTAGTTACAAATGTGTTAGGAGAATAAGCTTTTATCAAATCAAAACTTGAATGCCAAGGTCTATTTGATTTCTTATCTCAGCCTTACTAATATCATTGACAAAAAGTTTGATTTGATTGCTTAGTTTCTTTGTTTTGTTATAATTTTCTTCAATAAATGAGAAATAATCTTCAAATGCTACGTCAAGATTATTTGAATATGGCCTTGTTTCATCAAAAATAAACTTATGAGCGGAATTAAGAAGGTTTTTAAATCCAGTTTTAGCTCCCTTATGATTTTTATAGCCAGTATCAAAGACTGGTAAAGCAATATTCACAATATTAGTTATGATATGAACAGCCTCAACATACAGCTGTTGTTTTTTTGTCTGTCTATTACCTTGTTCTAGATGACTTTTTGACTCTTTAAAAAGCATACCTCTGAACTTGTCAGTAATATGTTTTAGGCTCCCAGTATCGAATTTTCGTATCTGGTTTTGAACTGAAATTAAGCTTTTCTTGTGTTTCTCCAAATTTTCTCTCAAAGACTCCTGAGTATTTTTAGTAGCCTGCATAAATTCTTCTGCTAGATTCAATTCTGTTTCTAAAAGTTTCTTTAAGTTTTTACGTCTTAAATTTGAAAACACGTTCTTCTGCTTGGTTGCATTATCTAACATATCTTCAATAAAATTGGTAATATTTTGGATCGATCTTTCGCCTCTATGTCTTCCTTCTTCTTTTTCTTTTAGACTAAAGGAATTTATTTCTTTAAATATAGAAAAAAGGATACTTTCAGTAATGGTCAAAAATTCAGTTTGACTTGGAGTTTTATTTTCACTCCCATCTTTTCCGCTCTCCCCTATTTCCCCAATTTCACCGTCCTTTTCTCTTCCAATTACTCTTCCCAATTTTCCGTCAGGAAAATTTAAACTGCTACTAATTCTTTTTCCTCCGATAACATTAATCCTCGAAACTTCACCTGATTTATGATGTTCTTCAGTTTCATAGATATGGTTCTCATATTGCTCCCAAGATCGAAAATATTTTACCTCAAAGACTTTAATCCGTCCCCCCTTTGCCACCAGGACCTCCACGACCACCGTTACCACCTTTGCCTCCTTTGCCACCCTGAGCTAACAAAGTAAAATGTTTTCTAAATGAGACGGGAACATCTAGCGTTAGCCTTCCAGGACCACCTCCATTCCCTCCAGCTGCACCAAAATCACCAGGAGCACCTTTATTGCCTGGCTGGCTACCGGAAGATTTGTACTCAAATTTTGTGTCAAACGATATGTGGTTGCGATATGTCACAATAACTTCTTTCAGATGTTCCCTAAGTTTTGGTGCAATACATGCAAGATTATTAAAAATTAAGGGTATATAGCAAATCCACATTTTTTCTTTATTGATGTGCACTTGTTGCATTTTTTCATTTGTTATTTGTAACTTGTAATTTTCTAAAGCATCATAGTAAGATATATCACGCCAAGTATTAAAAATTGGACTTATTAAAGTCCCATTCTTTCCATCTGCTCCCTGGGAACCAGCAACACCATCTCCTCCTTCACCACCACCTCCTCCATTTGCTTCAACTTTTAATGCACCACCCCTGACTGCAAAATGTACCTTTATTGAAACAACTCCTCCGCTATGACCAGTTTGTCCCAATTTTTCCAGGTTTTGACTTTAGTGGGGCGTGTGGTTCGGTTAAACAGATAATAGAATCCTTATCATGGATATTCAGATAAACAGCTTCAATTGATAGCACCCTGAGTGATGTACGAGAATAGCCATAGACTTTCACGTTGTAGCAAATCAACTGAAGTTCTTCTATATGAGAGGCAAGAGTTGACAAAATTAATGGTAAATCACATAGCTGATCAAATATTCTGGTTGTTTTGCCAATGGAAATGTTCTTTGGGAATATGCTGCTAAAATCAAATTCTGTTTCAAGTAGATTTGTTCGCTTAGAAAATTCTTGTCTGTCTAGGCTACGACGGAACAACGATTCTATATATTCAATCATTTCTTGTCCTTTTTGTGAAATGCAATTCATATTAGAAGGGGAAAATAATGAAGTAAAACCAAAGTGCTTCTTTTTCACAATTCTTTTTCTAAGGTTTGTAAAAGTTTCTTTTGCATCATTCAAATCCTTTGTTGAGTTCACCAGCTTAATGATGTCAATACCTTCTCGTAAAAAACTTCTGCATCATCACGTTCCATATACGCAAATGACATTCGTTGCTCAGAACACATAAAAATGTTTCGTCTTTTTCTCTGTCAAGTGAATCTAACAAGCTGTAAACCCTTTCTGAAATTTCTGCTGGTAGACACTTCATCAGCTCTCGTGAGCCAAATAGTCTGCCAGAAAAATAACTTTCCAAACAATAATGCTCCTGTGCGCGTAAATATCTGCAAATTGAAAGGAGTTTTGCCAGCCCTGATGAATCTCGCTTAATGTGACATTGAAATTAAAAAATATCATTTTTTCCATTGACTCAGTTAATCGAGTGTCAACTATATTCCATTCAGCAATAACAGTTTTTGTTTGCCTTTCATTTTTTACTTTCTTCTAATAGGACTCTTAATGTATTCTTGTTTTCTTCTATTGAAAAACAAACGGCTTCAACAAGAGCTTCATTCTTTTTGGTTCTTTCGATTTCAGTCAGATGTTTATGAATAAGTACTTCATACCTGGTTAAATTTTGTTTTATGTTAACAGTAAACAAAGCGTCTAATAAGTCATTATCAAGAAACTTAGCTTCTGTATTTATCTTTTCTAGTATGATTTCATACAGGTTGGTCAAAACATTTGGTGTAATAGTTGTTCCGGCTAAGATTTTAACTTCATATTGCTCATTTAAAATTAAGGATATTACTTTAGTTAGACTCTGTCTGAAACGATCTGATCCCTTCCCTCTAATATTTACATATTTCAAATGCTCATCTTCTTCCGGCAAATACAAGTAAGGAAATCCAATAACTTGAACTGACTTAAAACAATCTTTTAATTTCTTGCGTATAAAATCTCTCTTTTGTGGCAGACTCGGATTCAGATTCAAACTCTTCTTCTAACAGTTCGTCAGTAAGTTCTCGTCACTTTCATCACCTTGCATTTTATTCACCACTACAATCAACCTCCCCCCCTTGAAGTCAGTACAAAGTGATCCACTATTATCGTGAATTCTATTTGCCAAGTTGAGATAGCGATCTAATTTGTTAAGCTCTTCATCTGAACGTAGGGAGTCAGTTGTTACCCACATTATAACATTTGAAAATAGTAAAGGGGGGATTGTAGAAACAAAGTCAATGCTGTCACCTCTTACCCCCATTCCTTCACTATCGGTGAACACCAATGGAAAAGGTTTGCCACTATCAGTAAAGTTATTTTGTAATGCATAATTTACTGCTGGAATATACTCATTGTTTGGAATTACTGGTGATATATCAATTCCAAGCGTTGTTGTCTTTGTACTTCTCCTTCCCTGACGAAACATTTCATCATTACCCGATAACAAGGAAACGATAGTGGATTTTCCAGATCCTCGGAGTCCCAGAATAGCAACAAGCACTTGTTGTTTTGAAAATCTGCCTAACTCTTCTAGCCTGGCTTTACCATTCTCATGGAGCTTTCCAAACGTCATATCTTTTGTCACATTACCCATTCCAATTTTTCGAACCAGAATTTCTTTTGGGTAGAAACTTTTTACCTTTAAAACACCGTCAAAGTGTTACTTAATTGGAATATCCAAGTACCGTTATTGCAGCTTAAGTATAAAAGTGATTGGCTTTTAGAGGTATTGTCTAAGCTTACTTTAAAAGCTTCAGATTTTCTTGTGCACGAAGATTTTAATAGGAAGATATTTGAAATGCTTTTTCACTACGTATTCGGCTGAAGAATTGTTGTAAAGATGTAACTGCTGCTGCCGTCTTGATCGTTTTACCTGTAATAAAAGAAATTAATTATGGGTCATGTCACGTATGGGGTCAAAGAGGTCTTAAGAAAGGATTTAAAGGAAATTAACAGTAGCTTTGAATACATGGGAAGCATTACTTGTAATCATACGCAACGACCCAATGGCTTCCCAGGGCTTCCCAGAGTGCAAGGCCGCACACAGGATTTTTTTCAGGGGGGGGGGGTACTCAAAGATTTTTTTTTGGGGGGGGGGGCTTACACAAAAAAATCAAAAAAATGCATAAAAAATTCGTTTATATCCATTTTTGTTACGTTTTTACGTGTCAGAACAAACATTTCCGGTGGGGGGGGGGGGGGTTCAAACCCCCTAACCCCCTGGATACGGCCTTGCAGGAATGTATTCTGGAAACGACACGGATTAACAAATAAATTAAAACACACTATATGCACCTAAATTTTTCAAATTATTCACAATATTTTTGCAACGGCTAAATGAATCTAGTTGTAACTCTAAGGAGGGGTTGGAGATCGAGGAGGGGTTTTATCATAAAGTTTAACTAGGGAGGGGAGCGGGATAAATTGAAAGATATTAATCGTATCTAGCTCACTGAATATCCATATCTGAAATATTTTTCGGGACACCTTAAGGGAAGGAGTTGGAATTTTAAGTTACTGTTGAAAAAAAAGATGGATGGAGGTTGGGGCAAGGGGAATTTCAATTTAGTTGTGGGTGAAAAGGGTTGGGAATGAACAATTACTGTGTCTAATCCAGACAAAAATAACGTTTTAGAACTGAAAGCTCCAATCTAGATAAAAAATAATATTTTAGAACTGAAAGACTTATAATCAATTCATGTCTATTTGAGAGACAAACCAAAAGGCACTAAGTGCGGCCAGTTTGTCAAAAAGGTTTATCGTAAATGTTTTAGGAAAGGCTAAGGGCTTTAAACGGAAAACTTCACAGAATGAGACTTGACAGTTATGTCTTTGCTGAGCGGGCTGATCAAATTGAAAGACAATATCTGCACTCATGTTATCAAGCTACCATTTCATTATCAAGAAGGAAAAATGGGCCTTACAATTTCAAATTAAAAGCTCTACTACCCTTTTTTAGTTTCGAAAGTGATTAGAGGGACCCCTGTCCCCTTCTATTGCCATTACCCTATTTGATAGCTCCCCACAACGCCCGCAGATTTCTGATCTAAATTTAGATATTACCATTTTGTTTAGCAATAATTGACAAGTTCAATAAAAATGCATCAGGTCAACTATTACTAACAATGTTGACCATTGCTTATGCACAGGGTTATAATGGAAAATCTGTTCCTCCTGGGTGTAGTAGCGCCAATTCACGAAACTTTAGGAGCAGGATGAGGATGGTTTTCTATTTTTTCAATGAAGATACAAAAAAAAAACAAAACAGAAGCAACATTGAGCAAAAATAATTAAAACAGGGTACAGTGGCGACTTCTCTGCTAAGAAACATCGTTCACTTCATCTATCCAAGTCCAGTTTCTTAGCCTCTTCTTTTTGATGCCATGAGGATGAGATCAATGAGTCTGTCATTTTCCATTATCGATCAAAGATAATCCTTCACGCGCCCTAGTGCCGAGAAGAATAGTTCATTGCTGGGATTGATCACAGGCAAAATAACAACTAGTTTATCAGTTTTAGCTTTACAGAATATAAGCAATTGGGACGTCAGACAAAATTTCAATAGATCGGAAAGGATCCTGTTTTGAAGTCACATCATGAAAAATCCAACTTTGCAAGAAAAAGCTGGAATTCTAGGGCATAGTGATCAGCACTGAGAATCTTTTGACAATGACACATTACCCTTTCAAGTTTCAAAATTTGAGAAAATTAGAGCTTGAAGGGTCAAAGGCAGATAAAAGGTTGAGCGAAGACATATTTTTGATGAAACATCGGCTCATCTTGCTCGTAAAATACTGTATCAGCTTGACTCACAAAAATTTACCAGTGTCTGACTAATGTTTTACTGGCTGACTGATGTTGCATTTATCGATTGTTGAATTTAAAAGAAAGTCTTTCAGAAGAGTGGAAATGGCTTGACTTCTCTTGCTCCTATCGTCTCAAGTCGAGAATTTTGATATGTTTTTGCTTAAGTTCTTCCATTTGTTATCATCTCTCAGCTTTTGGAGAAATCATTTATCGTATGTACCAGAATCATTTCAAATGCCTTATAAATTAGCAAACTTTCTGTTAGAAGTTGCTCTGGTAAGCAACAATAATAAAAAATACTTTTATATTATGTACAAAAGTTAAGACAAAAGAGATGATCTTTTGCAATATTTCTTTTGCTTCACATACTGTCTTGCCGGCAGAGCTCTCAGAGACTATGGCTAGCACAGTAACAATACATTAAAATCTAGCATTCACCTTGGAAATAGAGCGGACTGCGAAAAACTATTGAGTTTAAACGGTCCTCTCAAGCTTCAAGACTTTTTCCCACTAGTATCCTGGCGTTTCACGATTATTGAATGTCGAGTGTGGCTTTTCGGTATAGATACGTAAAGTCTTTACACTGCAGAAAAAAAAAATCTGAAAATTACCTTAATTTTTCAGGCAGTCAAAACCAAGTCTAATCTGTGGACGTGACGCGGTACATAAACTGCATGATGCACCTTCCCCCTAAGCTTTGCTGGAACTCTATTAAATTTCCAACTCATAACAGATGTGTTGACATAGCAGTGAGAAGCACCATCTCAAACCTACACCAAGCTTTGCTATAGTTTCACAAATCGAGGTGGATCAACTTTTAGTGTCTCATTTTTGTATGTAATAGCAGCCTATTGGTCGCTCCACTACTTTCCCGCTTGATATATACCTGAGTAGGAACGCTAATCGTTCTTTTCTAGGAGCATCTTGTGTTTTTATGACAAGAATAGCATATTTATTAGCTGATTTTACTTCTGAAATAATGTCTTCTAGCAAGGCATTTCCTATTAGTGTGTAGCTTCGTCCTTTTGGTACTGATGACAGCAACAGTCAATACAGTCAATTGGCCTTCAGCTTTTTTGTTGCGTTTAGAAATTTTTCCATCAGTTCAACGAAACTATGCCGGTTTGCGGATGTTTCTGATTTGTCATGACCCCCTAAAGCATGACCCATGCGGCTGAGAAATCAAATAGATCGAATAATGTGCTTCACAGTATTTCTGTTTTCATGAAGCTTTTGAGGTTTGGACCGACTTAAGCTATTCCACTATAGATCTCAGTATATCAGCAATAATTATCTGAAATTCTGCCCATGATTACAAACAATGCCTATGTATTTAGCTACCATCATGTTGCTTCTATAGAGGAGAACTCTTTCCACTTGTAAAATTATGTCTTGATGAAAATCATTTTTATATCACTCTCTCCAGCTCTTAGAGCCCCACTAGAAAAATTACGGCAAGCAAAACAAAGCACGGAATTCAAGCTATTCGGGTATTCATTCATTTGTAAGTTTTAAAGTAATCTGCACTGTATTTCCTTCCGTTAGAAGTAGAAGCCGGATATCTCTCAAAGAATAGGTTGAGCTGGCTGGTTTTGCGTCTTGAATATATCTAAGAGAGGCTGTTGACTCCTACTGCAACAGAAACCTGCAACGGGTTCGGGTATGCAGACCATACTTTCATGTTGACCGGGGTCATTTATTGTTTGGCATATTGTCAAAGGGGGGGGGGGGTTAATTCTTGTTCACTGGCCCGACACCTTGAGTACTGACATTGTTGTCAGTTTTTGCAGTGAAATTTCATCATTTTGCTTCCGGATTTTTGCCATGAAAAATTCCAAGGATTATGGTCAGCTCTTACTCATTGTTTCATTACGAGTTCAAAAGCACAATAAAGATAAACTGACCAGCTTACGTCTAGTTTTTGACTGAACCCTAGTAAGAGATCGTGAAAAGTAACAAAGTGGAAAGGAATGGTTTTACGCATTTCAAAACAAGTTTATATCCCATCAGTATAATTAGGTTAGTACCAAGATGGAGACAAAAGGGACAAAGTGAGATTTCCAAACAAAGTCATTGAAAAGTGACAGTGCTATTTAATGGCTCTGAAAAAAACAAAGGACATGGGTAAGCAACACAAACGACCAGTCAGCCAGTCTCGCCAATTCAATATAGCATATAGCTAAATACAAAACATTTATTATTTACAAGTAACAAGATCTTTTTCTGAATCCAGGGGGCATGCCCCCCCCCCTCCGATTAGTGCCGATGCCTTGATTTTCTACTGGCAAAAAAATTTCAGAGGTCACACTCTGGGGAAAGAGAACCAAACATTTTCTAGGGATAGGGAGTATACCAGAAGGCTTGAAAATGGGCCAAATTACGTTTTGTTTCTGATTATTTTGTATTTTGAGCAAATTTATAAGAAATGTTTGCTATGTCAAGATTTTCAGACATTCCAATTCGTAAATCTGGAAACGTGGCACTTTCCCAAGGAAATCAAAAGAAGCTATATACACTTGAATTTTAAGATCATTTTTTTTGGTAGGATTTCTTTAAGAGAACGAACCAGCATGTCTGCAATGCCTTTGAAAAATACAAAAGAATGGAATTCAACTGTCCAGGTTCTACAAGAAGGAGTAAGGGGGGGGGAGCCTTCTTTCTAAAATAAGAAACTGTTTAAAAACTAGACTCGGAGATCTCTCTAAATACAAATTCTACCCTGACCTTGCTTTTCCGACTTTCATTTGTTTAGACCCCTTAAAGAGCCATTACAAGGAATTTTTTTAATCCAGTGAAGAAGTTAAAAATCAGGTGCAAAAGTGGCTTTGAAATCAGTCTAAAAAAAAGATGTCAATATCACATAAATTGAAGCAATGACATGGTAAATGCATAAATGTTGCTGAGGACTGTGTGAAAAATAGTCAAAGTTTTGAATTCCTTAAAAAGTGACTTTGAATTCTAAAGTTTTGAATTCAAATTCATTTATGAATTCTGAAACATAGATAATATTAATTCAACTTTAAACACAGTATTGAAAAAATAGTCTTAAAGAAGTGTTAAAAAAATAAAATTAAAGAGAATATTTATTCCTGTTGGAAAAACTAAACTTATTCCAAGATTTTATTGAGCCTTACAAAAACGAATAATGTACATAGATTTTGTTAAGTTTCATTTGAATATTTGATACTGTGTCAAAAGGCATTGCTTTGTTCTGAGAAACAAAGCTTATATGAGAAATTGCACAGGAGGGTAGTTCAAGAAGAACCTTGAATTTAGTGATTTCACTAAAGTCACTATTTCCCGTAAATCAGGGAGGCCGAATCGCAATATTAGATGCCGGTTATGGAACCACGGAGGGAAGCACAGAAAGTACCGAGAAAAATTAAAATAACAAGTCCGCAGATACTCGAGACCTTTAGGCTTCAGAACTGAAAGTAAACCAGATAAAAAGAGAATAGAAAGATCATAAAAAGAAAAATACAATTTCCCAAGACTTTTCTATTGTACCTAATTCTATTTGCAACAACTTTGGAATATCCAATCTGAATTTTTTCTCAGCATTAGAAACTGTCACAGCCCGAACTGTTTTGAGATTATTAGTAATGTGACAACCAAACCACCGAAAAGAAGACACAAAAGGAATAGAGGAAAAACCACATTTAAGAGGGAGACTTGCGCTCGAATTAAACGAAATATATTCGCACTTATCAACGTTCAGCATAAGCCCAATCCGTCTGAACTGGTCTGAGATCCAGCTGACATAATATGAGAGCCCAAACCTAGAACGACTGACAAGGAGAGCATCGTCCGCATAATCTAGATACGAGACATCAATTCCATCAGAAATGAAATTCGAAGGCAAAGATGAAAGCATAGGAGAAATACATAACTTAAAAATAGTTGGAGAAAGTACACCACCTTGACGGATCCACGCCGAAGAAAGATCTTTGAATCAGAAACTACTCAATTAGATTTTACCCGAATAAAAAAGGCAGAATACCAGTAGGAACCTATCATGAGTTATGAGATACACTGCGTGCTGCCATCTACAATTTAGTTTAATCCTGACGTGGCTCCATATATGGGCATAGACTCCCTAGGGGAAATGGATTTCCGAGAAATTGATTTGTTGGAGCTCGTCCAGGAGAATTGTCTCCGGTCGAAGTTTATTAATGTCTAATGGATGATGTCAAGGTCGATTTATTTGTTGTTTTCAGGTTGTTGTTTGGCCAGGTGTAATGAAACGAGGGGTGATTTACAAAATCGCTTAGGGAATGTATTGATCTAGGGGAAGTGAATTTCTGAGAGAACTTGATTTACATAATCGGTGGGGAGAATGTTATGATCCAGGAATGGGAAACAGGAAGTACATGCCTCCTTCTAAACCAATCAGAGAGTCGGTTATATCTCCTTCTAAACCAATCAGAGAGTCGTTACATATGGTTTCCCCCATTACATCGCAATTCGCCCTTGAGATTTCATATATAACGGACATGCGTTGTGATTAAACATTCAGAAAGTTCTGTGACACAAAGGATATAACAATGAATATTATTGATGAGCTAGAAGTCTGGCTACATTGATTTACAGTGTGAGTTCTGTTTAGTATATTTTCATTCTTTATTTTCAAATAAAATTATTTTCCTTGGTCACCCTCCAGTATATTCAGGTAAATCCTCCCCCCTCCCGCTCTAATACAAACTCCACCATGCTATCTTATAGTCGTTAGAAGACTATAAAATATGCTCTTTTTAACCATGTAAACCCCCAACTCTTTACGACTTTAATTCTTGCAATAGAAATAATTCTCTTTTTTCGATAAAATTCTTGCTTTCTATATTTCTATCTGAAGTGACAGTCCTTAGCTATTAATATACCGTTTCCATTTAAACCCGTCACTAACTTGACAAAACATTTCCGCAAGGTTATAATTAGCTGACATCCCACACGATTGCACTTCCTGCATGTTTACGATAGCGGTCTAGCCAAAAGGTTTCACAGATCCAAAGAATTGTTTTTCCCGTCAAAATAAAACAGTTTCAAGCAAAATGAGATTGCAATAATTAAGCTAGGTCTACACAACCTGTACGGAAGAATGAAATGCTTTCTAGACAAATTAATGCTAACAAATATTTTTAGGACATTATGTAAAAAGGGGGAAGGGGCCTTGCCTCAATTCTATCGCCATTATTGTAAAGTGAAGAAACAAAACTGTTTCTTCGCGTTAGGCAGTAAGAGGGTCGGGGATTTCTAAGAAAAATATAGCTTTATTATGTGTAAATTGAATACCATTTACATCTAAGATCGTAAATTTAGGCCTAAAAAGCTGCTGGGTTCACAATATTTTTTCTATTTTAAAGCCTATAGACGGGAACATTAAAAAAAAAAAAATTCAAAATGGTAAAAAAAAACATTGATTTCTATCCTAAGACTACAACTTTTATTTCTCTCACAAGTTGTACAATAAAAAACGTATGATTTCCAAGCATAGTATATAGCTCGTAAATTTTAATTTTTGCTTTGTTGAAAAGGGGGGGGGGGTGCGAGTGGGGACTTCTTTGTGATAAATGCCTTCTAGACAAAATTATGGCTAGGTTAGGGGTTGGGGTGGGGGGAGGGTACTAATTTTTGTTTATTCTGTGAAAAGGGGGAAAATTATTTCGATACTTACTTTTTTCTCTTCTTTTAAGGTCAATTATGAAGAATGTATTGTCCCCCCCCCCACCTAAGAGAGCAAGAGAGGATGAGGCAGCCCCATCAGTGCCAGCCCCCATGCAGTCTGGCCAAGCTACATCCTTAACGCAAGCCCCTGACCATCGAGCTGTCGCTCAACCTTATTTCTCCTGTCAGAAAGTTAAAAGGACATTGGACGGTTTCACACATGATGGCAAGCCCCAGTGCTCCAGCCCCTCAAGCCCGTGACATCGCTGCCCCACCTACACAAGGTCAGGAGGTTGCCCTCCAACATGTTTCGCCAGCGGCTTCAGGCACTCAATTGCAGCTGAGATACAGAAATGTGAGCATTTTTTACCTAACTCATAGAAATATGCGAAAAACAACAACAAACCCATTTTTCATCGTGCTCTAAAAGTGGTGTGTGTGTGTCTCAGAGATATTAAAATATTAACCCACCGCCCCAACCATTGTTTTAAATTTCTCTGCTCCCCCCCTCCCATCAGAGATATCTGATGGGAATTATATATCAGAGATATATAATGTAATTTCTTTTTTGCTTATCAAAGAAAGCCACTCTTTTTTTCTAATCTTTCCTATTTTCTCAGGCCTACTGTAGACATAAACTTCGCTATCTCTTCGCTATCTCATAATAATATTTTTCGTTAATTTCTAGTGTTGTCAATTACTGATCATAGATTGACTAGATTATTTTAAGTCAAAGCAGAATGCTATTTTTCGCCATTGAATATTATAGTTTTAAGGATTCGGTCTTCCAACAATCGACTCATTTCATCAGTCGGTCAGTCAGTCAGTCAGTCAGTCACTCAGTCAAAGCCTGTCAAAGATATTAAAAGAAAAATTGCTCCCCCTTTTTAAATCAGGTCAATTATCGTATACAGGGGAGAGGGTTGCCGGAAAGCGCCGAGGGAAGCGCTGCGAGAAGCGCTGCGGGAAGTGCCACGGGGCCCGCTGGGCCGGGTCGGAAGGGGGGCATTAATTAGTGAAAATTGTGGGGGGGGTTGTTTGAACAAAATCAAAACCTTCTATGTCATCCTTTTGATTTTCATTAAGTTGGAACTTTCAGAATATATATATAGAGTAGAGAGAAGTAAATGCTACTGCTAAGCAGCACGTTTTTTTAAATAATAATAATCCAATTTTTTTTAAAAAACAGTAGGGGTGATTTAGACACTTTGAAAATAAGCTATTGTTCATTTATAGGTTGTTCTAGTTCCATACTCGCCATCTCCCCCTTGCTCGTCAGTTGGAGAAAGAGAGGACGCGCCTATGGGGCTCTACAACAATGAAATATCTCAGCAGGTCAGCGTTAATTCACTTGAATTTATTCCTGATAACATTTATGACTTTTTAAGTGATTTTTTTAAAATGTTGATGATAGCACAGTTGGGCAAGATTTGGGAGACTTGAGTCCAAACACACTACAAATTTTAGAAGATTTTTCCAATGAGTTATTCCCATAGCCCTATTATTGAACAATGTGGGGGAGGGGATGGTGATAATAATATACAAGAGGATGGGGTGGGGGTGGGGGAGGGGGGGTTGATAATATACAAGAGGTGGGGGATGGGGGGTAATATTCAATTTTTGACATTTCCCGAATTTCAGCTGTCAAACACAATTTTAAATACAATAGTTTTCTACACTGCAACCTTTGGAGACCCATTTAATTCGCTTTTGTGTGGTAATTTTGTGTTTGACCCGGTAGAAATTGTTCATGACTATGTAGATAGAATTCGTGCACTGCTAGAGAATCAAATTCAGTTGTGGGGAGGGTGAGGGATTCAATTAAGGTTTCTATTGTTTTAAAGATGTTTTATTTAAATGAGGGAAAAAGTGAAGTTTACCATAATTATGTACACACACTGAGATGCGAGTGATCTATCCAAATTTAGAGAATTTTGAAGGCGTTTTTTCGAGTGGGTAGGTCATATTATTACGCATCTCGAGAATTATAACGTAAATGGGAGCAGGGTCTGTAGTTCTTTATGTTGAAAAATTTAAGCGTTAATATTTGTAAATTTAAGAAGGATTTTATTTTAAGAGGGGGGCATGGGGAGGGGGGCAATAGTTTTAAAATATAATCCTGATTTAGAAGGATGTCAAGGTGTCAAGCGGATCTGTTTTGAAACAGCTCAAAAATGTTTCAAGTACGCTTTCCTCATATCAGCATTCGAGCCTCTACGAAATGACGCTACCAAGACGAATTTAGATCACTGGGCTTTACATGGGAAGGAGGGGTCCGATTTTCCCATTGTAGATTTCACTTGTTTAGATGGAAAATACCCAGTAACGCTCAGGTCTATTGATATTTTTGAAAGGGCCAATGCCCATTTAAATATCGGCGTTACTAGGGTTCAGTATGAAACTGAATTTGAAGATGGGGTTCGTTCTAAAAAGAAGGGGGTGGTGTTCCCAGAAAGGGGTCCGTCGATTGAATTGGTTCAAACACTGGGTTTGGCTTTTGTACACACCACCATCTAGTGACCTAGCCAATTTAATTGGCCATTTCAATCCAATTACAGACATTAGTAGAGTTCTGGGGGAGGGTAAGACTATGGGGGTAGGTTTCTGCGGTCTGAAATGCCTGTTTCGACTTTGGACAGAATTAAAGTTAAAAAAAATCATATGAAGCACTGTAGATGGGCATGGTTACCAGTCAGTGGAAACGGTTTCAGGGGATAGGGCCATTTTACGCTTTAAAAATTTTCAAAACACCCTCCTCCAGAGCAACAAAATCTCATTGGATTGTGAAGCGAAGCTGGTGGAAGTGAACGATCCTCGATTTCCAAACCAAATCAAAGAACATCAAGCTATTGCAGTGTCCTACGCCCACGCGCAAAGAGACAATTCTAACACCATGCAGTTGTTAGAAATAGTAGAAACACTGGACGAGGGAGAGTTCATGATCAAGGCACTGACTAAATTAATTGTCACCACTAATGGCGCTATTTCTCGTTTGAAAAATACGCATTACCCTATGGTGTTGTCTGCAGAGGATCGTCTCGCGATTAAAAATCAAAAAATATGTTGGGTTTGTAAGGGGGAGTTTGAAGAGGGGGATAAGGGGAAAGGGACTAGAGGGAAAAGAGGGGGGAAGGGGAAAGTAAGAGACCACAATCACTTGTGGCAGGAAATATCCTCTGGGGATAGTAATTTTAGAGGGGTAGCGCATCAATCGTGTAACATAAGCGTTAGCCAACAGTTTTTTATTCCAGTTTTTATTCACAATTCAAATTATGATTTAAAATGTATTTTACCGGCACTGGCACGTATGCACAGGGAGGGAGGGGGAGTAGATAGTCCATGGGTAAATAATTAATTTACCTCTAACATCATTCCCAAATCGGCCGAGAAGCTAGTGATTCTCGAGTTGAAATGGCAGGTAGTAAATAATGGGCATATGTGCTGGAATAAAATCAGGTTTTTACATTCCTTTAGTTTTTTTTCCCCAGGCATTGAGTCAATTGATTCAAGTGCAGAAAAGCGACAATTTTGATAGCTTTCCTTTGCTTAAACAGCACTTTCCAGACAGTGAAATGTATGACCTATTGACCTGTAAAGGTTATACACATAACGACTATTACTGTTCTGGTGCTTGCTTAAGCGAGGTGAAACTACCTCCATTTGAAGCTTTCTATAATTCACTCACCAACAGTGAATGCACAGCAGAGGAATATGAGTTTGCCAAGAAGGTGTGGTCTAAGGGGAATTGTAAAAATGGGTGGGATTATTGTAGACTGTACTTGGTCAGTGACGTTTTAACTCTGATAGACATAGTCTGCAAGAACACAGACCAAATCCATTCAGAGTTTGGACTAGATATAGGCTATTATTTTTCCACACCACATTTGGTGATGGACTGGATTTTAAAATTTAGTAGGGAGGGAAATAGGCTTAATCACTGACGTGGATCAACACCTTTTTGTAGAAAGATCAATGAGGGGTGGGTATGTTTTTCATGGGGATCGCGTCTTGACACCGATCCGAGCGGGCAAAACAGCACCGTTGCAAAGTCAAATGCAGTGTTCTTGGACATGAACTCATTTTACCCCTCGGCAATGTCTCACTACTCTTTGCCGTGTGGGAACTATCAATAGCTTGAGAATCCTTGTGAGTTCCTCGACATTACCACCGTCGAGGACAATGGGCCCACAAGGATGGTTCTTTGAAATTGACGGGCAGATTCCACTGGTGCTTCATGATTCAGTCAGAGATTTTGTTTTTCCCTGTATCAATCGACCAGTGAGCAGGGACTCACTGAGCCCCTACATTCGATCATTGGTCGAGGATATGGGGATGCACTTGACCCCCTCTAAGCAAAAAAACTGATTGCAGATTTGAACCCTAAGGAGAATATCGTTGTTCACCATGTACTTTTGCACTGGATGGTGAACAATGGTTTCAAGATCACCAAAATACATAGGGTCCTGCAGTTTAGTCAGAAACCCTACTTAAAGATGTTTATCGACACTTTTGTTGATAAACGCTCACGGGCAAACAATAAAGTAGAGAAGGAAATGTACAAACTCATTCTAAATTCAGCGTTTGGTGAAATGTGTGAAAGCGTACGCAATATATCTCGCTGCGACGTCGTGACTGACCCTCAAGAGTGTGCACGGATTATTGCCGACCCTAATTTTACAATGTTCACGAGCATAGAGGTTGGCATGGTTCTTCTACACAGGAAAAAGAGAAATGTGGTACTGAACAAGAATATAGCAGGAGGTAGTTCAGTACTTGAAATTTCCAAAAAGCTCATGTTGTCGTTTTTTTTTACAATGTGTGCAAGGTGCAATTGCTACGGGAGGGGAGGTTCAAGTTTACTATGGGGATACAGATTCTTTGCTGTTAAAGGTAAAAAACCGATGATTTATTGGAAGATTAGAAAATGGGGAGCACATCAGCTCGCGGATGGATTTCTACAACTGGAATCCATCCCTCTACCCCGAGTTGGTGAAACGTCAAGCCCCCCAACCAACTACTAATGTTAAAATCAGTGACGGGGAGTGATTTGATATCCAGGGGGGTGTTCCCGGGTCCTAAGGTTTATTGCGTAGAAACACATAATGGGGATGTAAAGCAGGCGTGTAAAGGGGTGCCTACACATTTTGTAAAGAGCAATTTCAATATTAGCGTGTACAGAGCCTGTGTAGAAAGTAGCCCAGTGCCGAGAGCACAAGTGCTTGCAATTTGCTCTGCAAGCGAATTAAATGGGTCTCCAAAGGTTGCAGTGTAGACAACTATTGTATTTAAAATTGTGTTTGACAGCTGAAATTCGGGAAATGTCGTAAATTGAATATTACCCCCCCCCCCACCTCTTGTATATTATCAACACCCCCTCCCCACCCCCACCTTTCCTCTTGTATATTATTATCACCATCCCCTCCCCCACATTTTTCAATAATAGGGCTATGGGAAGGCACTTCATTCGATTGAAGTGTAAGTATGTTATCAGGGAATAGAGGAGGGTTCCCTGTTAACTCATTGGAAAAATCTTCTAAAATTTGTAGTGTGTTTGGACTCAAGTCTCCCAAATCCTGCCCAACTGTGCTATTATCAACATTAAAAAAATCACTTAAAAAGTCATCAATGTTATCAGGAATAAATTCAAGTGAATTAACGCTGACCTGCTGAGATATTTCATGTGTTGTAGAGCCCCATAGGCACGTCCTCTCCTTTTCAACTGACGAGCAGGGGGAAGATGGCGAGTATGGAACTAGAACAACCTATAAATGAAAATAGCTTATTTTCAAAGTGTCTAAATCACCCCTACTGTTTAAAAAAAAAATTGGATTATTATTATTTAAAAAAAAACGTGCTGCTTAGCAGTAACATTTACTTCTCTCTACTTTATATATATATTCTGAAAGTTCCAACTTAACGAAAATCAAAAGGATGAAATAGAAGGTTTTGATTTTTGAGATATTTCACAGGGGCCCGGCCCAGCGGGCCCCTTGGCGTTTCCCGCAGCGTTTCCCGTGGCGCTTTCCGGCCGCCCTCTCCCTGTATACGATAATTGACCTTATTTAAAAAGGGGGAGCAATTTTCTTTAATATCTTTGACAAGCTTTGACTGAGTGACTGACTGACTGATTCACTGACTGACTGACCGACTTTATAAAATGAGTCGATTGTTGGAAGACCAAATCCTTAAAAATATAATATTCAATGGCGAAAAATAGCATTCTGCTTTGACTTAAAAGAATCTAGTCAATCTATCATCATTAATTGACAACACTATAAATTAATGAAAAATATTATTATGATATAGCGAAGAGATAGCGAAGTTTATGTCTACAGTGGGCCAGAGAAAATAGGAAAGATTAGAAAAAAAGAGTGGCTTTCTTTGAAAAGCAAAAAAAAATACATTATATTTAGATATCTCTGATGGGGGGGGCAGAGAAATTTAAAACAATGGTTGGGGTGGGGGGTTAATATTTGAATATCTCTGAGACACACACACACACACTTTTACAGCGCGATGAAAAATGGGTTTGTTGTTGTTTTTCGCATATTTCTATAAGTCAGGTAGAAAAAATGCTCACATTTTTATATCCCGGCTGCAATTGAGTGCCTGAAGCCGCTGGCAAAACATGTTGGAGGGCAACCTCCTGACCTTGTGTAGGTGGGGCAGCGATGTCAAGGGCTTGAGGGGTTGGAGGCACTGGGGCTTGCCTTCATGTGTGCAACCGTCCAATCTCTTTTTAACTTTCTAACAGCGATATCAGGTTGAGCGACTGCTCGATGGTCAGGGGCTTGCGTTGAGAATGTAGCTTGCCCAGACTGCATAGTGGCTGGCACTGATGGGGCTGCCTCATCCTCTCTTGCTTTCTTAGGTGGAGGGTGGACAATACATTCTTCATAATTGTCCTTAAACGAAGAGAAAAAAGTTAGTATTGAAATAATTTTCCCCTTTTCACAGAATAAAAAAAAAATTAGTACCACTCCCCACCCCAACCCCTAACCTAGCCATAATTTTGTCTAGAAGGCATTTATCACAAAGAAGTCCCCACTCCCCCTCTTTTCAACAAAGCAAAAAGTAAAATTTACGAGCAATATACTATGCTTGGAAATCATACGTTTTTATTGTACAACTTGTGAGAAAAATAAAAGTTGTAGTCTTAGGATAGAAATCAATGTTTCTTTTTTACCATTTGCAATTTTTTTTTTAAATGTTCCTGTCTATAGGCTTTAAAATAGAAAAAATATTGTTAACCCAGCAGCTTATAGGCCTAAATTTACGATCTTAGATGTAAATGGTATTTAATTTACACATAATAAAGCTATCTTTTTCTTAGAAATCCCCGGCCCGCTTACTGCCTAACGCGAAGAAACAGTTTTGTTTTTTCACTTTACAATGATGGCAATAGAATTGAGGCATGGCCCTTCCCCCTTTTTATATAATGTCCTAAAAATATTTGTTAGCATTAATTTTGTCTAGAAAGCATTTCATTGTTCCATACAGGTTGTGTAGATCTAGCTTAATTATTGCAATCTCATTTTGCTTGAAACTGTTTTATTTTGACGGGAAAACAATCCTTTTGGATCTGTGAAACCTTTTGGCTAGACCGCTATCCGTAACATGCAGGAAGTGCAATTGTGTGGGATGTTAGCTAATTATAACCTTGCGAAAATGTTTTGTCAAGTTAGGGACGGCTGAAATGGAAACGGTATATTAGTAGCTAGGACTGTCACTTTAGATAGAAATATAGAAAGCAAGAATTTTATCGAAAAAGAGAATTATTTCTATTGCAAGAATTAAAGTCGTAAGAGTGGGGGGTTTACATGGTTAAAAAGAGCATATTTTATAGTCTTCTAACGACTATAAAGATATCATGATGGAGTTTGTATTAGAGTGGGAGGGGGGGATTTACCTGAATATACTGGAGGGTGACCAAGGAAAATAATTTTATTTGAAAATAAAGAATGAAAATGTACTAAAACAGAACTCACATTTAAATCGATGTAGCCAAGGCTTATGCCCAAGGCTAGGCTATATGTAGACAAGGCCATATGATATCTCAAGGGCGAATTGCGATGTAATGGGGAAAACCATATGTAAGCGACTCTCTGATTGGTTTAGAAGGAGATGTAACCGACTCTCTGATTGGTTTAGAAGGAGGCATGTACTTCCTGTTTACCAATCCTGGATCATTACATTCTCCCCACCGATTATGTAAATCAAGTTCTCGGTAACTCACTTCCCCTAGATCAAACATTCCCCTAGCGATTACGTAATCTTCCATCGTGTCATTTCACCTCGCCAAACTACAAACCTGACAACAACAAATAAATCAACCTTGACATCATCCATTAGACATGAATAAACTTCGCCCGGAGACAATTCTCCTGGACGAACTTCAACAAATCAATTTCTCGGAAATCCATTTCCCCTAGGGAGTCTATGCCCATATATGGAACCCCGTCGGAATTAAACTAAATTGTAGATGGCAGCACGCAATGTATCTCATAACTCATGATAGGTTCCTACTAATACCATTGCTGTAACAAAACAACAATAGAAAGGTTAATATCATAGGCAGCGCAATAGCGCTGCCTAAGTAAAGAACGATGTTGGCAAAATGTAATATTTATTTTTGTCTCCATACCCGGGCACTTCGTATCGAAGGAGTTGTCGTAGAAACTTCTAAAAGGGCTCACTCGATTGGGAATTGGAGTGGCTAACGTCCTTTTAATAGTTGAAAGTGATTGGAGGGCAACCAACCCCCTCCCCCCCCCCCAACATCCATCATTCCCCCAAACACATCCAGTGAAATTTTGAGATAGCCATTTTGCTCAGCGCAGTTGATTTCCAAATAGAAAATATGCTTTTAAGGAGGACACTCTCCCACAACCCTCTGGGCAAGGGTTTTAAGTTATGCCCTGAGGGCGTAAAAGAACGATGTTGGCACAATGTATTATTTATTACTTTTTTCCTTTAGAGCAAGGCACTTCGTATCGAAGAAGTTGTCGTAGAAACTTCAAAAAGGGCTCATTCAATTGAAAATTGGAGTGGCTTGTGAGTAGGGATGCACCAGGAGGCACTGTACGAACAACTGTACGAACAACTCGAACGAACAAGATTATACACCTCTTTCTAGGTCAATAACAGGGTTAGATATACTAACGGGAGTGACGCAACTAATATAAGAAAGACTATTTCACCCCGGGAACATTCCTTGATAACATATTATCATTAATTTCATGACAGGACGATGTGTAAATGATACAGACATGAATTACATTGAACTTATTGTGTACTTCAATTGCGTAAAAAATTCATGACAGAAAAATCAATAGGCTTTATAGGAATTTAAAATGTGTCTGTGCACAGTTGCCAGAACAAGGGAAACGTCAGAGATTAATTGACATTTTAGGGGATTATTTGGGGTGAAACACTTTGAGACATGTGATTTGACATAGCTCTACTTCTCGGCTTTGATCGCTATAATGGACAAGTACACAATATGGGATTAGTGAGATGGTTATGGATTTGAAGCATCAAGGATCGTAAGCATCAATGACCCTAACCATCAAGGACCTCAACCTCCAAGGGTCCCCTCTCCCCAACCTCCAAGGGGCTCCCTCCCTCCAACTTTTTGGGCCCATCCCCCCATTTTTTAATTTTTTTGAACTTAATTTTTTTGACTTTTTTTTGTATTTTTTTAACATGTTAATTTTATTTCAACTTTTTTTTAGATGTCTTAGAATAACATAAAGCATACTTAAAGCATAAGAAATTCACATTTAAGATAGATTTCTTAACGTTTGTTGATGTGTGTTGTCTGAAACCTATGATTTGGGATGTTTGGTTTACTATTTTAGATTTTTCTTAGCTTGGTTTCTTAACCTTTCGTAGGTTTGGGTTGCATGGAACTCATGATTTGGGATGTCTGGTTTGCTATTTTGGACTGTTCTGAGCTAGATTTCTTAATCTTTCGCAAGTGTATGTCTGGTTTTATTAATAATATTTGATATTCTAATAAAGTTGGGTTTTAGTTTTCAGAAAAGTTTATACTAATAAGGATGTAGATGCCAAAAAAAAATTTAATAAGGAAATTCAGAACAATCCTTAGAAATCCTTAGAAATCAACTAGTGAGACGATTATGAGTATGAGCCATCAAGGACCGTAAGCACCAATGACCCTAACCATCAAGGACCTCAACCTCCAAGGGTCCCCTCTCCCCAACCTCCAGGAGGCCCCCGCTGGAGCACTTTTTGGGCCCATCCCCCCATTTTTTCCTTTTTTTTAAATTTATTTTTTTTATTTTTTTTTATATTTTTAACATGACAATTTCATTTCAAATTTTTTACATGTCTTAGAATGGCAAAAAAACATACATAAAGCATAAAAAATTCACATTTAAGCTAGATTTCTTAACGTTTGTAGATGTGTGTTGTCTGAAACCTATGAATTGGCCTGCTGGGTTTACTATTTCGCACTTTTCTGACCTAGGTTTCTTAGCCTGTCGTAGGTGTGTATTGTCTGAAATCTATGATTTGGGATGTTTGGTTTACTATTTTAGACTTTTCTTAACTAGGTTTCTTAACCTTTCATAGGTGTGTGTTGCATGAAACTTATGATATGGGATGTCTAAGTTGCTATTTTGGACTTTTCTGAGCTAGATTTCCTAACCTTTCGTAGGTGTATGTCTGGTTTTATTAACAATATTTGATTTTCTAATACAGTTGGGTTTTAATTTTCAGAAGTAAGAACATCCATGTTTAAAATACATCTGATTTTATTAATAATATTTGATTTTTTTAATAATTGGGTACATTTTTACATATTTTTTAATAAATTTTGGTTTAGTTTTCAGAAATATGAACATACCATTTTAAAATACATCTGATTTTATTAATAACATTTGATTTTTTAAAATAAAGTTGAATTTTAGTTTCAAGAAATACGAATATCCACGTTTAAAGTACATACGATTTTATTGATAATATTTGACATTTTAATAAAGTAGGGTTTTAGTTGCCGGAAATAAGAGCACCCATGTTTAAAATACATGTGATTCTATTAATAATATTTGATTTTTAATAAAGTTAGGTTTAAGTTTTCAGAAGTCAGAACACCAACGTTTAAAATACATGTGATTTTATTTGCATACCCCAACACCAAGCAAATATTTTTCAAAAGGCTTTATTATATTATTTCAGAAAAAGTT
Source organism: Artemia sinica (assembly GCA_027921565.1). Lineage (NCBI taxonomy): Eukaryota > Metazoa > Arthropoda > Branchiopoda > Anostraca > Artemiidae > Artemia > Artemia sinica. The sequence continues at coordinate 7,148,670 of CM051268.1, read as the reverse complement.
ATTTCCATAATATTCCTCCTAAACCTATTTTACAAGTTGAAGTACTCATCTTTTTTCACTCCAAACATTACTTCAGGAGTTTTTCCATACACCAACACCAAAATATACTTTCCACAAGGCTTTATTATATTATTTCAGAACAAGTTCTCTTAATATTCCTCCTAAACCAGTTTTACAAGTTGAAGTACTCATCTTTTTTCACTCCCTCCATTACTTTACGACTTTTTGTATACCCCAACACAAAGCAATACTTTTCAAAAGGCTTTATAATATTATTTCAGAACAAGTTCTTTTCTTAATATTCCTCCTAAACCCGTTTTACCTAGTCTAAATTACCCTTACAAGGTTGAATAATCTCCATGAAAATTATACTTTCAGATTCAGCATGTCGAAGAACACACTTTCAGGTCTTATTTGGACTGTTGGTGTTGGGGTATGTAAAAAGTCATAAAGTAATGTTGGGAGTGAAAAGGATGAGTACTTCAACTTGTAAAACGGGTTTATGAGGAATGTTAAGAAAAGAACTTGTTCTGAAATATCATAATGAAGCCTTTTCAAATGTATTGCTTGGTGTTAGGGTATGCAAAAAGTCGTAAAGTAATGTTGGGAGTGAAAAAAGATGAGTACTCCAACTTGTAAAACAGGTTTTGGAGGAATATTAAGAAAAAAACTTGATCTGAAATGATATAATAAAGCCTTTTGAAAAGTATTGCTTGATGTTGGGGTATCCAAAAAGTCGTAATGTAATGTTGGGAGTAAAAACAAGAGTACTTCAACTTGTAAAACGGGTTAGGAGGAATATTAAGAGAACTTGTTCTGAAATGATATAATAAAGCCTTTTGAAAAGTATTGCTTGGTGTTGGGGTATGCCAAAAGTCATAAAGTAATGTTGGGAGTGAAAAAAGATGTTTACTTCAACTTATAAAACGGGTTTAGTAGAAATATTAAGAAATTTACTTGTTCTAAAATAATATAATAAAGCCTTTTGAAAAGTATTTGCTTGGTGTTGGGGTATGCAAAAAGTCGTAAAGTAATGTTGGGAGTGAAAAAAGATGAGTACTTCAACTTATAAAACGAGTTTAGGAGGAATATTAAGAAGAGAACTTGATCTGAAATAATATAATAAAGCCTTTTGAAAAGTATTGGGGTTGAATAGTGTTGGGGTATGCAAAAAGTAATAAAGTATTGTTTGGAGTGAAAAAAGATGAGTACTTCAACTTAGAAACTGGGTTTAGGAGTAATATTAAGAAAAGAACTTGTTCTGAAATAAAATAATAAAGCCTTTTGAAAAGTATTGATTGGTGTTGGGGTTTGCAAAAAGTCGCAAAGTAATGTTGGAAGTGAAAAAGATGAGTACCTCAACTTGTAAAACGGGTTTAGGAGGAATATTAAGAATAGAACTTGTTCTTAAATAATATTATAAAGCCGTTTGAAAAGTATTACTTGGTGTTGGAGTATGCAAAAAGTCGTAAAGTAATGGAGGGAGTGAGAAAACATGAGTACTTCAACTTGTAAAACTGGTTTAGGAGGAATAATACGAGAACTTGTTCTGAAATAATATAATAAAGGCTTTTGAAAAGTATTTCTTGGTGTTGGGTATGCAAAGAGTCATAAAGTAATGATGGGATTGAAAAAAGATGAGTATTTTAACTTGTAAAACAGATTTAGGAGAAATATTGAGAAAAGAAGTTGTTCTGAAATAATGTAATAAAGCCTTTTGAAAATATTTGCTTGGTGTTGGGGTATGCAAATAAAATCAAATGTATTTTAAACGTGGGTGTTCTTATTTCCGACAACTAAAACCCAACTTTATTAAAATTTCAAATATTGTTTAATAAAATCATATGTATTTTAAACATGGATATTCGTATTTCTTGAAACAAAAACCCAACTTTATTAAAAATAAATCAAATGTTATTAATAAAATCAGATGTATTTTAAACTAGTATGTTCATATTTCTGAAAACTAAAAACCCAAATTTATAACATTTGATTTTTTTTAATAAAGTTGGATTTCAGTTTCAAGAAATACGAATATATATGATTTTATTGACAACTAGTCCCCCTCCCATGACCACCCTCCCATTTGCCCATTATGTTTAAAAACTAATGTTGCCTTAAGATTAAATCAAAATGCACAGTGTTAATGCTAATTCCCAATAAGGCGTCTCAGCACTATCCCAAGGACAACTGAGGGTATTACGTTCGAAATTTCGGGGCTACTTCTGCTCTTAAAACTTAACCAAATCAAAATACCGTAAGTATATCCAAGCTTTTTAAAGAAAGTAGACAGATTTTATTTTTTCCGAATGGTATCAAGTTTTCTTTTTTAGGTCAACTAGAGAAGGTATGAAATAAACTAAACGCTACTTTTAGTTTCCAGATTTTATAAAAGGGTGTATGTTGTTAAAGATTGCTGAAAACTTTTCTCCAGCATACAAATAACAGGCCAAACTATAAAGTCTTGAAAAAATTGAAATATTTAAAGAATTATTTTCGTTTTCCTGAAAAGACTATGTCGAAATATAAGGAACAGAAATTAATTTAAAAAAATATTTCCACAAAATAAGCTTCTCAAAAAAAAGAAAAGAATCCATGAAACCAAAAATAAGCAAAAATCAAATCAATAATCTACCAAGTGTGAAACTAACACAAATCAGCATCGATAAATAAATGAAACCCAACACGAACAGAAATTACAATAAATAATCGAGCTAAACTCAAAACGAGCAGAAATTAAGATGAGTAGGGCTCAAAACCCCTATGCCTTCCAAAGACCGGAACATAATTTGCACTTTACCGAAGAAAATACAAATGAATTTGCATAGTCAGTTTAATATACATTTTACCACATTACTTCCATGAGAGCCCTTTTCGTTTTCCTGAGAGCCCTCTGACGGCACAAAAACCCTGGCAACATTCCTATGAGAGCCCTCGCAAAATTCCCATGACATACCCCTTGCAAAATTCCCACCCCCTGCAAGGTTCACAGGATTCTAGTTTTATTTTATATGATTACTTGGTGTGGTTGGGATAATACACAAGTTTTAATAATATTGGGGCTCCTAGCCCCTCGCACATGTTTCTAGCTGACAAGATTCCCACCTAGGCAAGATTTGGAATGTCCAGGATAGATTCGGTATGTCCAGGCAAAGTTTAGCGTGCCCAGACAGGGGAGCTCCTAGCCCCCTCGCACATGCACAGCGCAGTCACCAGTACTATTAAAGGAAACACACCCCTCTGGACTCCAATGAAGTTATACGACTTACCCCGTTTCAAACGAACAGGTCTAATATTCTTAAAGCAATTTTATGTAACTTTGCGACAGTAGCCCATCGAAGAATCCCCACGTGTAACGTAACGACAGCTCACACCTTACGTAATTATTGTGCAACACCGTCAAGTAATACTTTTTTTCACCCGAAACCCCAAAAGCATTTTTTTCTCATTAACTTAATGGCGCAACACACTTTATGTAAGGTCACGTAATTATTGTGCAACACTGTCAGGTATACTTTCTTTTCCACCCAAAAGCCTCAAGATGTTTTCTTTTTCGGCGTTTTATTTTTCACTCGAAACACCTTTCATATTTTTCTTTCTTTTTCCCTACTTCTTGACCCCGCCAGGACTGGAAAGGTCATTCCCCACCAAAGGCTTTGTGCCTTAACTGAAAGGACTAAACTGCTCTTCACAGTATTTTGTATCTGGAACCATATTCTGAATTTAACCCATTGTATGACAGCCAAGATTCTCCATTTCTGGCAGACACTAGAATGACTTATTATTCTCCCAATTTGATACACTGCAGGAGACAATCGCTGTCAAGTATTAATAGAATTACAGACTAAGGAGTGGTTTAATTAAGTAATTTCCTTAATCGTCCAAAACAAAACATCTTAAAAACACAAACATTGTAAATAAAAGGTTTTATTATTACAAACAAATGGACAAGCAATAAAACATAGAAAAGAGACAGCTAAAAAACACGACAAAAATAAAAGGTGAAAAAGCCATATCATAATATACGCAAAAAAGAACAGTGTATTATAGAAAATCTGGGGTCCTAGCATGCAACCCAGGGGGGTAGGAGGGAGGGGAGTGATATTACAGATAGATTTAAAGTTTTTTAAGAGTTCTTAAGGAAATAGCCTTTTTCATAGAGATAAATTTATACTACTACTACTACTAACAACTCACCGCAGCACCAAGCTGCCTGAGGCCAACACAGCTACGCCTGCTCCTCCTCCACCCCAATCTATTCAAAGCCTCCCTTTTTACACCCGCCCACGAAGTTCCCATTTCCTTTAAATCTTTCTTTATGACGTCATCCCACCCCAGACGGGGACGACCTGCTTTTTGTTTTGCCCTAGATGGCCAAAAAGAACAATCTTCAGCAATCTGTCATCCTTCATCCGCACAACATGCCCTAGCCACCTCAACCTTTCTTTCATTTTAGCCCAAGAGAGCGGTATTGAACTACATTTTTCGTATAGCCCATTGTTTGAAATACGGTCAGTCAGCCGGGTACCTAGAACAATCCTTAAGCAATTTCTCTGGAACACATCTAGCAAATCTTCATCCGCTTTTCGGAGCGTCCATGCTTCAGAGCTATATTTGACCACTGTCATCACTGTAGCTTCTAATATTCTAATCTTGGTTTGCAGACTTATCTTCCTATTCTTCTAGACTTTTTTTAACTGTGAAAAAACACCTCGAGCCTTGGCTATTCTACATTTAACATCTTCACTGCTCCCACCATCTTTACTAATAATACTACCAAGGTAAGTGAAGCTGCCCACCTGATCAATCTTTTCATTACCCAACGTCACCTTTTCATCTTCACTTATTCCTAGCTTTAGTGACTTAGTCATCCTAACATTACTTTTCAAACCAATTCTAGCACCCTGAACTCGCAAAACCTCTAAAACTTCATTCATTTTGCTCACACTTTCATCTAGGATGCTTAAATCTTTTTTTTTATTCCTATATTCACGGCACCAGGTACTAAAAAGTATCTGATATGCCGCTATTCATTTACCTCTTTCAATGGCCTCGAGGTTTTAAATATCTATTGAACCTTCTTTTGAAGGTGTCAACAGAGGGATTTGCAGGGATAATATCGCCAGGAAGATCGTTCCAGATAGAAGTGCAACGCCGGATGAAGCTGTTCCTCAAGTACTCGGTTTTCGTCGTATCCTCTTTTAGATATTTGGACCGAGCTGTGTGCCTTCGTGTCTGCCTTGTCGGCTGGACAAAGGGGGGCACAATTCGAGAGAGCTCGTCTGAGGGAGGTGAATTCATGTACTTGTAGAAAACAGCCATCGACGCTACATCAAACCTTTCATTTAGAGGCTGGAGCAATTCTTGTGTAGAGGCGCAGCCAGCCCTATTTGCCCTATTCTGGATCTTCTGAAGTGGTGCCAACAGCGTTTTCGGAGCACCAGCAAATAGCGACCATCCATATTCAGCTATGGGTCTGATGCAAGACTTGTAGAGTGGGATGATCGAGCTTGATGGAAGAAGGTTTTTGCAGCGAAGAGTAACTCCCAGCTTTCTTGCGCAGGAGGTTCTCACCCGATCAAGGTGGTTGTTCCAAGAGAAATTGGTGGAGAAATGAGTCCCCAGTAGACGAAGCTCGTCGACTCTCCTTATAGCGTCATTTTTGAAGATGAAACTGGGGTGTTCACGTGACACCTTTGATCGGGTAATTAGAAGCTCCTTTGTTTTCGATGCATTGAAGTTGATCATCCATGCATCAGACCACTTTTCAATTTTCAAAAGATCCATCTGTAGGGAAAGGGAGGCTTGTGTTGTGTCTTTGTGTTTAGGGACGGCTGAGTGTGTCGTGGTATCGTCGGCAAAGTGATGCAGAGGGTTTGCGAGGTTGTCTCCCATGTCGTGTATGTAGATAAGGAAGAGCGTAGGTCCCAAGACATTGCCCAGGGGTACCCCTGCTTTCACTGGATATTCGCGGGAAATAAACCCGTCAAGAACAACCCGCAGTGAACGATCGGAAAGAAATCTTTTAATCACTTTTAACAGACATCCACGAACACCATACACATAGAGTTTCTTTAGCAGGCCACGGTGCCATATTCTGTCAAAAGCTTTCACAATGTCAAAGGATAGTAGCCTGATATCGTATCCCATTGCCAGTAGTTCTATCCACTGTTGATACTGGGCCACTAGGCAGTCTAATGTTGAGCCTTTCCGGCGGAATCTATATTGGCGATTGCCTAGAAGGTCATTTGATTCCAGGTACTGATGAAGTGCTTTATTGGAGACGCTCTTGTAGACTTTGCCAACACAGGAGAGAAGGCTAATAGGCCTGTAGGAGCCCACGCTTATTGGATCGCTTTCTGGCTTTAGAGTAGGTATAACATGGGTGGACTTCCATGTTCGTGGGAAGGTTCCGGAGCAAAAGCACAGCCGGAAAAGCAATGACAAGGGTCCAGCTAGTTCGGCACTGCAAGACTTTAGGACAACATTTGGTATGTTGTCAGGACCCGTGGCTTTGGTCACATCCAGATGTTGCAGAATGCGAAGGATCTTGGGAGCAGAAAAATTCACGCGTTCCAGGACAGTGTCGGTTCGTTCGGAGAATTTTGGCACTTCTCTACCGTCATCGTCTAAATTCGAAAATTCGGCAAAAGCCTTATCAAGAGCTTTGCCTCTGGATCTTGTACCACTGTCCCGTTACTCTGGAGAGAAGGAATTGCGGTCAACTTGGATGACGGTAAAGCCTCCTTGACAATTCTCTACCAATTCTTTGCCGAAGCAAGTTGAAGCTTGGTGGCGAATTTCTCCTTCTACTGAACCCGGGACTGCCGAATCGCTCGAACTGCATCTTTGCGCGCATTTATGAATGCAATTCTGTCCTCTTCGTTCTTCGAAAGTAGCCATTGCTTGTGTGCCTTTTGCTTTGCTCGGATTGTCTTCTTACACTGGGCGTTGAACCAAGGTTTGTCCTTACTGGACACCTGGATCCGCTTTGAAGGGATATGCTTTTCGACAGAGTCAGTTATGGCCTGCTGGTACTTATCTGCAGCTTTCTCTGGGCCTTCCAGGAGAAAGGCTCTCCACTGCAGAGAAAAAAGAGTGTTTCTCAAACCATCCCAATCACCTCTTTTGTATAGCCAGATTGTTCGTTCTTGCTTTACTGGAGGCGGAATACGTAGGTTTCCACGTGTAACGACGGCAACCTGGTCACTGGTGAAAGCATGAGCGTCTACCTTAAAGGATTCAGGGTGATCTGTAAGGAATTGGTCAGGACGAGATGATCCGTTTGGGCCGTGATACGTGTCGAAATCGATAAGTTGTTCAAGCCTGTAAGAGAGAGATAGATCATACAAGTCCGACCCTTCCCTATCAGTATTTTTACTGCGAAGCCACACGCTATGATGGACGTTGAAGTCTCCATGAAGGATAATGGCAGACGTAGCGTACTTGCCCCGAATATATTCAAGGGAGGTTTCAAGGTAGCTTTTAATCTGGTAAGTTGGAGGGTTATACATGGTGCCGACAATCATGGATTTATTTGGGAGGGCCACCCTGACCCACAGAGCTTCTTCGCCTGCTGAATCTGGTATGTTAGTAGAACCCTATCAGGAGGTCGTGACGGGAGTCCATATATGGGTACAGGATACTGACGGGACCGTGTGCTGCCATCTACAATTTAGTCTAACGCCGACGGGACATAATTTATCCAAGGATTATCGATCGAGTCTAATGAGGTCAAGGTGAACTGATTTGTTGTTGTTTGTCCAGGTGTAATGACACTGGGGTGATTTACATAATCAGTGTGGAATGTATTGATCTAGGACAAGTGAATTTCCAAGAAATTGATTGCGTAATCGACTAGGACAAATGGATTTCTGAGAAATTGATTACATAATTGGTGGGGGAATGTATTGATCCCATAACGGGAAACAGGATCACGCGTCTCCTTCTAAGCCAATCAGGGTGTCTGGGGGTGCCAGCCCTGGGCGCACACACGTGCTGCCATCTACAATTTAGTCTAACGCTGGACGAACATAATTTATTCAAGGATTATCGATCAAGTCTATTGGGGGTCAATGACATCTCTTTCAAGGTCGATTTATTTGTTGCTTCTAAGCGTATTGACTCCGGGACGAAGTTTGCACATCCGCATTGACGGTGGGGAATGTATTGATCTATGATTTGAGGGAAATGGATTTCCAAGAATTTGATTTACTTAATCGGTGAAGAATGTATTGATCTAGGACTTGAGGGGGAAGTGATTTTCCAAGAACTTAATTTACATAATCGATGGGGAATGTATTAATTCAGGACTCGACTAGGACAAGTGGATTTCTGAGAACTTGATTTACATAATCGGTGAGGAATGTATTGATCTAGGACTCGGGGGGGGGAGTGAATTTCCGAGAACTTAATTTACATAATCGATGGGGAATGTATTGATCTAGGACTCGAGGGGAGAGGATTTTCGAGAAATTGATTGCGTAACCGACTAGGACAAGTGGATTTCTGAGAAATTGATTTACATACTTGGTGGGAGAATGTATTGATCCGAAGTGATTTTCCAAGAACTTAATTTACATAATCGATGGGGAATGTATTAATTCAGGACTCGACTAGGACAAGTGGATTTCTGAGAACTTGATTTACATAATCGGTGAGGAATGTATTGATCTAGGACTCGGGGGGGGGGGAGTGAATTTCCGAGAACTTAATTTACATAATCGATGGGGAATGTATTGATCTAGGACTCGAGGGGAGAGGATTTTCGAGAAATTGATTGCGTAACCGACTAGGACAAGTGGATTTCTGAGAAATTGATTTACATACTTGGTGGGGAGAATGTATTGATCCGATAACGGGAAACAGGATCACATGTCTCCTTCTAAGCCAATCAGGGAGTCGGTTACATCTCATTCTAAGCCAATCAGAGAGTCGATTACATATGGCTTTCCCATTACATCACAATTCGCCATTGAGATTTCATATATTGCGTTATGATTAAACATTCAGAAAGTTCTGTGACACTATGGATAGAGCATCTGAAATTATTGACATGGAAACTTCATCTACAGCCATTTACAATGTGAGTTCTGTATAGTAAATTTTCATACTTTATTTTCAAATAAAATCATTTTGCATAGTCCCCCTCCAGTAAATTCAAATTCAGGTAACCCCCCCCCCCACACAATACAAACTCTACTATATATTGTTTATACTCGCTAGAAAGCGTAAAATACACTCTTTTTTACCACGTAAACCTAACCTCCCCCTCCACACCCCTCTCAGTTTATGACTTTAATTCTTCCAATAGAAATACCTATGTTTTTGAACTGTCCTTTTGACAGCCAACTTTCTGTCAATTCCTTAGCTATTATGCCACTCTGGTTTGACTTACAAATTTCTCGCAAGGTTTTAAATAGCTGATAATTAGCTGTCACCCTTTTAAAGTACATCCGACCTCTCAATCCTTTACGTTAGCGGCTGAACCAAAAGGTTTCACAGAAAAAAAGGATACTTTTGGTCAAATTAACATCATAGCTTCTTCATCGCAAATTTTACTTTTGCTTTACTGAAAAGGGAGAGGGGTTTTCTTCTGTAAAAAGAGGGGGGTTTGGGATTGTTAAGAGGGGGATGGATGCCAGTTTCATGCAATATTCATTTTCCATTTTGAGTACTCAGTGTTTATATGGAGGGGGGTTTAGGGTTGCAATACCTCGCTTCTAACACCTTCATTGTAAAGTGAAAACAAAGTGTTTCTTCGCGTGAAAAGTAAGGGGCCGGGATTTTTAAGAAAAAAAGGTACATAGCTTTATTATGTGTAAATTGAATAGCATTTACGTCTAAGATCGTAAATTTTAATCCTATAAGCTGTGTGTTAACAATATTTTTATCTATTTTAAGGCCTATAGACTGGAACATTTAAAAAAAAATTTAAATGGTAAAATTAGAAACATTGATTTCTATCCTAAGGCTACAAACTAGTGATTGTCAAATTTTATTTTTTTCACAAGTTGTGCAATAAAAACGTTTATGATTTCCATGCATAGTATATCTCTCGTAAAATTTTACTTTTTGCTTTGCTTTTTTGGGTTAGGGGACGGGGCTTCTTTGTGATAAATGCTTTCTAGACAAAATTATGGTTAGGGGGTTGGATACTAATTTTTCTTTTGTAAAAAAAAATTGATTATCATTCCTTACTAAATTTTTTCTTCTTTTAAGGACAATTATGAGCATTGCTCCCCTCATGAAAAGAGGGATAGGGGCACCGACCCAACCCCCGTGCAGCGTTTGGAGATAGTTGACACTTCCAGGAGCGTTCTATACAATTCCCCTGTCCCTTTTCAAATCACCGCACCCTCTATGAAATCTCTCCCTTGGACATTAAAGGCTGCACTAGAAGTGCCAAGGGGACATCGACTAGTCTTAGAATGGAATGAATATGCTCGTGATCTATTAAATGACATTGAGAATAAGAAGGAGATCCCTAATATCACCAAGAAAATTAAAGACATTGTGTTATAGATTTCAGAAATAAAGTTTTTTATATTTATTATTATTATTTTCTTAGGCTTAAGGGTCGAGGTTTGAGAATTTTAAGAGACTATTTTCCATATTTTAATATATTTATTCAGATGACTACTGACTCAATACGGAGTACAACCTGATAACCAAATTCAATATTTGTTATCTACCAGAAACTTCAAGGAAAATGGACGTCACCCTACCTACTGGTAAAGATTAGGTTAGATCGATTTCAGACTGAACAATGTAAATGGGGAAAAACAAGAAATGGGTTATAAGAGAGTAAAAAAAACTAACACGCGTAATTTAAGGGAAAATGAGAGAAGAGGACTCCAGGGGAGGAGGGAGTGTCTTTAAGGGATGGAGGGCAGTTTTTGGTCAACAGCTCAACATTAACTTTTTTCCGCTGTTATATTTATAATTTATTTTCGTTGTGCAGAGCAGTAGTTTTTAAGTGTGGATTTAACGTTACCAAACCTCCTTAAGTTAAAATGATTTATTCTAGGAAAGTGAGCTGTATTTGTTAGAGTTTCAGAAACATTACATATTTATTTAATTTAAACCCTTTTTTTCAGATATAATAATGTTTGGTGTAATTGACACAGAATATATTGGTCTGAAATATTCCTCAACTGGCATTATTTTCGAAGCACCTTTCTTACTCCTAGATAATCAACGGCATGAAATTCATAGCTATAAATGGAACGTCAGATACAATATGGATAAGTACGAGAAAAACAGATGGAGTCCAACACTAAATTTCATAAATCGAAACGGCTTTTACGTTAAAACCATAAGACCCCGTAATGAAAATGGCTATGAAATAAAACATGTACAAGAGAAAATTCAGGAAATATGCAGTTTATTCGGTGTGAAAGCTGTTTATGTTAAGGGAAACCTGCAAACTGATAAACTCTTACTAGAAAAATGTGATAAAAACATAGCATTATTCAATTTAGAAGACTTCAAATGTGAGAAATACCTGCATTCAGTACATGACCCGGAAGATGAAGTTAGATATTTCGCTCAATGGGTACCGGAAAAGATACCTCACATGGAAAAATGCATCAGATATCCAAAAACCTAAACTCTTGCTCTTCCTTATATCAAATGGATTAAGCTTTTTTTTTAATATGTTATTATGTTTTTTTTTCAAATGTTTTTAAATATGTTTAAGCAATAAATATCTTAAGCCTCAACCTTTTTTTCTTTAAAATAGTTCATCGGCATGAAAATTATACTTTCAGATTCAACATGCCAGGGAACACACTTTCAAGTTCAGCATGTTGGAGAACCCTAAATAGTCAACCCTAAAAGGTTAAAGAATTTCGGAAATCACACTTTCAGATTCGTCATGTCAGGGAACACACTTTCAGGTTCAGCATGTTGGAGAACCCTAAATAATCATCCCTTAAAAGGTAAGTTAACCCTAAATGGTTAAAGAATTTCTCTGAAATTACATTCTCAGACCCAGCATGCCAGGGAAGTCATACGTTAGTTTTCAACTTCTTTTATATCCCAACACTAAATTTTCGCAATGAAAAAGAAATATGTTACAGATCAATTCTAATTTTTTCCTGAAACATACTAGATATGCATAGAGTAAGGATACCACCAGAGACTTCTGCATAAGAATAGTTAAGTTTAATTAGATCACCCAGTAGTGTACTATCAGTCCACAGCCAAGTTTTCTATTAAAGATAACAAAAAATAATTCATTCTTCTAATCTTTACTCATTACTTAAATCAATATTTATAATGGTTTTTATGTATAAAATTTCGAGTTCTATATGAAATACATCACCATCTTCATCCAATATCACTATATCACTTAGAGGGGGAGGGATATATTCAATTTCATCATCATTTATTGATATATCAATCAAAGGGATGGGCATGTCCTCAAATAAATCACCGCGTACTCTTATTGTAGGTAAACTAGGAGCCAACCGCTCTTCAACCTCTATGCAAAGTCGGCCTGAAGGTCCCCGCCTCACTAAATCCTCAGACGTATACGACAGACCATCTTCCGTATAATTTACTTCTAGCACATCATCAGTAGCATCAGAGGTTGTAGTAGCACAAAGAAGGACCTCCTCATCAACTGAGAGGTCCCAACCAAGCCATACATCCTAAAAAGATTGAGAACACTATGATCAAAGTTTCTCTTAGAAATAATATTTTTCATCAGTGATAACACTTTTTCTGTTCGAACTAGCAAGTTTAGTTAGGTTAAAAATACCAAATTTTCCACTTCAGTTCAGATTTTTCTCAAAGAGATGAAGAAAAGTTCAATTTCTCTTCTGAATTTAAACCAAATTGGAAATCATGAAGAAAATTTTTAGATTTTAAGAAAGTAAGGAGACGAGAAAGCATAGCCTTTTCATATATTTTACTAAATACTAAAAAAATTGAAAGTGATCGATAATTGGCTGGATCATTTCCTATGCTTTAGAAATATTTTAAAAGCTTATAAAGTAATTTTGTAAATTTGAGTTTGGGGGAGGGGGATTTCAAGCAAATCTTCCCGTGATATAATTTGTCCTCTAAAGTCATTTCTGATGTTTTAGTGCTCTATCTATTAACGCTTTTAGAAATATTTAAAAAGCTTCTAAATTAGAATTTTAGAAAATTTTGAGTTTGGGAGGAAGGGGGATTTCAAAAACATCTTATCGTGATATAATGTATCCTCTAAAGTTGATTCTGATGCTTTTAGCACTTTATCTATTAACACTTTAGTAATATTTAAAAAAGCTTCTAAAGTAGAATTTTGTAAAATTTTGAATTTGGGGGGAAGGGGGATTTCAAGATCATCTTCTCGTGATATAAAGTGTCCTCTGAAGTCGATTCTGGTGTTTATAACACTCTATCTATTAACGCTTTAGAAATATTTAAAAAAGCTTCTAAAGTAGAGTTTTAGAGAATTTTGAGTTTGGAGGGAAGGGGGATTTCAAAAACATCATCCTATGACACAACGTGTCCTCTAAAGTTGATTCTGATATTTGTACCACTCTATCTATTAGTGCTTTAGAAATATTTAAAAAAGCTTCTAAAGCAGAATTTTGGTTTTTTTTGTAAATTTTCCAGAAATATAAACCCACTGAAATTTTCCCTGAAGATTTCCCCTGAAATTCTCAAAAATTCTATCATGTCTTAAAAAGCTATTTAAACTTACATCAGCCATTGAAGAATCAACGACTTCATTTGAGGTATTCATCACTTTTTCTCTTCTTTATTTCAATCTGCACTGGAGTTAAAACCTTCAAACATCTAATAATAAACAGTAATAACGGTTAATTATTACGAAAATCATAAGTGAGAGGAATCTAGAAGAGTCACTGTCCCCCATTGTCATAAGCCATTCTATGACTTGTTTTTCAGAAATAAAGTTCTATATCCACCATTCATCATTTAATCCCCTTTCGGAGAGTTTTCGAGCAGAAATAAAACATATTTCATCATTTAGATATTTAATTCTTCTCTGAAATGCCTCAGTTTCAGATTTTCCTCCTTTATACTGTCATTTTCGCTAATTTTATAGTAGATTATTACCTATTATTTATTCAATTATTAATTTGTGAATGCAGGGAGGGGGATAGGCTAGGAGAACTCCCCATCCAGATAGGTTTGAATGTTCTCTAGGAAAACTTCAAATAATCGAATCTTAAAATACATTTTGATCTTTTAGTACATCCTACTATGAATAAATCCTCTGAAAGTCACTGCCCCCACGGGGCCTAGTCGCACTCAACGAATCAGTTATATCAAATCTGATAACGCATTAAAAAGACATTGAGAAAAAGAAGCAATCTAATATCACATTGGAAATTAATAACATTACGCTATTGTATGATATGTTTTTCAGAAATAAAGTTGTATCTATTGTTCACGACGTATAATTAACTTATTAAATGATATTGAGAAAAAAATATAATTTATGCGTGAGAGGACTCCCACTCCTCCCCCGTCACCTTTTTCCAAAATCGTCTAATCAATTTAGAGATGGATTTTTTTCTTCAGCATAGTTGAAAGGCTCAATAACTATGTCTTTGAAATTTTATACATAAAGCCGGTAAAAGTTGGGGTGGCGCGCGCCACTATGAAATTTATACATAAAGCCGGTAAAAGTTGGGAATAGTTATGTTAGGTTAGGTTAGGTCAGGCTACATTAGGTTATGTGTGTGCACCTAAAATTAGGTTAAGTGGCACACACCAATATGAAATTTATACATAAAGCCGATAAAAGTTCCGGTGGCGCGCGCCACTATGATATTTATACATAGAGCCGGTAAAAGTTGGGAATAGTTAGGTTAGGCTAGGTTAGGTCAGGCTAGATTAGGTTATGTGTGTGCACCTAACATTTTTTAGGTTAACTTACATTAGGTTAAGTGGCGCGCGCCACTTAATCTAATGTAAGTTAACCTAAGAAATGTTAGGTGCACACACATAACCTAATCTAGCCTGACCTAACCTAACCTAACTATTCCCAACTTTTACCGGCTTTATGTATGAATTTCATAGTGGCGCGCGCCACCCGAATTTTTATCGGCTTTATGTATAAAATTTCAAAGACATAGTTATTGAGCCTTTCAACTATGCTGAATAAAAAAAATCCATCTCTAAATTTATTAGCCGATTTTGGAAAAAGGTGACGTGGGAGGAGGGGAGGGGGTCCTTTCACGCATAAATTATATTTTTTTTTCTCAATATCATTTAATAGGTTAATTATCCGTCGTGAATAATAGATACAACTTTATTTCTGAAAAACATGTCATACAATAGCGTAATGTTATTAATTTCCAATGTGATATTAGATTGCTTCTTTTTCTCAATGTCTTTTTAATGCGTTATCAGATTTGATATAACTGATTCGTTGAGTGTGACTAGGCCCCCTGGGGGTAGTGGCTTTCAGAGGATTTTTTCATAGTAGGATGTACTAAAAGATCAAAATGTATTTTAAGATTCGATTATTTGAATTTTTCCTAGAGAACATTCAAACCTATCTGAATGGGAGTGCTCCTAGCCTATCCCCCTCCCTGCATTCAAACATTAATAATTGAATAAATAATAGGTAATGATCGACTATAAAATTAGCGAAAATGACAGTATAAAGGAGGAAAATCTGAAACTGAGGCATTTCAGAAAAGAATTAAATATCTAAATGATGAAATATGTCTATTTCTGCTCGAAAACTCTCCCAAGGGGGTTAAATGATGAATAGTGGATATAGAACTTTATTTCTGAAAAACAGGTCACAGAATGGCTTATAACAATGGGGGACAGTGACTCTTCTAGATTCCTCTCACTTATGATTTTCATAATAATTAACCGTTATTACTGTTTATTATTAGATGTTTGAAGGTTTTATTTCCAGTGCAGATTGAAATAAAGAAGAAAATAAGTGATGAATACCTCAAATGAAGTCGTCGATTCTTCAAGGACTGATGTAAGTTTAAATAGCTTTTTAAGACATGATATAATTTTTGAGAATTTCAGGGGAAATCTTCAGAGAAAATTTCAGTGGGTTTAGATTTCCAGAAAATTTACAAAAAAATCCCAAAATTCTACTTTAGAAGCTTTTTTAAATATTTCTAAGGCACTAATAGATAGAGTGGTACAAATATCAGAATCAACTTTAGAGGACACGTTATGTCATGGGATGATGTTTTTGAAATCCCCCTTCCCTCCAAACTCAAAATTTTCTAAAATTCTACTTTAGAAGCTTTTTTAAATATTTCTAAAGCGTTAATAGATAGAGTGCTATAAACATCAAAATCGACTTCAGAGGACACGTTATATCACGAGAAGATATTCTTGAAATCCCCCTTCCCCCCAAACTCAAAATTTTACAAAATTCTACTTTAGAAGCTTTTTTTAAATCTTACTAAAGTGTTAAAGGATAGAGTGCTAAAAACATCAGAATCAACTTTAGAGAATATATTATATCACGATAAGATGTTTTTGAAATCCCCCTTCCCCCAAAACTCAAAATTTTCTAAAATTCTACTTTAGAAGCTTTTAAATATTTCTAAAAGCGTTAATAGATATAGCGCTAAAACATCAGAATCGACTTTAGAGGACAAATTATATCACGGGAAGATGTGTTTGAAATCCCCCTCCTCCCCAAACTCAAATTTACAAAATTCTACTTTAGAAGCTTTTAACATATTTCTAAAGCATAGGAAATGATCCAGCCAATTATCGATCACTTTCAATTTTATTAGTATTTAGTAAAATATTTGAAAAGGCTATGCTTTTTCGTCTCCTTACTTTCTTAAAATCTAAAAATTTTCTTCAAGATTTCCAATTTGGTTTAAATTCAGAATAGAACTTGAACCTTTCTTCATCTCTTTGAGAAAAGTCTGAACTGAAGTGGAAAATTTGGTATTTTTAACCTAACTAAACCTGCTAGAAAAAGTGTTACAGAAAAGTGTTATCACTGATGAAAAATATTATTTCTAAGAGAAATTTTGATCATAGTGTTCTCATTAGGATGTATGGTTTGGTTGGGACCTCTCAGTTGATGAGGAGGTCCTTCTTTGTGCTACTACAACCTGTGATGCTACTTATGATGTGCTAGAAGTACATTATACGGAAGATGGTCTGTCGTATACGTCTGAGGATGTAGTGAGGCGGGGACCTTCAGGCCGACTTTGCATAGAGGATGACGAGCGGTTGGTTCCTAGTTTACCTACAATAAGAGTACGCAGTGATTTATTTGAGGACATGCCCACCCCTTTGATTGATATATCAATAAATGATGATGAAATTGAATGTATCCCATCCCCTCTAAGTGATATAGTGATATTTGATGAAGATGGTGATGTATTTCATATAGAACCCGAAATTTTATACATAAAACCCATTATAAATATTGATTTAAGTAATGAGTAAAGATTAGAAGAATGAATTATTTTTTGTTATCTTTGATAGAAAACTTGGCTGTGGACTGATAGTACTCTATTGGGTGATCTAATTAAACTGAACTTTTCTTATGCAGAAGTCTCTTGTGGTATCCTTACTCTATGCATATCTAGTATATTTCAGGAAAAAAAAAATAGAATTGATCTGTAACATATTTCTTTTTCCTTGCGAAAATTTAGTGTTGGGATATAAAAGAAGTTGAAAAGTTACGTATGACTTCTCTGGCATGCTGGGTCTGAAAATGTAATTTCAGAAAAATTCTTTAACATTTTAGGGTTAATTTGCCTTTTTAGGGATGATCATTTAGGGTTCTCCAACATGCTGAACCTGAAAGTCCTACATGTCGAACCTGAAAGTGTGTTCCCTGACATGCCGAATCTAAAAGTGTGATTTCAGAGAAATTCTTTAACCATTTAGGGTTAACTTACCTTTTTAGGGATGACTATTTAGGGTTCTTCAACATGCTGAACCTGAAAGTGTGTTCCCTGAAATGACGAATCTGAAAGCATGATTTCAGAAAAATTCTTTAACCTTTTAGGGTTGACTATTTAGGGTTCTCCAACATGCTGAACTTGAAAGTGTGTTCCCTGACATGTTGAATCTGAAAGTATAATTTTCATGAAGATGAACTATTCTAAAGAATAAAAACGGTTGAGGCTTAAGATATTTATTGCTTAAACATATTTAAAAACATTTGAAAAAATACATAATGACATATTAAAAAAAAGAAGCTTTATCCAAATGATATGAGGAAGAGCAAGAGTTTAGGTCTTTGAATATCTGATGCATTTTTCTATGTCAGGTATCTTTTCCGGTACCCATTGAGCGAAATATCTAACTTCATCTTCTGGGTCATGTACTGAATTCAGGTATTTCTCACATTGAAGTCTTCTAAATTGAATAATGCTATGTTTTTATCACATTTTCTAGTAAGAGTTTACCAGTTGGCACGTTTCCCGTAACATAAACAGCTTGCACACCCGATAAAACTGCATATTTCCTGAATTTCCTCTTGTAAATGTTTTATTTCATAGCCATTTTCATTACGTGGTCTTATGGTTTTAACGTAAAAGCCGTTTCGATTTATGAAATTTAGTGTTGGACTCCATCTGTTTTTCTCGTACTTATACAAATTGTATCTGACGTTCCATTTATAGCTATGAATTTCATGCCATTGATTGTCTAGGAGTAAGAAAGCTGCTTCGAAAATAATACCAGTTGAGGAATATTTCAGACCATTATATTCTGTGTCAATTACACCAAGAATTATTATATCTGAAAAAAAAGGTTTAAATTAAATAAATATGTAATGTTTCTGAAACTCTAACAAATAGAGCTCACTTTCCTAGAATGAATCATTTTCATTTAAGGAGGTTGGGTAACATTAAATCCAAACTTTAAAACTACTGCTCTGCACAACCAAAATAAATTATAAATATAACAGCGGAAAAAAGTTAATGTTGAGCTGTTGACCAAAAACTGCCCTCCGTCCCTTAAAGACACTCCCTCCTCCCCTGGAGTCCTCTTCTCTCATTTTCCTTAAATTACGCGTGTTATTTTTTTTATTCTTTATAACCCATTTCATGTTGTTCCCCATTTACATTGTTCAGTCTGAAATCGATCTAACCTAACCTTTACCAGTAGGTGGGATGACGTCCATTTTCCGTGAAGTTTCTGGTAGATAACAAATATTGAATTTGGTTATCAGGCTCTATTCCGTATTGAGTCAGTAGTCATCTGAATAAATATATTAAAATATGGAAAATAGTCTCTTAAAATTCTCAAACCTCGACCCTTAAGCCTAAGAAAATAATAATAATAAATATAAGAAACTTTATTTCTGAAATCTATAACACAATGTCTTTAATTTCCATGGTGATATTAGGGATCTCCTCTTATTCTCAATGTCATTTAATTGATAACGAGCATATTCATTCCATTCTAAGGCTAGTCGATGTCCCTTGGCACTTCTATTGCAGCCTTGAATGTCCAAGGGAGAGATTTCATAGAGGGTGCGGTGATTTGAAAAGGGACAGGGGAATGGTATAGAACGCTCCTGGAAGTGTCAACTATCTGCAAACGCTGCACGGGGGTTGGGTCGGTGCCCCTAGCCCTCTTTTCATAAGGGGAGCAATGCTCACAATTGTCCTTAAAAGAAGAAAAAATTAGTAAGGAATAATAATCAATTTTTTTTACAAAAGAAAAATTAGTATCCCAACCCCCTAACCATAATTTTGTCTAGAAAGCATTTATCACAAGGAAGCCCCGTCCCCTAACCCAAAAAAGCAAAGCAAAAAGTAAAATTTTACGAGAAATATACTATGCATGGGAATCATACGTTTTTATTGCACAGCATGTGAAAAAAATAAAATTTGAAAATCACCTGTTTGTAGCCTTAGGATAGAAATCAGTGTTTCTAATTTTACCATTTAAATTTTTTTTTTTAATGTTCCAGTCTATAGGCCTTAAAATAGATAAAAAGATTGTTAACACACAGCTTATAGGCTTAAAATTTACGATGTTAGACGTAAATGCTATTCAATTTACACATAATAAAGCTATTTACCTTTTTTTCTTAGAAATCCCGGCCCCTTACTTTTCACGCGAAGAAACACTTTGTTTTTACTTTACAATGAAGGTGTTAGAAGCGAGGAATTGCAACCCTAAAACCGCCTTCCATATAAAACACTGAGTACTCAAAATGGAAAATGAATATTAAATGAAACTGACATCCATCCCCCTCTTAACAATCCCAAACCCCCCTCTTTTTACAGAAGAAAACCCCTCTCCCTTTTCATTAAAGCAAAGTCAAATTTGCGATGAAGATGCTATGATGTAATATTAATCAAAAGTATCCTTTTTTTCTGTGAAACCTTTTGGTTAAGCCACTAACGTAAAGGATTGAGAGGTCGGATGTACTTTAAAAGGGTGACAGCTAATTATCAGCTATTTAAAACCTTGCGAGAAATTTGTAAGTCAAACCAGAGTGGCATAATAGCTAAGGGATTGACAGAAAGTTGGCTGTCAAAAGGACAGTTCAAAAACATAGTTATTTCTATTGGAAGAATTAAAGTCATAAACTGAGAGGGTTGTGGAGGGGGAGGTTAGGTTTACGTGGTAAAAAAGAGCGTATTTTACGCTTTCTAGCGAGTATAAACAATATATAGTAGAGTTTGTATTGTGGGGGGGGGATTACCTGAATTTGAATTTACTGGAGGGGGACTATGTAAAATGATTTTATTTGAAAATAAAGTATGAAAATTGACTATACAGAACTCACATTGTAAATCGTTTCTTGATGAAGTTTCCATGTCAATAATTCCAGATGCTCTATCCATAGTGTCACAGAACTTTCTGAATGTTTAATCATAACGCAATATATGAAATCTCAATGGCGAATTGTGATGTAATGGGAAAGCCATATGTAACCGACTCTCTGATTGGCTTAGAATGAGATGTAACCGAATCCCTGATTGGCTTAGAAATCCACTTGTCTTAGTCGGTAACGCAATCAATTTCTCGGAAATCCTCTCCCCTCGAGTCCTAGATCAATACATTCCCCATCGATTATGTAAATTAAGTTCTCGGAAATTCACTTCCCCCCTCCCCCCCGAGTCCTAGATCAATACATTCCTCACCGATTATGTAAATCAAGTTCTCAGAAATCCACTTGTCCTAGTCGAGTCCTGAATCAATACATTCCCCGTCGATTATGTAAATTAAGTTCTCGGAAAATCACTTCCCCCCTCGAGTCCTAGGTCAATACATTCTTCACCGATTATGTAAATCAAATTCTTGGAAATCCATTTCCCCTCAAATCATAGATCAATACATTCCCCACCGTCAATGCGGATGTGCAAACTTCGTCCAGGAGTCAATACACTTAGAAACAACAAATAAATCGACCTTGAAAGAGATGTCATTGACCCCAATTAGACTCGATCGATAATCCTTGAATAAATTATGTTCGTCCAGCGTTAGACTAAATTGTAGATTGCAGCACATGTGTGCGCCCGGGGCTGGCACCCTCAGACACCTCGATTGGCTTAGAAGAAGACACGTGATCCTGTTTCCCGTTATCGGATCAATACATTCCCCACCGATTATGTAATCAAATTCTCAGAAATCCATTTGTCCTAGTCGATTACGCAATTAATTTCTCGGAAATCTAGTTCCTAGTCGAATACGCAATCAATTTCTCGGAAATTCACTTGTCCTAGATCAATACATTCCACACTGATTATGTAAATCATCCCAGTGTTATTAGACCTGGACATACAACAACAAATCAATTGACGTTGACCTCATTAGACTCGATCGATAATCCTTGAATAAATTATGTCCCGTCGGCGTTAGACTAAATTGTAGATGGCAGCACACGGTACCGTCAGTATTCTATGTCCATATATGGACCCCCGTCACGACCTCCTGATAGGGTTCTACTTATGTTCAGGCATGAATAAGGTATATGGCTCTGTATATAAACAGCGACACCTCCTCCTCCGTATTTAGCGCCGTCAGTACGCTCTCGATCCCGCCTGAGGAGCGTGTTTCCCTGTATGGCAACCTCACTGCTCTGAATTTCTTGGTTTAGATTGGTCTCAGTGATGCACATGATGTATGGCTTGACAAGTTCACTAAATGTAGGAACTGGTCAAACTTAGATCTGAGACCTCGTACATTGCAGTGGGCTACCGTAAACAGGTCGGTTTGGATGGTCGGTGGACGTGCTACAGGTCGTCGTCGAAATGGCTGTTTGGTCCGAGGCTTTTTGTTGTTAATCATAACCAGGTAAAAGAAGCTTTGCCGGGTGGTTAGCCCAACAAAGCCCATAAATCCATTGCCATGCATCATTAGACGGGGAACGGTGCCACCTGCCACCTACCTCATTACCGCATCTTCAACATGGAGATGGTACCCCATAATGGGTTAGGATTCGGCACAAGTGCCTCCCATCATCATCAGCATAATCCAAGTCCAGGAGACTTTTTCCTCCCCATTTGATTCCGTCGTCTCCCATTGCCTTTCCTGTACTCCTTAAAACAAAGTCCATCAAAATAACCCATACAAAGGAGGATAGAACATAACCCTGCTTAACTCCTGAATTAATACAAAACCAACTGCTAACCTCATTTCCTACCTTAACCGCAGCAGTGTTATTCTCGTACATAGCACTAATCACTTTAGTGTATTTGTCTGGTATACCATACAAGGATAAAACCTTTACTAAAGCTCTTCTATCAACAGAATCGAACGCTTGCTCATAATCTATAAAACTGAGGACCAAAGGTGTTTGAAATCTCAGGCACTTCACAATTATTAGCCTAAGAGTGAAAATTTGGTCAACACAATCCTCTACCTTTTCTAAAACCGCACAGCTCTTCTCTTAAAACTTTGTCTACGGCATCTCTCAGTCTAAAAAGTATCATATTACTAAGTAATTTACTACCTACAGAGACCAGACTAATGCCTCGATAATTACCACACTCACTTTTATCACCTTTCTTATAAAGTGGCTTAATTAAGGTTTTCCTAAAATCGTTAGGTACTTCCCCTTTTTCAAAAATCATATTCATAATCTTCAATAACTTATTTCTAACCTCAGAGCCACCATATTTAAGAAGCTCATTTACCACCTTATCAGAACCTGGAGCCTTATTATTCTTTAATCCTTTTAGTACTGTTGCTAATTCTCCTCACAAAACAAATCTTCCTTCACATCCAAGGTATCACAAACTTTTTCATTTTCCTCTATATTTTTTCCTGTAACTCTATCTCGGTTAAGCAAATTAAGCAAATCCGGACCAAGTCCGGATTGACTATTCCCTCTCAATTTGTTAACGTGCTAGTACAATATTTTACTATTATGCCGTCTAGCTGCATCTTCCAGATCCTCGGCAATTTTATCCATGGCCTCCACTTCACACCTCCTTAGTTCATATTTTAATGCTTTCTCCACTTTCTTTGCATTTCTTTTGTTTTCATACGATCTATCACTCAGATACGAGTAATTCTTGTACAAAGTCCTTTCTCCTTTCTATTAAACATAAAGCTTTTTTCACTAATATTCTTAGCTGCAGTTCTAGCTTTCTTCCCTAATACACCTTCAGCAACTTCACAAATTATTTTTCTAAAATTATTCCAACCATCTTCCACATTATCAAATTTTAAACTCTCAAGTTTAGTATTCAACTGTTCCTGGAAAGTTTCTCTTAAATTCTCATCCTGGAGTCTACCAACATCATAACTTCCGAAGGTAGTTTACCCTTCCGATATTTCAGCTTTAAATTAACCCTTGACACTACTAGATGTGATCTTAATTTTAATATCAATAACATCACTCCTATATACCCTAGTATCTTGTATTGATCTTGCTAGTCTTCAGTTTTACTATAACATAATCAATAAGGTTTGCTGTCTTACCATCACATGAATACCATGTTAAATTATGAGCCCTTTTATGACCAAACACCGTATTGGTTATAACTAGATTGTTATACCTACAAAATTGCAAAAGTCTGTATCCATTACTGTTTTCTTTTCCTACACCAAATTTATCTAGCCTGGGATAACTTCTATCCCTATTTCTACCAACCTGAGCGTTGAAATTTCCAAGTAATAACATCATATTTCTATCTGGGACCCTGTCTATTTGCTCCTGTAACTGTAAGTAAAATTCATCTGAGTCACTAGTATCTCCGTCAGTCGGTTCTACAGGGGGTGTATACTACTATAACTGATACCCTGAACTTTCTAGACATAAAATGAGCAATTAGTATTCTATTACTAATACCTTCCCAGCCTAAACAAGACTTAGCAGCTTCCTTATTCATCATGAGCCCTACTCCATGTCTATGTACCCCATCCTTCCTGCCTGAGTAAACAAATTCTATATCCCCTAATTTCATGCTTCCTACCCCTGGGATATGAGTTTCTGAAATTCCTAATAAATCCAGTTCGAGTCGTCTGAATTCGTCAGTCAAAATGTCGATACGATAGTCATTGTTTAATGTCGTGACATTCCAAGTTCCAATTATCATGTTCTTTAAATCATTGAAATTATTTTGCCTCAGGGAAAGCAATGATCCCGGATACCAGTGCAGGACGGGATCACATATCTTCTCAAGTCTACACCGAAGTGCTTAAGCCGGCTTAAAACCGGACATCAAGAAGTCCCTGGGGCCTCCATGAATGTAGGCTTTATGCAAACCTGGGCCCATTCTGTTCACAACATGGTTTTCAGCACTTGGCGATGCTCTTCTATCAACAAGAGTCGAAATCCTGCACAGACAGTCTCAAGCCTATTACCTCCGACTCATTATATATTCATGCCTACAAATATTATGCTACTACGGGGAGGCAACCCCATAATAGATAAATTAGCTAGGAAGAGGTTTTCAGCCCAAAGACGCCCATCAAAACATACCAAGCCCAGAAAAATTGTCCATTAGTCAGAATCCCGTGCGAATGCTGTGTCGTTTACTAGTCTATAATTTCCTCGAAGGGTGCTACTCCTCATGTGGGAATAGAGTTGACCGCAAGGTCCTCAGTCTTGCAGGTACCCCGAAAAGGTCGAGGCAGCCCTTTGCAGAGGCCGTTGTCCATAGATCTGGATCTTACGCCCTACTGCAGTTGTACTCCTATAGAGGATCCTCCCGCGATGGTGTTTCTGCATCACCATGCAATTTAACCCATTACTGGGAGAAGGTTTGTAACTCATGGGACTTGTGGACAAACCAGTGGGCCCTTTTGAGTGTACATTTGAGGGGCCTTCTTCCTCCTCCACCTGTATTTATGACCCCGGGCGAGAGTGCCCCAGTTTCTATTATGGACCCCCAGGGACAAGGTTTCCCCTTGGTCCGTGCTTCCTATGGAGGTACCCTATATATCTGTAGGGCGTTCCTTTACCGCCACCTGGGGACACGCTGAATGGCCTGGGGGAGGCCAGGAACACAAAAATTAAATTAATTAAAAACATTCTGTTGTTTTGGAACTCAGCTGTTTTCATTTCTGCGTTGTGTACGAAAAACTAGTTTAATGTTTATATTGATACCACGAATGTACTAGGATTTAGCAGGCACGCCTTGCCGTGCCCAAATAATATTTTCTTACAGTAATAAGATTCATTACTAAAGATAAATTTATAGATGTTTCACAATATCCTAAACAATAGGTTCTATCCCCCTCCAGCATGTAATATCGGAGGAATAAGGTTGATATTAGATGCAATTCAAGACATATTAAAAGCTCTTAAGGAAAATATCCATTACTTTGAGCACCTGTTAGATTTTCACCTCTTCCATGGGAAAAATTTCTTAATGTCTCCATCCTAACTTATTCAATAGTTCACCTTATAACTTAAACAATAGTTCACCCCATAATGACATTACATACCCCCCCCCCCCCCCCACCTAACCCCGACAACACATCATCTCCACCAAGACATCTTTCAGGCATTTCCCATTAAAAAATAATGTCTTTAAATCCCGTGATTCAAGTTTTTTTTGCAACCCAAGCTAATCATGATGCCCCACAAAATACTCCTTACCGCCATGCCATTTCATCCATGTGACACTAGCTCCCCTCCCCCACCCAACCCTCTGGCTGACCTGATATTAGTGATGCATTTAAACCATATTAAGAGATTTCTTTGGAGGACTTTTAACGAAATGAACCGTTCCATTGAGTATTGTGAGATTTCACTCCCCCTCTAGAAAAAAAATTCATTTAACACCTCCCACTTACTATAGTGGGAGATTTGCTCTTTACTATAATGGTTCAAAATGTATTTTTGTTCAAACAAATTATGCTTCTTAATTATTATAAATTTGCAATTTTTTTGGTCATCCTATATGCTGTTTTACTTATTATATATAATTGACGATACACAATAGGGAATCATTGCTATGAAACTGGTATTATTTTATATTAGCTAAATTTAATCAGGTTTATTTTTCAAAAATTAACATTCTGATCAAATGAAATGTTCGAAAACTGAAAAATGGCCTTTTATTTCATGGCATATATTGCAATTTGTATAATAATAATGCAATCATGCAACCATGATTGATAGCAAACTGGGAAAAGCTTATGACTTTTAATGACAAACCACTGAGAATCAGGAAGGGAAGTAGTCAAAAATAAAGTTTTCGTGAAAAATTGATTTTATTCTAAAAATTATTTTTGGTTAATTACAAAAGTCACTATGTATAGCAATTCCCTTTAAAATGAGCTATTAGACATATCTCTATATCATTCTTATAGCTCGCTAGTCCTGGTGGATAAGAAATAAAAAAGGAGACGCATCAGTACTACCCATGCGTAATAGTGATTTCCCTTGTTGTTCAGGGTGGGGGGTAGTTATTCCCTTCTCTAGGTTTTAGACCATGCTGATTCTAATGCTGCACTTTTCATTTTGATGTGAATTTGTTTTCAAGAGGTTTCAGGCTTTTTTATGAAATCACATTAATTTTCTTTTTGTTGTAAACTTTTACTTTTAAGGTTAGCCGAAGTAAAAGTTACCATTCCTGAATTTCTGTTAGATGACAATTTTTCTCTTTAGGCACTTTTTTTCAAAACGTGTTTTTTTTAACTCTTGGTTACTATTGGCTGCGGTTCGCTTCTTACTAGGCTGCAGACACATTTGCATCCATGTTCCTATAAAAAAGGGCGAATTGCTCTACACCCACTACTTACTTTCAAAAAGTTTGATAACCCTCCATATTCGATCGAATAAGCATCTTCTTAAGTTTCTTCGACCACAAAGGGGTCGAGGGTGGAGTAAGTAACATTTTATATGGAATTTCGAAAGTATTGTTTACCTTGATGATTGATGAGATCCAAACCTATGTGTACGAATACGTTCCTTATTCAATGTTACTTGAAAGGACACATTTTTTTACGCATAATGACACAGAAATAAGCCTATATATTTTTCTTTGTAAAATAGTAAAAGACGAACCAAATACAATCAGGCAGAAAGCTCAGACGAATAAGGTTTCATATCCAAGAGAAGCAACTTTTCAAAAGATACGTGTGTCATATTATATTGTCAAAAGATAATTGTGATGCATAATTTAGTAATGATTTATTTTAACATTGTATTTAATATGGGCTAAAGTTCATTCTTTAATATAAAATTATATTTCTTAACATTGGACATGATCGTCTCTTAATAGGTTGCTAGCTACCGCTGCAACCCGGATAATATAAAACAAAAAGTTGACACACATTGATTTTGACAATTGTATGATGTAAGTTACAGACGGCAGGATTTTCTAAAAATCACGTAGATATGAGCGATAGCTTTTGAATGAGCCATTAAACATCTCTCTACGATTGTGTGGTAGCCCGCTAGCTCTGCTAATAATGCAGTACTCCGCGGATGAGAAGACGATTTATAGAATTTACTAAGGGAAGTGGGAGGGGGAGTATGCAGGAGGTGCTATTGTAAGAACCCAGCTAAGGGTATTTTACTATAATAACTAAAATGGTATTGTTTTGATACTTCCATGCTTTTCCACTTCAAAAGTGGCACCAAAAGTGTCATTTTTAGTGCTATATGGCACTTGCAGATAGTAAAATTGATAAGAAGCAGGTTCAATGATCCTTCATGAACTTCAAATGATCCATTAAACATGTCTCTCAGAAGTTATGGTAGGTGACTAGCCCCAGCTTTTCCGCTTGAGACATAGTACTAAAAGTGCCGATTAAGTGCCATTGGCACTTAAAGATGGATTAATTTATAGAAAGTACGTATATACAAGCAATAGCTTTTATGTGACCTATAGAACATCTATTTACGATGTTCTGGTAGCCCGCTTGCCCCATCCCTTGAGAAATGGCACAAAAAGTGCCATTTTTAGTATCACATTGCAATTGCAGATACTACAATCTATAAAAATCACATAGATATGAGAAATAGATGCTGACATTATTACAACTACCATCATCGTAAAGTTTTTTACTTTTAATGTTATTTTAGTCAACAATTATGAAGCCATTCATCATCTTGTGTACAAAATCCAGGTTTTATCGAACATTTCATTTTTAATAAGTTTTTTATTATTGTTTTTGTGCTTGTAAATAGTGTGTTTTGTTAATTAATCTCTGCTAGCTGAGGACACAGATGGTGACCATACAAAAAAGTGATTTTCCTTGATAATCAAGCCAAGAATTTTCTTCGCTGTTTAACCCGAAGGACTGTAAGTTTCCTGTATAGAGTTTTCTGCCGAGACAATTCTAATGGTATACTATTTGCTCCGATTCGATGACGTCTTTAGGGGTTTCATGCTAATTTTTTTTGCTACCATGGGTAGTTTGTTCGTCTTTTACAAGGTTGCACCTGCCACTTCAACCACTATGGATGGATCTTTTCAATCTTTGGTTATTTATCATACATACTCCTATAGACCATTCTAGTCAGTTTTTTTTTTTAATAGAATAGAATAACTTAACTTAGACCTTAGTTACTCCAGTGGCTCAAGAAGCACATAGGGCGTGAGTGAGTCGCCTCCAAGCTTTTCAAAAGTGGATCGCTGCGTAAATGTCGTCCCACACACCCCACTTATGTCATGTTCGAAAGTTTTACATACAGTGTTTTTAGGATTTTCTTTGGAGACAGGTGCCTTTCCGTTGGAAGACACCAGTGTAGGAGTATTTTATGGAGTCTATGATCTGAAATACGGAGTATAAGTGCCAGGTATAACCGTCTTTGTTACTTCACAGCAGAGGTGACGTCTGGTCGGCATGTTTAAGTACAGATCTTGTTGTTGCTCGCATGGTTTCTCCGGCCGATCCTTGAGACTCGGTGAGGACAGTTACTTTCAAATGTGGTATGGCCTTTTACTTTTTCAACAGCTAGCTTTAAGAATTCTATAGAGTAACTCAGAACAGACCAAAATTGCTCTGGAAGTTTCAGTTTCTGTGAGTACATTGTGGATTTCTAAACTGGTAGAAATCTCTGCAATTCTACGTTGGCTATGGCTATTCTGGTGCGTAATTCTGTTTCAGAGTCACCACTGGAAAGAAACTGTACTGCCTAAGTACCTAAACTCTGTCACCTATCCGATGTCTTTCCTAGTTATTTTCCTGGGTGAATTACTAATTTACATAACATAAGTCTTTGGAATTGTTCAGCTGTCTTCGCGCGAGTTTGTTAAAGAATTCATGAAGCTTTGACTTGTTGGCTCCTGTGAGCGGACAAAACCATCAGTGGTTTTAATATGGCATCCCATCTCTTCGTTAATTGAAACTTTTAGACAGACTAGCTTCTCAGAATGCTCTAGAAATGTAAGACTCTCCGCAGGGTTTGGCAATCCAATGAATGGAACCCTTTCTCGAAGTCCACGAAGAGTGCGTACAAGAGTTGTCTCCATTAATTAGATTCCTCTAGAATCATGTGTAGAGTAAAGATAAGATCAACACATGACAGAAAAAAGCAAGCTTAAAAAGAGGCTGTTTTACAAAAAAAACTCAGAGATTGGCAACACTGTGTTCAGTCTAGTCACTAGCAAACTTACAGATTACAGTGAACAAACCCAGTATAACTTACCTAGTGGCAATGTTGACAGATAAACTTACCAGAGAAGCTCTTCGGCGGTGATGACAAAGTTTTCTCTCTCGTTTTTTGTCTTGGGTTTTACTTCGACTTAGCACATCACTGGGTCTACAAAATCTGATTTGATCCCATGTTCAATTTTGAAAGCTGTTAACTAAACTCTCCTAAGATATAAAAATTACTTTAAAACGGAAGAAAGTGTAATATATTCCTGGCTAACCCGTGGGCTGTTACTAGAGATGAGCATTTGGTACCCAGGAAGATGCTCTTTTGAATCAAAACTCAAAATAGCAATTCACTAATATCAGGATCCAGGGATATCTAAAGAAGGCATAACAGTTTAGTAATTCTAGTGCGCTTAGAAACTAAAAATAAAGTGACTTAAGGGATAAACTGCATCAAAATCAACTAGCCAATTCTAGTACCCTTTGAAACGCAGCAAATAAAATGAAGTACACGAGTAACATTTAAATGGAAATCGAAATGACTTCCCTTTTAAGAATCAAAAGTAATGGAGGGCAACTGGCCCCTCCCCCTGACGTCCTATTTTCCTCCAACGCATCTGCTCAAAATTTTGAGACTACTAGTTTGTTCCAAATAGACATCATGAAGAAGTATTCAATCAAAATTTTGAGACAATCATTTTTTCTTCAGGCATTGTTAAAATGTCCAGTAATTGCGTCTTTGGTGCTATTAATGCTTTTACTGCTACTTCTACTACTACAACTGCTACTACTAGCATTGTTACTACTACTACTACTACTCCCGTTACTAAACTACTACAGCTACTACTTCAATTGCAACTACTTGTAAGGCTAACAGTATCAAGATGAAAAAGGCATCAGAAGGGGGTCTATAGGGCACATCAGCAATATTTTTGGAATGGCTTACCGTGTCAAGGTGAAACTTCCGGGGTATTATGAGGGGGATGCTCAACTGACCAATAGACAAGATGGATGTGCTACTTCTGCTATTAATACTGCTAATATTTCTGTTACTCCTACAATTGATATAACACTACTACTGCTACTACTTCTCCTACTACCAACACTACTAATATGATACTATTACTACTTAGGCTAAGTTTATGAAGATGAAAATTTGATAGAATATTGAGTGGAAGTTAGAAGTAAACCAAAATACACTATGCGCATGCATATTGTCAAAATATGCATACTACTAGTGGTAACACTAATGCTTCTACTGTGACTACTATTTAAACTGTACCTAATGGTATGAAGGTCAAATTTCTAGGGAATTTTGAAGGGGTAAGGTGAACTGAATAACAACAAGCCTGTACCTGTCTGTAACAAGTCTTTATGCGGGTGGTCAGAAGGGCATAACAGCAGCATTTTAGGAACAGTTTGGTGAGTCAAGTTGAAACAAACATAACTTGTTGTGGTGGATGTTAAACTAACCAAAAGAAAATATTTGTCTCCTAATGCTTCTACTAATGTTACTACCATCGCCGCTGTTACTACTGCTACTGCAACTAAAGCTAAGGATAATAAGGCGAAAAACTGAGATATATTCAAAGAGTATTGAACTAAATCCAAAGACACTACGCCCCACACAGATTGTCAAAAGAACGTATCAGCAATGCCTCAGGAACGGTTGTTGGTATTAAGTTGAAACTTATAGTTTGTGTCGAAGGGGATGTTGAAGAAATCAAAGGTTATATGTGCATACTGCTACTAATGCTCTTACAACTATTGCTAGTACGCAAGCTAAGGGTATTAAGGAGAAGCTTTCAAGGAACATTTAGGTGGATGTTGAATTAAATAAAAAAGAATTATGAGCATTTAGATTTTCAAAAAGGTGACATACCAGTATCTCAAGAACGACTTCCATTATTACGCTAAACCCTTAAGGGTAAGTTGGGGTGAATTTTGAAGTAACTAGAAGGTACTATGCGTATACTATTAATACTACCACTACAGTTACTGCAATAAATGATATAAACGATAAATCTATACGCATACAGGTTATCAAAACGGCTTATAAGCAGCATCACAGTAGTCTTTTGGTCAGTTATAAGTAGTCTTATAAGTAGTCTTTTGGTCAGTTGAGCATCCCCCTCATAATACCAGTAGAATAGGTCTATTGAATTTGCTTACGCCCCGTACAAACAGGTTTTTCTGGTAGGTAATTCTATTCTACAGGAGCATTACACTCTTTCAAAGAGAGTGACTATCCCCTATGCATCACAGGTTTTCCATTTTTTGTGTGTCAGTCGATCTGGTTTGGTAGGTATAATCTGGTTAAGTGGGTATAATCACATTGCCTATTCAAAGGTAGCATGCAATTTAAACTGTATCAATTATTTTATTCCAGTTTTTCTAAAAACCAGTATTGTCTATAACTTAATTTACATAGGTTAAACTTCCGATGGGTAAGAAAGCGTAACGAGTAATTAATGGTTTTTAAGTTGAAAATTTTGACGTAAAAATAACTCAGTTATTTGCTTGCATGTATAGGAATTCCCATTTTATTTGCTTGCCTATATTTTGTGTTAAATAAGTAGTTTTTGTATCTGTTAAAAGAGCTTTAAGGGGTTTGAGAGACTCAGTTGCCTGATTCCGTGTGATTTTTCTTTACTTAGTGCTCGTTAAAAACGAAGTTTTTGTTTTAAATAAGTAGTTTTTGTATCTGTTAAAAGAGCTTTAAGGAGTTTGAGAGACTCAGTTGCCTGATTCCGTGTGGTTTTTCTTTACTTAGTGCTCGGCGAATTGGAGGAGATTTTTTTTTTTGTTTAGCATTTGCAAAAAAAGGAGTAATTAGTGATTGGAAAATTTTTAATGCTTTTAAAATCGGAGATGTTTGATTAGCCTTTGCAAAAAAGGGGTAATGGGATTTGCGAATTGGAGGAGATGTCGTGGCAAAAAGGGGTAATTAGTGATTGGAAAATTTTTTAATGCTTTTACAATCGGAAGTGTTTGATTAACCTTTGCAAAAAAAAGGGGTAATGGGATTTGTGAATTGGAGGAGATGCCGTAATTATGTACTGTATAATACACAAGTGATGTTTTGGAGAGTACTGTCAATTTAACGAGAAATGACTGAAAAGTGTTTTTGAGGGAGATGGGTTGCATGGAGGGTTGAGTTGCATGAGAGTTCAGTTACACGAAGGTTTAGTTAAATGGGGTCTAGTTGCATGAGGGATTCAGTAACACGAGGGTTCAGTTGCATAGGGGTTCAGTTGTACAGGGTTTTGGTTATACAGGGGCTCACTTACATGGAGGGATTCAGTTGAACGAGGGGGGGGATTTGCGATTTGGAGGAGATGGGGTGATAGTGTACTGTATAATACACAAGTGATGTTTTGGAGCGTATTGTCAATTTAACGAGAAATGACTGAAAAGTGTTTTGAGGGAGATGGGTTGCATGGAGGGTTGAGTTGCATGAGAGTTCAGTTAAGGGGGGGGGTACAGTTACACGGAGGTTTAGTTAAATGGGGTTGAGTTGCATGGGAGTTCAGTAGCACGAGGGTTCAGTTGCATGGGGTTCAGTTGTACAGGGTTTTGGTTTCACAGGGGTTCACTTACATGGAGCGATTCAGTTGAACGAGGGGGGGGGGATTTGTGATTTGGAGGAGATGCCGTAATTATGTACTGTATAATATACAAGTGATGTTTTGGAGTGTATTGTCAATTTAACGAGAAATGACTGAAAAGTGTTTTGAGGGAGATGGATTGCATGGAGGGTTGAGTTGCATGGAGGAGATGCCGTAATTATGTACTGTATAATACACAAGTGATGTTTTGGAGAGTATTGTCAATTTAACGAGAAATTACTGAAAAGTGTTTTTGAGGGAGATGGGTTGCATGGAGGGTTGAGTTGCATGAGAGTTCAGTTACACGAAGGTTTAGTTAAATGGGGTCGAGTTGCATGAGGGATTCAGTAACACGAGGGTTCAGTTGCATAGGGGTTCAGTTGTACAGGGTTTCGGTTTATACAGGGGTTCACTTACATGGAGGGATTCAGTTGAACGAGGGGGGGGGATTTGCGATTTGGAGGAGATGGGGTGATAGTGTACTGTATAATACACAAGTGATGTTTTGGAGCGTATTGTCAATTTAACGAGAAATGACTGAAAAGTGTTTTGAGGGAGATGGGTTGCATGGAGGGTTGAGTTGCATGAGAGTTCAGTTAAAGGGGGGTACAGTTACACGGAGGTTTAGTTAAATGGGGTTGAGTTGCATGGGAGTTCAGTAGCACGAGGGTTCAGTTGCATGGGGTTCAGTTGTACAGGGTTTTGGTTTCACAGGGGTTCACTTACATGGAGCGATTCAGTTGAACGAGGGGGGGGATTCGCGATTTGGAGGCGATGCCGTAATTATGTACTGTATAATACACAAGTGATGTTTTGGAGAGTATTGTCAATTTAACGAGAAATGACTGAAAAGTGTTTTGAGGGAGATGGGTTGCATGGAGAGTTGAGTTGCATGAGGTTTCAGTTTAAAGGGGGATACAGTTACACGGAGGTTTAGATAAATGGGGTTGAGTTGCATGGGAGTTCAGTAGCACGGGGGTTCAGTTGCATGGGGTTCAGTTGTACAGGGTTTTGGTTATACAGGGGTTCACTTACATGGAGCGATTCAGTTGAACGAGGGGGGGGGGGGGGATTTGCGATTTGGAGGAGATGGGATGATAGTGTACTGTATAATACACAAGTGATGTTTTGGAGCGTATTGTCAATTTAACGAGAAATGACTGAAAAGTGTTTTGAAGGAGATGGGTTGCATGGAGGGTTGAGTTGCATGAGAGTTCAGTTAAAGGGAGTACAGTTACACGAAGGTTTAGTTAAATGGGGTCGAGTTGCATGAGGGTTCAGTAGCACGAGGGTTCAGTTGCATGGGGGTTCAGTTGTACAGGGTTTCGGTTATACAGGGGTTCACTTACATGGAGGGATTCAGTTGAGCGGGGGGGGGATTTGCGATTTGGAGGAGATGGGGTGATAGTGTACTGTATAATACAGAAGTGATGTTTTGGAGCGTATTGTCAATTTAACGAGAAATGACTGAAAAGTGTTTTGAGGGAGATGGATTGCATGGAGGGTTGAGTTGCATGAGAGTTCAGTTAAAGGGGGGTACAGTTACACGGAGGTTTAGTTAAATGGGGTTGAGTTGCATGGGAGTTCAGTAGCACGAGGGGTTCAGTTGCGTGGGGGTTCAGTTGTTACAGGGATTTCGGTTATACAGGGGTTCACTTACATGGAGGGATTCAGTTGAACGGGGGGGGGGAATGCGATTTGGAGGAGATGGGGTGATAGTGTACTGTATAATACACAAGTGATGTTTTGGAGTGTATTGTCAATTTAACGAGAAATGACTGAAAATTGTTTTGAGGGAGATGGATTGCATGGAGGGTTGAGTTGCATGAGAGTTCAGTTAAAGGGGGTACAGTTACACGGAGGTTTAGTTAAATGGGGTTGAGTTGCATGGGAGTTCAGTAGCACAAGGGATTCAGTTGCATGGGGATTCAGTTGTACAGGGTTTTGGTTATACAGGGGTTCACTTACATGGAGCGATTCAGTTGAACGAGGGGGGGGGGGAAATTTGCGATTTGAAGGAGATGGGATGATAGTGTACTGTATAATACACAAGTGATGTTTTGGAGCGTATTGTCAATTTAACGAGAAATGATTGAAAAGTGTTTGAAGGAGATGGGATTGCATGGAGGGTTGAGTTGCATGAGAGTTCAGTTAAAGGGGGGTACAGTTACACGGAGGTTTAGTTAAATGGGGAAATCCACTAGCTCAGTATTGGGGCTCTCAGTCCACCAGCCTGAATGGTGGAAATCCAATAGCTCAGTATTGGGGTCTTAGTCCACTAGCCTGAACGGTGGAAATTCAATAGCTCAGAATTGGGGTCTTAGTCCACCAGCCTGAACGGTGGAAATTCACTAGCTCAGAATTGGGGTCTTAGTCCACCAGCCTGAATGGTTGAAATTCACTAGCTCAGAATTGGGGTCTTAGTCAGTGTTCAGATTGGAGCGTTGGGGTCCGACTATCTGGGCTTTATTTGTCAAGGCCTGAATGCTAAGCGATGGACATGAACTCGATTGGGAACCCATTGTGAAAATGGAAATACAAAAAACAAAAATATATTGTTGGTATGTGTGTAGAGCATGGCATGGTTACCGCTAGGGCAACAGTCTAACCGTTGACGGTTTTAGGTATCCGTGAATAAGTTCTAAAGCGAGAGTGGAAGTTGGGACAAATTTTTGGAAGTGCCCCGCCTCACCTGCCCAGAGTCTCAGGCAAGTGACCCTAAATTGAAAAAAGTGGAAATTGGGCTCAG